>NC_069420.1:28771298-28808798 GCF_026875155.1 Cherax quadricarinatus
GTAGGCAGATGGATTTTCAAGTTCCTATTACACAGAACACAAAAAGTAGTAGTGAACAGGGCAAGATCCAGCATCAGCGAGGTCAAAAACTCAGTGCCCCAAGGCACTGTCCTGGTACCTCTGCTGTTTCTCATCCTCATAGCATAGATAAAAACACCCGGCACACTTTTGTATCATCATTTGCAGATGACACTAAAATAAGCATAAAAGCCACTACAGTAGAGGACACTGAAAAAGTACAGGAAGACAAACAGGGTTTTCCAGTCGACAGTGAAGAACAACATGATGTTCAATGGTGATAAGTTCCAGCTGCTTAGGTATGGAAAGAATGAAGAACTCAAAAGGAACACTATATACAAAACTCAAGAGGGTCACCAAATAGAACGTAAGGAACATGTAAAAGACCTGGGAATAATTATGTCAACTGACCTTTCTTTTAAAGACCATAACAAGACAAAGATCACGACAGCCAGGAAGATGATGTGGTGGGTATCGAGAACTTTCAAAATAAGGGAAATAATGCTGATGGTGACACTCTTCAAATCACTAGTGCTTCCTCATTTAGAATATTGCTCAGTGCTGACGGCCCTGTTCAGAACAGGAGAAATATCCAAGCTGAAACAAATACAGAGATCATTTACAGTTCTCACTGAGCCAGTAAAGCACCTAAACTACTGGGAATACCTTCAAGTCTTGAACATGTACTCATTGGAGTTGAGGAGAGAGAGATACATGATAATATATACCTGGAAAGTACAGTACTCGAGGGCCTAGTCCCAAATCTGCACACTGCTATAGCAACATACTTGAGTGAGAGATATGGGAAGAAGTGTAAAATAAACCCAGTGAGGAGTTGGGGTGAGGTGGGGACAATAAGGGAACACTGTATCAACATCCGGGGTCCCACACTATTCAACATCTTACCAGAAGATGTCAGAAACACGGCTGGAACAAGTGTAGAAGCCTTCAAGAGGAAACTGGACAAGTATCTTCACCAGGTGCCAGATCAACCAAGCTGTGATGGATATGTGGGCAGCGGGCCTCCAGCAGCAACAGCCTGGTTGACCAGGCAAGCACCACACGAGCATGGCCCATGGCCTGGCTCAGAGTAGAGAAACTCTCAAAACTCTTCAAAGGTATATCAAAGGTTGGAATGGAACTCTGTCATTAAGTGAGGAGAGGCTATACAAATACTGTATGTATATGGAATTATCCCATCATTGTTTTTCTTTGTAATTTCTGTAACTATCCCAAAAATTTAGAAAACTGAATGCAGAATTTTTAGCCAATCAAAAACCACATTACTCATTACTTACTTTAAGCCTGCCTATAATGCTGTTCATACAAGGGGCTTTTGGCATGTACACCCAACTACTATAATTCCTTGTACAACTATGTATCATGTCCAAATAAAGTACTGTACTGTATTGTATAAGTGATCTATCCATCTTTCTCTGGCCCAGTAATTCCAGTATTTTAACAAGTATACTGTACTACACAAATTCACATTGATAACTTACTGGTATAGTATGTGTAATGATCTAAAGTGTATGAAGTTACAATAACAAATAATGTTCGTAGTGTAATTATCTTTGTATAATTTATCAATTTTTGCAAAACCTTGTCAAAGATTCTACACAATCTCATACTAGATCAGTCCAATCAAATACATCTACTACTATATTTGTGTATTTAATGATGGAGGGAAGAAAGGAGAAGTTGCAACTGAGAGAAAGTAAGCAAAATAGGATTACAGCAAAGGTGCAGCAGAGCTAAAATGGAAGATGGGGCAGGAATGGCAGTAGTGTCACACAAACAAGTACAGTATATGCCAAACAAGACATCTTATTATTCTTGTACTTCACAATATGACACAGGGATTTCAGGACACAAGATTATCTGTTGTTGTTTTTTTTTTGTTTTGTTTTTTCTTACACCTATATAAGCCTATATATGCCCTCCTATAAGTTTAATTAGTATATGAAATAAATTTGGATAAAACTTAGTATCAGTCTTAAATCTATTAATGTATTCAATCTAAAACTCATACTTAGAGCTTGTGAAGAATTTGCCTTATAATCCTAATTAAATTTTTTTCAACCCCCTATTAAGTTCATTAAAAACAGCCATACCTTGTTAAATAAAAGGTTTATGACTGTTTTAAATTTAATCAAAGTTACATGCACTACCAGACAGACTGCAAAGCTCTTAACAACTTTTTCTATTTAATCTTTGTTTAGTATTCTTCACAAAATCAAACATGTGTCCATCTTCAGCACAGAAATTTTAATGGTGACACTGCAGCAGAAATTCTTATACCTCTCCCTTAAAGTTCAAAATGAAGAAAGCAACTAGATCTTCATAAAATTCTTACTCTATTATGTGTCACAGCATGATACATTCTTATGAAGTTAGGGCACATTATACAAAGTAAAAGAAATTCATAATCAAGATATATGATTATAATACTGTAGTATCATTAATCAAAAACCTTTGCTAAAACAATCTTTTAATATTACGTATGTATATATGTATATCATTATTATTATACTTCAAATTATCTGAACGCAAAGTTCTTCATATGTTAAACATTACTAGTATGAATGGTTGACAAGTCTTGTCTCCAGAAAACTTAGGAAAGTGTACAGAATCATATGCATATACAGTAGGGTCCCGCTTTACGGCATTTCACTTTACGGTGTTCTGATAATACAGACATTTCAAATTATAACCAAAACTCACTATATGGCTCCCCCACCTGACTTTCTAATACGGTCACCACGCCCCACTCAGTTTGTTTACATTCTCCATGAGCTCCGTGAGCACTGCATCTCTCCATTATGTTTGGAAAGTCCAAAATTTTTTAAAAGTTATTTCATATTCTATATATATATATATATATATATATATATATATATATATATATATATATATATACTCTGATAATTATACTGATGTATACCTGTACCTAAACAAACTTACACACTGTGCTGGCGTGCAGGTACACATTAAAATCAGTAAGAGTACCTTATGTCTCAAGACACTCTAAAGGAGGGGTTTGGGATATTGGCAGTTTGGAGGGATATACTGTGTGTTTTTATAAGTATATACTGTACTTCTAAACTGTTGTATTCTGGGCACCTCTACAAAAACAGTGATTATATGTGAGTGAGGTGAAAGTGTTGAATGATGATGAAAGTATTTTCTTTTTGGGGACTTTTTCTTTCTTTTTGGGTCACCCTGCCTTGGTGGAAGGCGGCCAACTTATTGGAAAAAAAAAATACTCAATAATAATCACCGAGTCTCATTAAATGTCGTATATTAAGTTAATATACACATCTTCATTAATCCATTTATGATATTTTTTCAAAATTATATAATACACATGATACATAACATATAAACATGATAAATACACCCCACAGTAGAATAAATTAACATAAATATGAGATGTGGTAAGCAGACGACTTGTACGAGTGACGGCAAGCATAATGTTGTCTCTAGTCCAACATCAGAGAAAATGTGTTACTGGGGGTAACTGTAGATAATTATTCCTTTCGTATGCCTTCACTCAGAGCATCATTTCTTCTAAAAATGGTGTTACATGAGAATGGGAGCATCCCTCTTTAGTTATTTTACTGTATCAACATGGAGACAACTTGTACACAATATAACTTGTACACAAACCAGATGTGTATGCCAAGTTTGTTTACAAAACTCCACGTCCGTCCTCTCTCATGTACTCATTCTCTCTCTCATTTATTCGTTTTATCTCATTTATTCGTTTCATCTCATTTTTTCATTTCATCTCATTTATTCGTTTCATCTCTGACCCTACATTAAGACTACAAATATTTTAAGGTAAGTAATGAGTGAACTGTATATGCATTTTATCACTCTGGGACACTTTGAATGTCATAGAATATTATGTGTGGGTGGGGTGGCCTGGTATGGTAGCCTGGCTGGCTACCATACATACCACACTTGATTTCTTACAATAAATACTACTCATCTCACCCTACATTAAGACTACAAATATTTTAAGGTAAGTAATGAGTATACTGTATGTGTATTTTACTTTATTGTTTTTTTAATGCCTAGTTCTATTACTAACTTAATATATGTTAGTGTAAACTTGTTATCTAGTATTTATATGCATTTATAAGTGGAAAAAAAGAGCATCCCGCTCTACAGCAGTAGCCTGGAACCTAACCTGCCGTATAGGTGGGGCCCTACTGTATAGTAAGCGGTGGCTTGATCCAAAATGGTGTGATAAAAGATGACAATTAACACTGTTAGAGGTTTTACAAGTTGCACAGGATTCCAATCTTTCACACTGGGTTGCTAGGGTATAATAAATGAATTAAGAGTATGAGTGGAAGTGTGTTAATGGCTGTCTTTAAAACATTCCTGATAAATTCCTGATAAATAGTAAGGTAAAGCTTCGATATAATGTCATATTATCATCCATGAAGACTCCACTAAATGAAATTATCAAATGAAAATTGAAATATTAGTGAATTATATAACAAAGCTTTGCTGAAAGATGGCAGTCACATTTGCATTTCTTACCAAGAAAATTAAATACCTAAGCATGAGCATTAAATTTATAAAAAAATGGACTAGTGTGTGAAGATAACAGCAGTACAACAGACACTCATATCCAGTAATTCCTCAAAACTGGACATTTCGAAAAATTTTAATTTAAAATTAAATAAACTGAAATTTCTCTAAAACCAAAATTTTAACCTTGTACTGCTGTGCATTGTGCTTTTCTCACACAGTTTTTACCAATCTGTAACGCTAATCACAGCAAAGAGGTTTGCAGATAGCCCCATAGCTAGCAATGTGAGGAGAAAACATTAGTTTTATTAATGTAAAGGTGTAGCTATCAAAAAATGTAGAATGGTGTCAATGTGAAAAGTAAGAGTGCCCAAATTCAAATATTATCAGGTTAAGGGGTTATGATGACTCAAAAGGCATGAATCTCACTGCCAGAGATATGGATCCACTGATTGACACAAAGTATATGAATATTACATATACATGATTTAAAGAACAGAAGAATCAAATTATATTTTTTTATTTATTTAATCTATATACAGTACTGTACAATATTATTCATTCTTTACATACTGCACACACTGGCATTCAAAACACACAGGTGATGTATCCATGCATACCTTGCCAGACAACGATATACTGTACCACTATCCGCCTGCCGTATTTCATTGACGCATGTAAAGAAACCAAACGAGGGAAAGGAGATAAAGAAAGGAGAGACAGATACATGAGTGAGAAACAAAAAGAAGAGGAGGAGGAAAGACTAATATACTTCTGATCCAGGGAAGTGATGTCAATTTAAAAACAAAACAGGGCAGATACAGAAGTGAGCAACAGTGACATATGTGTCACATGAAGCTGGCTTAGTACTGCTCCAACATTTGATTTCAGTGTCCTAATCCCCAAATTAATATTTAACAACAATGGCGTAAGGCAAGGAGCCCTATGAACCCTACTTCCAGAACTCCAGGGCCATTATCAGACTAGATCAATCCCACACTTACATTATTACAAAAAAAATTTCTACCACACGTGCTATCCAGGAAGCTAAGCCTATAATAACGTATGTGATTTTATTTAGTACCTCAAAAATCAGGAAATCCAAATTAATTAGGTCTTAGTATCAAAGGCTCTAGATTGCAGGAATTTTACAGTACCTATATTAAGCATATTAATAATTAAGATGTTATGAAGAAATTGTCAAGTAATCATGAACAAGAAGAGAATCTTATCCTATAATAGAAATACTGAGTGAAACTTTTTGTACCTCATTTTTAACTCAACAATTACACTTCTTAAGGAACCACAATATTATGCAATTTTATGAAGATCAAAAAGGCATCAGAATTTAATACTATTTAGGCTGAAAATTATTTTACAGAGTACACACATCTTTATACAGTATTCTCATTATCATTAAGCTTTTACTACAGAACAGCACAATAATATTAATCTTTAAGATTCTTCACATGTCTTATGGTTCTGTAACACCTTCCACTACACAAAACTGACTGATAAAATCACTTTTAAGTGGGATTAAAACACTCCGCACTAGCACCAGCCACTTGCTCCAAAGTAGATGCTGCTCTAACTATGACAATTTATGAATAAGAAAATAAGTTACTATCATTTCTGTACTGTTATCAACATCAACCAATTTTTTTACACTATCATTCCTGTACAGCACAAACAAAACATGTGTAAAGTATTTAAACAAAGAAACACAAGATTATTCAATCATATAGTATACATTTTATAATGAGATTTGTGTAGATAATTCATATTTACTGAAAAAAAAAGCAACTACTCCTTTTTTTAATATCAAAGTATTAACTGAAGACACTAATAAATGAATCTTGATAAGAAAAATTTGTTCATTAGTTTCATTCTTCTATGAAATGACCAGTGAAAACTTTTTCAATTTACTTCTAAATAGTAAATACAATATATATGACGGTAATTTGAACATCAATCCTTTAGTAGAAACAGGACAGAAGAGGTCAAATGACAACTGCAATATTGTATTATATTGCAACAGCAAGTGAAGCTAAATAATTTAAAACAAATTCCATGAATTTCAAAATAGTATAACATTACTGAAGACTTTAAAATATTCCAAAACCCTCAGGATAACACACACATGAACAACTCTATAGTACCACATCTTCGTCCAAATGAATGTTTGATAATCCACTATAAGTAATTTGGCACTTCATGGCTCCTGTTGTGATAATCTTGGTAAGAATTATTCAAAACTCTTCTGATCTTCAAAACTTTGGATAAATAATATTTACAACTGTTCCCAAGACTATACATCACAGACTCAACAGGAGTAAATCTTTCGAATAGGAGGAATGCGAAGCATCTGGCTCATGATTATTAAGGTTCCTAAATATCATCAGTAACTGGGAACCCTAACCCACTTATTATAGTGATTGGAATACAAAAGTCTTATTAAAAATTATGAAATTTTAACAAGTTCATATGATACACTACATTACTGTATTATTCAGTATTAATAGGAAATATACCATACGCCTTTCTTATATTGCCAATGACACTGTAATGGACAAGACAAGGGATCAATATATAGCACAAAATGGAAGAGCCTACAATTAAATTTAAACTTTTAGACACAACTGTTTGCCAAACTCATCAATAATATCTGCCTTCAAGAATTTCCAGTACTTGAAATGTAGCACTTTGTTACCCTTTTCAAAGTAATAAATTTATAAAAAAGATATTTCCTTGATTTGGAAATCAATTGATCACACAAAGTTTATCTTCAATATGTACAAAATGCTGGCAAGGTATATATATCAGCAGAGGTGATAAACACACTTTAACCCTAAACCCTTAAAAAAAAAAATGCATTTACAATCAATCCAAGATCATTATCAAGCATAAAAGCAAGAGTACAACAGAACAGCAAGCCCAACTCAGCAGAGAAACACTAACTCATAAAATAATCTTAGACACACTGCAATACTCTTGTATGACTAATCTAACACATCCAGTTATATCTATAATACAAAAGGTTGAATACAGTATTAACAATGATTTATATCATGTAACAAAACAAGTATAACTTCTTGCAATAGCTAACAATGACAAACACTACTTCCATTCATTACAACATTATCTACTGATATTTGTGGCATCAATGTGGGCTAATTATTCCCCAGTTTAGATGTTTGCTAACTACTGTAGCTATTTCAAAACTAACCCACATACTGGAGACATAACTTAATTATGGCCCATGATGATTCAAAACATTATCTAAAGATTTATCTTCAATTTATGCATTAGTTATGAAATGTTCCAGTCACACTTTTGTGATGTTTATTCTTCTTTACTGCATTTACGGTACATCTGTGATGTCTTGCTCCCTTTAAGAAGTATGCTTGAATAGGTGGTTCCAAAATATCTTTAACAAGAATATAAAAATTAATTCCTCCACATGTTCCTACATTGTACTACATGCCCCTGATGATGTTAATACACAAAAACCACAACTGTGTTAAATGCTATGCAGTAATCCTTTAAATGTTTCCAAGTGAATTCTACACACTAGCTTAGTTATATACGGAAAGTGAATAAGTTGCCATATGCTTACACTAAAATGCAAGACTATGTCCGAAGGATGAAGGCTCTTCAATAAGCACACACAAGCATGAAAATAGAAGGATAATAAGCAAGGTAAGACAGAAAGGCATAAGAATTGAAAATGGTAAAAGAAAAATTGGGGAAAAAGTAGCATTTGACAAAAGGGTATTATAGAGTTGAAGAGACTGGTATAGTAGCAAGTGGTGGTGCAGAGTAAATGTAGCACAGAAAGGAACTCTTACTTAGAGAAAAGACAACCTCCCTTTCTTGTTTATTACTTGTGCCTCAGTGGATGACAAAAAACTAGTCTAATTCCTGTACTTACTTTTTTATTGCATACTCTAATAATTGAATAACTGTAAAAATGTATTACTGCATATTAGTAATAGAAAAGTGCGGTATACAGTAATTATGCTGTGTGATGAGCAAACATTGCATCACTTTGTGAAAATACAAAATTGTAGCTATTATACGATTTATTGGTGTATGGATAAAACTATACACACACACTACCCTTAAATTAGGGTTCAGCTCTAGAGCCTGGAAGGGATTACACAGAGTTAAGAGATGTTACAGTCAAATAACTGGTCAGCCTCATCTTTTGGCGAAAAAAAAAAAAATTTCATGAAGAAGGCAATACAAAACTAAATCATACTTTAATATTTTGCATCTTAAAAATAATGGCATACTGAAAATGATTAACTTTCCAAATTTATTTTGCTGTGGGACAACTGTAAGCAAACCTCAATGATGTACTAAGTAAAATATGTGCATACATGTTATGGTGTGCTGTCTCCTTTAATAGATTTATTCAGAAAAAATAATTGAATGTTTACAGGGAATGAGGCACATAATGCCTCATTACAGAAGTAAATTGTTATCTACCACTAGCTTGGTAACTTCCTAATGTCTTTTCTACACAGCTTTTCCAAACTGTTTTCTCCAATCCCTTCATAAATTTATAGTGCACATGGTTATTATAGCTCTACTCTCTCTCTTTCAATGAGGGCATTTGGCAGGGCCTTAAATCTTTCTTCAGAATTTATATTCGTTAATTTGACCCTCTCACTGTCAAGACCATGATATCAAACTAAGCAATGCCTTTCTCTTACACTAGAAATTGCAATTTTGCTTTAGCTGTCCCCCCAAAATTCAACTTTTTGCATTGTGCTATATCTCACTGACCATGAGGTGAAACTTCAATCTAACAGGTGCTACCATCTACCAATCAGAATTTATTGTTATTATTATATTATTATTTTATTATTATTGCAGTCATCAAGGGATGCTAAGCCTTGAGGGATGATACAGTGCCAGGGAAACAGGAGGCAATCAGATGCAGTCCAAGGAAAGGGAAGACTGCTCAAATTCTTTGAATCAAGAGCATTTCACCTACAACAAAGGACTTCCCTTTAAAGGCTCAGAGTTAAAGGTTTAATAGTTAACATTCCTCAGCTTCCCATACTGACTCATGCACATGAGCAGACCTTTAACCATTTACAGTGGAACCTCAAAAATCGAACGTATCACATATCGAACGTTTCGAAAATAGGACCATTTTTTCGGACAAACTGTGTCCCTATTATCGAACGCGCCCCTATTTTCAGACCGCCAGGTACGGGACCTGTCTGCCGGCCCGCTCTGTCCACGTCCCCGCACAGGCGCCGTGAGCAGTCTAGCTTTGTTTATGCTTCATTCACACATTTTACGATTATTTCATTGTGTTTAGTGCTTGTGGGACTGTGAAATAAGCTGCCATGGGCCCAAAGAAACTTGCTAGTGGTACACCTGTGGTAAAGAAAGTGAGAAACACCATAGATGTGAAGAAGAAAATAATACAGAAGTATGAGAGTGGTGTGAGACTTGTTGAGATTGCCAGGATGTATGGGAAAAACAGGTCGACCATCGGTTCTATCCTGTCAAAGAAAGAACAAATCAAGGAAGCTGATGTTGCAAAAGGTGTTAATATAGGGAGTGGATGAGGTGCCTTCTTCAAAGATTAAGGAGATTTGTGCCAAGTGGAATGATGTCCAAATGTTTGTGAAGAAGTACCACCCTAAGCAAGCTGAAACAAGCCATCTTTGCAACAAGCTCAGTGACAGAACCATGTCCCATTTTAGGGAAATGTTAAAGAGGTGCCAGAAACAGAGGACTGTGGACAGTTATTTTGTGAGACAGGGGTCCAGTGACTCTCAAGCTGGTCCTAGTGGCATTAAAAGACAGAAGGGAAGTAACCCCAGAGAGGGCTTTACCTGGAGTCCTCACGGAGGGGGATTCTCCTTCCAAACACTAACCCCCAACTCCCTCTCTCCCCCTCCCTATCTTCCAGATGCCATCACCAATCTTCAATAAAGATAAGTAAAAATTTTATTTTATATGTATTACTATACATAATTAAAAACTACAGTAGTATTTGTTGTATGTAAAACTGTAATTAATCTCTATAAAATGTATTTTTTGTGTTAATATTTTTGGGTTTCTGGAATGGATTAATTGTATTTCCATTATTTCTTATGGGAAATACTGCTTCGAATTTCAGACTTTTCGAATTTAGAACTAGCTCCTGGAATGGATTAAGTTCGATTTTTGAGGTTCCACTGTAAATACCCTGTATTACTGTTTTCAACAATAAATAAATAAATTCCTTTTATAATTATAAATCATGATGCAGCCACCATGCTGAAATTAATTTAGGTTGGGATAATGCAATGTTATGACACAGTAGCCCAGCAGCATGGACTTACATTACCAACCAAACAAATCAGGAAGCCCTGATTAAGCTGGATTTTACCAATGCTTTCAATTTAGTCAGAGGATGATGTACTCTTAACTGCTTATTAAAATTCCCTCCCCTCCTTTATCCAATCATGCAACAGTGGCATTTCAGATCTTCTCTTTGCTGAACATGAAACTGACTTGATGACTCAACTGAAGTTGTCCAACAGAGTGGGACCCCCCCCCCTCTTCTTTAATGTCAAGTAAGAAGTTACAGTGGTTCTCCAGTAAGCTCATCATTTGTTTCTTGAATGAAAGTACTTCAGCTGGCACTGCCCTATCTCTGCTAGATGACTTAATGAAAATAAAGGATCTTTGAATACAGGTGACCTGTACTTAGCTGAGTGGTGACCTGTACTTAGCTCAGTGGTCACCTGTACTTAGTGAGTGGTGACCTGTATTTAGCTCTGTGAAGACTTGTCTGTGTGCTCTCTGTGAATCTGAACCAAGATGTCCTCTCTTGAGCAACTCTACCAGCAGCTAAAAGAGGAGCTTAGGGTTGCTAAGTTGGAGATACGGCGACTAACGGAGGAGAACAAGAGAATTTGTAGTAATCCTCCTGTTGTGAGTCCTCAGGTTAAGAGGGGTACCTGGTCAGTGGCTGGGCAACATGGAACCAAGCTGAGGATCAGGAAGACTGTTGGAGAGGCAGAAACAATGAAGAACCAGAAGACTACTGTGGAAATTTCCAACCCATTTCTGGTACTACCTGACGAATGTGGGTTGTCTACTGGGAACATCACAACAAGCACCAAGGAAGCAGTGGCAGACATGAGTGCGACATCCCTTGAAACCCCAATGAAGACCATAGAGAACGTCACAACGAATTCCACAAGTGAAGGTAAGAACATTGTTTTAGTTGAAGACAGTCAGGTTAAGTTTATGGATAGGGCCTTTTGTCTTAGGGACAGGAAGAGGAGGCAGAGGGTATGTTTTCCTGGGGCTGGGATGGGAGATATTGTTAGCCATCTGGATGACATCATGAAAAGTAATGGGAGCAATCCTAATATCTGCCTCAGTGCAGGAGGCAACGATGTTGGCAGACGAAGGAGTGAAGACCTGATTAGCAGGTAGAGGACAGCAATAGAGATAATTAGGAAGAAGGGTGGGAACCCTGTGATATGTGGTATTTTGCCCAGGAGAGATTTGACTCACTAGTATTTACACGTATAAATACATCAGAAACAGTGGCGCGTAAGACGTATATAGACGACGTAAACAGTCAAAGGGTTAATAAACGGGATATTAATAAGGTTTTGAGGATCTCTCTCCAAGAGAAAACCCACAGTAATGAATTTAACCCTTAAACTGTCCAAACAGATTTACGTTCACATGCGTAGTGCTCCAAAAGTAGATCTTCGGTTTTTTTACATATTTTCAAATATAACAAAAAAAAATAGATCAAAGTTTTTTTACACATTTTCAAATGTAAAAAAAAAAAAAAATCTACATTTTTTTGCATACTTTCAAATTTTGAAAAAACGTAGATCTACGTTTGGACAGTTTAAGGGTTAAATTAGACAAGTTTAGATTTAGAAAGGGCATAGGAAAGTACTGGTTTGGAAATAGGGTAGTTGATGAGTGGAACAGTCTACCTAGTTGGGTTATTGAGGCTAGGACTTTGGGTAGTTTCAAATTTAGGTTGGATAAATATATGAGTGAGAGAGGTTGGATTTGAGTGTGACTTGCAAATGAGTGGATAGAGTTATCAGAGCTTATTTCTTGGGTAGCATTGAAAATTGGGTTGGGCAAATGTTTTGTTAGTGGGATGGATTGTAAAGGATCTGCCTAGTATAGGCCAACAGGCCTGCTGCAGTGATTCTCCTTTCTTATGTTCTTATGTTCTAACCTCAAGAAACTGGAAAGCCAGATTGGAAACACTAATACACATATTGTATTCCTCCTATTCACTGGATGCCTCTCTCTCCTGAGGTTAGCCCTGCCTTTTGCATTTCTCCCCATCCACTAGCAGTTCCCAACAACAACAAAAAAAAAGAGTTTGATGCTTTTTTAGCTCTTATTAGAAAAGGAAGGCTTATGCCTTACTTCTGGTGAAACTAAGTGGACTAGGAATATGTACAGCCTAAAATAAATATTCTACTTAACCATTCTGGTGCATGACCTCAGCTTCATTAGTGACACTACTTAGTTGCAGGCACTCTGCTTCAGTATCAGAACTAGTTGCAAAGTTGGCCAACAAAAAAAATCCAGCTGGGGCAACAGCATTCTGGAATTCATACTTTACATAAATGTGCTCGAGGTTTCAACATCTGAAGAAGCAATTCTCTATCTTGCAGTCATAAGTGCATGTCACTAAAAAGACTTCCTTTTAACAGTTCCTATTTCAGCATTAGGTACATGTCCTGACCCCCAGACCTATACTGCAATAGCTCTCTGCATTACTAGTATCATTCACAGTCCTAAAAGCCAAAAGCTGTCATCACAGTGTGGCAATGTAGAGTTAATACATCTATTGGATTCTTGGTCTTCACTCAGCTTCTGAGGAGCTGGAGGAGATCTATAATCTGACTTAAAATACTGATGTACTATACTTTATACATGTTTGTGTTAATCAAGGGAAAAAAATATAGGGGTGGTAGCTGAAGAAAATACTCACAATGAGAATGCCAGTTCTTTCCCTGAAAAGTTTTCATTCACTTCTTTGAGGTAGTGGGTCCTCACAATATCAGATATGGTGCCTCTATACATGTGAAAAATTATGCATACAAGTTTTACCATGTTGACCATCTCCCACCAAAGTAGGGTGACCTCAAGAAAGGAAATATTCACTATCAACTGTTCAATAGCTGTCATACCAGTTAATGAATAGTTCTAAGGATCCTCCAAACTTTAACAACCCCCACTCTTCTTTCAAAGTGCAAGTATTGTACTTCCCACTTACAGGATTTAAATCTGGCAAGCAGGTTTCCCTGAATCCCTTCATAAATGTTAACTTGCTCACACTTCAACAGCACATCAAATCCCAAACACCACTTGTCTCCACTCACCCCAATATAACATGGTCTCTCACACATGCAAGGAATGCTCAAGACCCTACCACTTAAAACCTCCTTTACAACTGTCCTCCAACCCTTTCTGGGATGAACCCATCCTGCTCCTTTCTTCCAATTCAGATTTATACAACCTCTTCATCATTCTATCCCTCTCCATCCTCTCCACATGCCCAAACCACCTCAACAAACCCTCTTCAGCCCTCCAAATTAAACCCTAGGTGATCCTACATTGCCATTTAATTTGTATGCTTCAAATTCTCTGCAAGATATTCATTCACACCATATACTGCCGTCAAACATGACAGCTCCAGTCATGTTTGACGGCAATGTTAAAAACCCATTCCTCACACCCATATACATAAAAGTACTGGTATGATGATAAGAAAAAATATAATGAACACTTGATGATGCTGAAGGGTATCCCACACACAGACAAGAAAACAGCACTTGAAAAGAAACTGTATATTTTGACTCCCAACTTAAGTCCTTATCAGCAATGCTGATTTTGAGGACTCCAGCTGAGATTCAAAATTTCTGGTTTCTTTTTAATTACTGTTTTCTTGTCTACATGTGGGATATTCTTCAGTAAATACTGGTATATGTACCACTAAAAAACTTTTACCACTCTACACTTTTCAGCCTCCTTACATAAGCTTCCTTTCTACAGGTACCTTAACTCATTTCCCACCTTCTATGTATCTGTTCTATGATTCACAGTCTTTCACAGACCCATCCGTTGACATGCCTGCTTCCAGATATCTAGATATACATACATTTCCTCCATACCCCCTCCCTCCAGTTTGATATTTAATTTATCATTGCTTAGAATCTTTTGTTATTCTTATCACATTAGTATTGTCTATGCTCACTTTTAATTTCCTACTTTTACAAACCATCCCAAATTCATCCACCAACCTTTGCATCTTGTCACTGGCAAAAGGTAACCGTGACAGTTATCATTTTACATCACATCCAACATCTTTTAATCTTATACCTGTTCCCAACACCCTAGCCTTCACTTTTTCCATCCCCATCTACAAATATATTGATTAAACCATGATAATAACACACATCCATGTCTAAGTCCTATTTTCACTGGAAAAGTTCCCCTCTCCCCTACATACCAAATTTGTGCTTCACTATCTGCATAAAAACTTAATACTGCTTTTAGTAACCTACCTCTTATTCCATACATCTGCAATATCTGCTATATTGCTTTCTTGTCCACCCTATCTACATACATAAATTCAACAAACAGTTCCCTACTCTTATTTAAGTACTATTCATTTATGTGCTTCAAACACCTGGTCTACCCTCCCTGCTTTGCTGCAATCCTACTCATTACACTACATTAATTTTACTTGCATGCACACACACAATATACCTGGTACTGGTTTTCAGAGTTTTCCTACTCACACTATCTTGCAATGGGCCAGGCTTGTCCAGTGTTTGCTGGGTCAACCAGGCTGTTGCTGTTGGCAGTTCAATGGCCAAAATATCCATCACAGACTGGGTGGTCTGGCACATGGCAGAGAAATTGGTCCAATTTCCTCCTTTCTGTTTTCATTCGAATGACCCAAATTCTACAGTACAGAAATAATGTAAATATTTTCAATCTACATGAATGGTACACAATACAGATAAGATGAAAATTAGACACACGTGCAACATCTGGGTATCTTTATTGTAGACAACAAAGATACCCAGATGTTTCACATGTCTAATTTTCATCTACATTTTCAGTCTAACTAGAGACCCTCCTCAGGTGAATGTATTACCCATACAGTTCTCTCATAGCTCTCACTTCAATATTTTATGGTAGTGTGTAGATTAATTATAATGCTCCAGTATCTATGAGGGATGCATTCTATGATGTAGTACAGTTTTGTACCATACATGCTAGTTCCATATCCAGATACAGTACAGTTCTGCACCTAGCCATTGTACAGTAATGTATACATTTCTGTACCCACAGTAACCAATGTACACAAACAACAGTACAGAGATATACAGAATAATCAGTCCTCCAAATCTGTGAGGATGACATTACTGAAGGTTCCAGGAATGCCAGAAGCTGCCACTACCACTGAATTCCATATAATAGAAATTAAACTAGAAACTTATTTTGTGTTTAAATATTGATCTAGCCTCAATAATAATGAACATTCATAATAATAATATTAAAAAAATTGAGGTTTGGGTGTACAAAATCTAGTGAGCATGTTTTCAATTTTGGAGCTGTGCTATAATAAAACAAAATAACCAATGCAAACAAAAATAAGTGAATAGTCAAAGTCATTTATGGAAGACCCAAAGTTAAAATGCTGTATAATAAAAATATGGAAATTTAGAGTATATCACAAATTTAGAAAGGAGATAGCACAAGTCTATGTTTTTAATTTTTTTTTTTTTTTGGGGGGGGGGCTTAGTTGCAGTATGAAGGGGTCACCCAAAAACAAATACATACGAGGCAAGTTATTACTTATTATTTTTATAATCAAATAAAGTACTAAACTGACAAAGGTGAGGCAACATTGGTTATTACTTATAATGTAGCCTATATGTACAGTATATCACTTAAAATAAGTAAATATTAAATAACAACTAGGGAAGGAATGAGGAAAGCTACTTCAATTCAAACAAATTTTGCATTTATTCTTGTTCACAAGCTTTATATCAATAAAATATGTTAGGTTACCTCTCTCTTTTTTTTTTTTTCAAATTTTAACAAGCATTCATAAACTTCAAATGAAAATAATATGAATAAAAGATTGGAAAATAAAAGAAGGGGGAGGGGAGGGGACAGAGAGTGAGGCTACCAGCACTCTAAAAAGTGTGCTGGTAGCACTGCTACCTTTGCATCAGATTCTCTCATTGATGCACTTCTCTGCATAGTTTCTGGTAACTGTTGTTTTAAATCATCCCATCATCTTTCTTTATATGTTCTTGAGAATTTATTTCACAATCTATACTCTTCATGTGATATACAGTATTGTCCTCTGTGTCTATTTTCATTACACAGCATTTGTCTACAGTAATCCTTCATGAGATGCACTGGTTATGCTCCTGAAAATTGGTGTCTCACAAAAAAAAAAAAAAAACTATATGACATTAGGAAAATTTAGCTATGTTCCAAATATCTAAAAATATCTAAATATCAAAAAGTATTATCCATCTTCTAGAAGCCAAGGTGTTATGGAATGGACACACTATGTGGCACATTGATGACTAAGCACTGAGCTCCCTGGTGACTGCCTGAACCCTTAGTACAAACATTTGAGTGCCAGGTTGTGTTTTCAGTTATTAAGATTTTTTTTTTTTTTGCAGAAATTTGGTAGCCAGCTCAGGTAGGGTGTGGCTTTAAGTCCATAAAACGTGAAATATTCTTCTATCATCTTGTCTTTAAAGTAAGCCTCTTGGTCGTCACTGTTAATGTGCAATGACTTTGGTGTGTAGAAGTTTAAATATCTATAAAAAATGTATTAAGAGAAAGTGTATGTACGGTAGTAATGTATGCACTAAACTTTACTGTTAGGATATGGGCCAGCCACTACAATTGTGAATATTACTATACTTAAAATATTCTGTACTAATAAATATATTACACAGATATTAAAAGGTAATGACAAACATACAGAATGTTGTGAGAAGCACAGGCAATTCCACATTTTGATGGGAGTATGATGGGGGGTACAGTAGCTTATGGTACTCATTCCCCTTGAGATGTACTTTGATAACTACTGTATCTGAATGCCATAGTTAATAACTAATTTGATAACTACTGCACCTGAATGCCATAGTTAATATCTAGAAGGATAACGGTAATATCCCAAAAATTTTTTTTTTATTTTTATTAACACATCAGCCGATTCCCACCAAGGCAGGGTGGCCTGAAAAAGAAAAAACTTTCCTCATCATTCACTCCATCACTGTCTTGCCAGAGGCACACTTACACTACAGTTATAAAACTGCAACATTAACACCCCTCCTTCAGAGTGCAGACACTGTACTTCCCATCTCTAGGACTCGAGTCCCGCCTGCCGGTTTCCTTGAATCCCTTCATAAATGTTATTTTGCTCACACTCCAATAGCACGTCAAGTATTAAAAACCAATTGTCTCCATTCACTCCTATCAAATACTCTCATGCACGCTTGCTGGAAGTCTAAGCCCCTTGCACACAAAACCTCCTTTGTCCCCTCCCTCCAACCCTTCCTAGGCCAACCCCTACCCGCCTTCCCTCCACTACAGATTTATACACTCTCGAAGTCATTCTGTTTTGTTCCATTCTCTCTACATGTCCAAACCACCTCAACAACCCCTTTTCAGCCCTCTGGATAATAGTTTTGGTAATCCCACACCTCCTAATTTCCAAACTACGAATTTTCTGCATTATATTCACACCACGCATTGCCCTCAGACATGACATCTCCACTGCCTCCAGCCTTCTCCTCGTTGCAACATTCATCACCCATGCTTCACACCCATACAAGAGTGTTGGTACAACTATACTCTCATACATTCCCCTCTTTGCTTCCATGGACAAAGTTCTTTGTCTCCACAGATTCCTAAGTGCACCACTCACCCTTTTCCCCTCATCAATTCTATGATTCACCTCATCCTTCATAGACTCATCTGCTGACATGTCCACTCCTAAATATCTGAATACATTCACCTCCTCCATACTCTCTCCCTCCAATCTGATATCCAATCTTTCGTCACCTAATCTTTTTATCCTCATAACCTTACTCTTTCTATATTCACTTTTAATTTTCTTCTTTTACATACCCTACCAAATTCATCCACCAACCTCTGCAACTTCTCTTCAGAATCTCCCAAAAGCATAGTGTCATCAGCAAAGAGCAACTGTGACAACTCCCACTCTGTGTTTGACTTTTTATCTTTTAACTCCACACCTCTTGCCAATTTCACTAGAACTCCATTTTTTCTATCGAATGAGTACAAGAAACCACCTATTTACCGATTTCAACTATCCAATAAAGTGGTCAGAATTTAGCAATTTTACCAATTTCACACAAATTTCAAAAGATGCCAATTTCCAAATAGGGTCCAGAATAAACAAGAAAGACATTCTTGGCACTAAAGTAACATTTCCTCTGTTCATTAGTCACATCCCCATGCCCCTCTTACATTTCTTTTGCTTTCCACTTAGAATTTTTATTCTCACAAAAAATAGAAGATTAACTGTTATGCAGACTACTGTATTAGTGTAGAAATGGTATAAATAATACCAGCGCACTTGTGAAAGAATATTAGATTCACCGGTTGATGTGTATTGGACGTGTGGCATGATTTGTTTACTTTTGAACTTTGGCAAAAATCGTACATTTCTGCTACTTTGAGCTCAATTTCAAAGTACTTTTCATTGTGAAACCAATTAAAATCATCTCAATTTCTGTAATATATCTTCCGTTCTATAAAATAAGACCAGGAAAACTAGAATACAACCATAAATACCATACGAAAATACAGTGCAGTCGCTGTTTTAAACCAAAAACACAGTCAAAGTTTTTTTTTCTCATTACGCACTGTGTGCTGCACGATTTTTTTTATACTGCGCACACTGACCACATAGACCCATTCTTTCATATGTAGGCCTACCAGCTTTCTCTTGCTGATTTGAGGGCGCTAGAATTTATGCGTACTAGTACATCAAAAACCCTGGCGCGTAAGCCGTACTAGTACGGCCGAAACCCCAAAAGGGTTAAAGCAATACCTCTTTAATTAATTCACAAATATAATGCCTATATTTTGATATCTCCCACATTTTTGGAGTTTTCAGATTAGTCCCTTTGAGGAATTCAACTAAAATTTTAATTTGAAATCATATGTAAATACAGTACTACATGTTAAGACTACAGGATGCAAACTACTCTAATGTTCACACATCAACTAATCTATTTGTAAAGACATTTTCTACTAATTTTTTTTTTACTTTTCCTCTTCATTATTATCTACTTTTTCGTAGTCTCCCTTAAGACTATAGGTAGCTTTCATATCATTTCTTCTTCTCTCCTCCAACAATGGTAAATCCAATTTATTAAATCTCTCTTCATAGTTTAATCTTCTGGATTTTAAATCCATTTTATTGCATGTCCTTGATCCTTTTCTATTTACTAGAATGTAATTTTAGTTAGCTTCTCTGTCACTGGTTTTGAATATTGGAATAATATTTACTGTCTTCCATTTACCTATCAATATAAACCTTTTAATAAAAATTCTGAAGATAATTCAGAGCAGACAATAAAGTTCTTATACACACACTTTCAAAACCCAAGACATAACTTTGGGTCTCCCTGCTTTATTTTTATCACTGCCCATTAATAATTTACTTATGACCCCTCTCATTATTTCAATGGCATCTATTTCAGTTGAAGTTGGGAGGCTAAATTCCTCATCCTGAAAACAGTTTTCTTTAGTAAATACAGGAAAACTTCTTGTTTAGCATCTCACACTTCCTCCTCTAACTCAACTATTTTATTCCTTATTCTTTGAATTCTCTGTTACATACTCAAAAAAAAAATTAGTTATAAATAACATGGCAAAAAAAGGTTTCACTTCCTCCCTCATGTTAGTGTACCCATCTTTATCCTTTCAACTCTATTGCAGCTTTTTATATTGATACAAGATCAATCTCTCTCTCCTTCCTATATCATTGAAAAATCTATTAAACCATTAATTTATTTATATATTTTATATTTATATTTATATACTTTTTATACTCTTAATATTATACATAATGCATTTCATGTATACCATTCACTCAATATTTGAGTTCAGTGTGTGTGATCACAGTACCTATTTGAGGACTCAATCATGCCTACTCTTCATCCTGTTCCACCATCACTTTGTCCAGTGTGCTCCACTTACCACCTGTAACTGAAAAAAGCAAATCGTCTGCATCTTTAGCTGCCATGTGTGTCCATATTCCTAGTTTTTGCACCTCAAATAACCTGTCCCCATCCACTCTATCTTTCAACTATTTTGTACGTCATAATTATATTCCCCACTCCTACTCTCTCCAAGTGTTGTTAGGTCTAATTCCAAAAGTCTCCTCAGTTTTAGTACAGGTTGGCCATCACTAATCCGGCAATCAGTAATCCAGTGCCATCAATAATCTGGCACTAATTTCAGCTAGTAAAATTTCAAATCTCTGGGGTTGCCACACCAACCTGCTGCTACTGTTTGGTGGCACTACTTGATGCATAAGTCATTCCAATTTCTTTTTCTCCATTTATTGTTATAACCTGCTTTTTTTGAACCCTAGCCATAGTCCCAACGAATAAAAGAAATGCTTCTTGTTGTGTAAAGCACATACACCGTACATTGTACATAAATGATAAGGTGGCTTTGAAGCCACTGTTGGTTGCCATGAGCTCAGCTCACTCAGATAAGCTGTGACTGGAAAATTTGGGCTTACATATGAGAGAATAGGTCTGTGTGGTAAGTGTGCACTATATAAAAAAAAATCCTGCAGCAAGCAGTGCACGAGAAAAAAAAAACTGTGACCATGGTGTAAAACACCGATTTAGGGGCGGCTAACGCTCGCAGTGCACGAAGTAAAAAAAAAAAATAGAAAAAATAGGAAAACTGAGCTAATCATATAGAAAAATAACTTAACACTTTGGCAACAGTCTTGTAAAAGAATCATTGAAGTACTATATTCATACAAGGAATTATAGTCATTTATAACATATATGGTGATGCTGCCACATGAAGCATGCGTGCTCACATGTCAATTTTCAGATTTTTCCAATTTTTTACACTTTTGCAACACACTGGTACAAGAATCATTGTTGTACTATGTTCCTACAAGGAATAACAGTATAGTCATTTATAATATATACGGTGATGCCGCCACCCAAAGCATGCGTACTCACGTCATCAATTTTCAGATTTTTTTCATTTATCTCTTAGCATTCTTTCTAATATAATAATTCATTGATTTGGAGTCGGAGAGCCAATCAGGAACAATCTAGGAACATTAGCTTATGTCAACAGGAATTCCCGAGTCTCGTGATGCAGGGGAATATGCTTTATTACTACACTAATATCAACACTACGGCATATTTACCTATCACAATTGCTCTAGCAAGACATAATAAACAGTATAAATAATATAAAAACATGGTAAATACTCCAGAATGAAAAATATTTAGTGTAATACCGAGCGGTTCGATAGAGGATATGGGATAAAAGTACCATCCTCCTATCCTTGTCTTGGGGGCTTATATTAAAGAAATTATTATTATTATCATCAAAAAAGTGCTAAGCCACAAGGGCTATACAGCGCTGCAGGGTAGGGAAGGAAGCGAGGGTATCGGGCAGCAGAAGGAGGGAGGGATGATTAGTAGGTTACAGAAAACTGCGGGGCAGGGGATAGTGCAGGGGGAGAAGGTAGCAAGAGAAAGGGCTGAAGGTATCATCAGAGTTTGTGGAGCAAGTCAGTTGTTGTCAAAAAGTCAATGAGAGAGTCCGGATGAAAGGTGGGTCCATCAGCGAGAAGGGAAGGTAAAGAGAGAGCAGCGGAGCGAAGACGATGCTGGAGGTAAATTCCGCGTGCTCGTTGATAAAGTGGGCAGTCTAACAGAATGTGGCTAATCGATACTGGAACTTGACACTGCTCACAGAGAGGAACAGGGTGCCTCTCCATGAGATACCCATGAGCAAGATGAGTGTGGCCAATGCGAAGGCGGGAGGGAGTAGTCTCCCAACCTCGGCACTGATGACAAGACGACGGCCAGTAACCTATGCTCGGTTTAAAAGAATGAAGTTTGTTACCGAGCAGAGTTGACCAACGTTGTTGCCAACAGGTGTGAAGGTGAGTAGCTATTACAGCAAAATAGTCCAAAAATGGAACACCTCTATATGAAATTGGAAGGTCATGTACTGCTGACCGCGCAGCAGTGTCTGCCTGTTCATTGCCCTGTACGTCAACATGACCAGGGACCCAACAAAAAACAATATCTTTATGCTTGGTAGAGATATGGCGTAGCCAAAGTTGGATACAGAGAACTAGAGGGTGAGGTGTATCAAATTTCCATATAGCCTGTAGAGCACTAAGGGAGTCTGAGACAACCACAAATGATGACACAGGCATAGATGCGATACAAGTAAGTGCTGCAAGAAAGGCATACAATTCAGCAGTAAAAATGCTAGCCGAAGATAGTAAATGCCCTCGCACGACGCTGTCTGGAAACACTGCTGCGAATCCGATGCCATCAGAAGATTTAGAGCCATCTGTGTACACAGCGATGGCATGAGAATGAGTGGAAGTGGTCAAGAAAAAGAGAGCGGGAAGCCACCATAGGCAGTTGGGCTTTCGAGCAAGGGAGTAAGAAAGAACAGACCCAAACAGCTGGAACTTCCCAGGGGGGTAGGGAAAAGTGATATGCTACATGAACATATGAAGGCGGTAACTGAAGGGAAGACAAGAGCGAATGTAGGCGAAGAGAGAAGGGACGGAGCAAACAGGGGCGGCGAAAAAATAAAGAATGTCTACTAATATCAGTGACCATTCTATAAATGGAAGGATTGCGGAGATCGTGAGAGCGCACATAGTAGCGAAGGCAATGGGCATCACGGCGATCAGACAAGGATGGAACATTCGCTTCTGCATAGAGGCTCTCAACAGGGAAAGAGCGAAAAGCACCAAGGCATAAACGTAATCCTTGGTGATGGATGGGGTTGAGGCTAGAGAGAGTAGCAGGAGAGGCCGCTGAATAGATCTGGTCACCATAATCGAGTTTTGATAAAATGAGGGCTGAATGTAGGCAAAGGAGAGTTCGACGATCAGCTCCCCATGAAAGATGAGCAAGGGTTTTAAGAAGGTTCAGCCGGCTGTGACAAGTTGCCTTTAGAGAGGTAATGTGGGGTTTCCTGGATAACCTACGGTCAAAGAGAAGGCCTAGAAACCTGACTGTATCACGTTCAGGGATACGGGAGCCATAGAGGTACATAGGATGATCGGAGATGACGGAGCGTCTAGTGAAAGTAATTTGGCGAGTTTTGGTACTGGAAAATTTAAACCCATGTGTGGTGGCCCAATTGGAAACACGGTCGACCGCATGCTGGAGAGAAACTGTAATGAGGTGACAGTCAGCACCTGCACAAGCAATAGCGAAGTCATCTACATAGAGTGATGACCAAATATTGGGTGGAAGAACAGAGGCTAAATCATTTATAGCAAGGAGAAAAAGTGTTGTGCTTAGAACACATCCCTGAGGGACACCTTCAGCTTGGACAAAGTCCGGAGAGAGCACATTATTGACTCGAACACGGAAATGTCTGTCAGTTAAAAAGTTCTTAAGGAAAGATGGTAGATTGCCTCGGAGGCCTAAGGAGTGGGCTTGGGCCAAAATATTATACCTCCAAGTTGTGTCATATGCCTTCTCAAGGTCAAAAAATATGGCAATAACTGAGTAGTTATTCGCAAAGGCATTACGAACATACGTATCCAAACGTAGTAAAGGGTCTATGGTAGAACGGCCCTTACGAAAGCCAAACTGATGAGTGGAGAGACTGTTGTGTGTCTCTAAATACCACATTAAACGTCTATTTACCAGACATTCCATCACTTTGCAAACTGCACTGGTAAGAGTGATGGGACGAGAGTGGGAGGCTTCATGTCCCATAGTACCCGGTTTGCGGAAAGGGAGAACAATGGCAGATTTCCACAGCTGTGGAAGAACTCCTTGTGACCAAATAAAATTGAAAAGGCCTAAGAGGACTGCAAGGGCTGACGGATGTAAATGTTGTAACATACAAATATGAATATCATCGGGCCCAGCTGTCGATGATTGGCAAGCTGAGAGTGTTGCCTCCAGTTCCTAAGTGTAAAAGGCACATTATACTGTTCTTCTCTGAGAGAAGAAAAGTCCAAGGGTGCTAACTCTCTGGCAGACTCTGAGGAAAGAAACGAGGGGCAGAGATGTAGCCCCAGAGATATACGGACCAGATGATTGCCAATTTCAATGGCAACATCTAGAGGGTTTGCTATATCAACACCGGCAACCCGCAGAACAGGAGCCGGGTCAGGAGAATACTTACCGCTCAGTTTCCATACTTTTCTCCAGACTGCAATCATAGAGGAAGCAGAGGTGATGGTGTAGACATAATCTCACCAGCAAGTGCGTTTAGCGTCATGGATGACACAGCAAGCTATCACACGCTTCTGCTTAAAATCAATAAGTCTCTCAGTGGTTCTATGATACCTGTACCTGCCCCCACGCAGCACGTTTCAAACGTACTGCACAAGCACAAGCAGGAGACCACCAAGGCACGCATTTCTGAGAATACCTGCCCAAGGTTTGGGGTATAGAATGAGAAGCTGCGGTTAAAACTGAGGACGAGAAGAGGAGTAAAAGCTCATCAATGGAGGAAGATAAAACGAACCTCACTAAAAACAGTTAGTTGTGAGTAAAGGTCCCAATTTGCCTGATCAAATTGCCAGGGTGGGTTACGAAGAGGTGGTGAATATGAAGGGGAAGTAAGAATGATTGGAAAATGATCGCTGTCATGTAAATCCGGGAGAACAGACCAGGTGAAGTCTAGTGCAGTGGAGGAAGAGCAGACTGAGAGATTGATGCAAGAGAGAGTATGAGTACAAGGATCAAAATGGGTGCGAGTACCTGTATTTAAAACATGGAGGGGGTAGGAAGCAAGAAAAGCCTCTAGCTGAATGCCACAGGAATCACAGTGAGACCCCCCCAGAGAAAATGATGGGCATTAAAATCGCCAAGTAACAGAAGTGGTGGCGGTAATGACAAAACAAGAAAAGCAATATCTGGAATAGATAATGCTCGAAAAGAGAGAGGTACAAAGAACAGAGTGTACACTACCTATGCAGGTGGATAAGGGCTGCTGTGTAATACAGTACAAACAAATAGCTGATGGTACGGAATATCAGTGCATAGAAGAAGGGCACTTTTGTTAAAGGTCCCAACAGGTAAAGGATCCGAAGAATACAATAAATTATAGCCTGAGATGGGATAGATAACAGCAGAGTGTAATTCTGATTCTTGTAAGCAAACACCAACAGGGGAAAATTGGGAGAGCAACATCTGAAGCTCACCCCGATTACCCGAGGCTGCGTATATTCCACTGTAAATAGGCCATGGTTGGCAACGATAAAGATACTAGAAATCCGCAGGTAAGGGTACTTACGGACTAGAGGAGTTAGAAAAGTCCACATGCGGTGGCAGCGGAAAACGTTCAAGCAGCGAAAGAACAGTGCGCTGTGAAGAAAGGAGTTGCGCAGATGGAGAAGAGGAAAGAGAAGGAACAGAGGGTGGATCAGTGTCCACTGATGGTTTGGTCTCTGCAATATATTCAGAGATTGCTTCAAGTGTTTCAGAGTTCAGAGACGTCATATGGGAGGCAATATTGGAGATGGAAGGAAGAGTTTGAGTAAAGATCGGAACTGTAATGGACTGTATCAAGGTAGGGGGGGGGCGAAAGGGTGGAGGGAACTGGAGAAGTGTGGGAGGGGACAGAAGAGGCAGAAACCTGGGAGGTGGCAGAAGAGTTAGAAACTTGGGAGGGGACAGGGGAGGAAGGCACATTACGAGAAGGAGGATGAACCTCTGCACTTGTAACCGAGCCAGTGAAAGGGGAAGACCCAGGTACAGAGACCAGGAAAGTAAAGTGTGGAGGTGGATGAAGGGAAGGAGGAGCTAAAAGAGATTTTTGGACTTCTGAGAAGTAGAGGGACGATTGGGAGAAGGTGTCGTACGAGGTCTTGTCGATATCGGGGTTTGTGAGGGAGAACACGAAGAAGTGAGAACAGACTGAGGTGTTGAAGTAGGGACGTCTGAGCCCAGGACAGCAAAAGAATTAGATACAGGAGTGACTATGGGACTGGCAACCACGGAGGAGGCTGCAGAAGATGGGACTCCAGAAGTTGGGAGACGTTTCGAAACAAGAGAATAAGAAACACGGGGTAGTCTCCCTTGGAAGCGGAGATGAGAAACCGCCATAGCATAAGGGAGACCTTCTGCCTCTTTGAGGCAACGAATTTCCCGCTCATTCAAGTAGACCTGGCAACGGCGAGGGTACGAAGGATGAGCCTCATGACAATTGAGGCAAGAGGGAGGTCGATTGCAAGACGTATTAGAATGGTCATCGGCACCACAGACTGGGCATTTGGCTATAGATCTGTGATATTTTGCTGGGTGGCCAAATCGCCAGCAATTTCTACACTGTTGCGGTGTAGGGATCACCTTTCAAACTTGTAACCAATGTCCTGCTACATGAACAGAGGATGGGAGTTCACAGCTGTCAAAAGTTAAACGAGCCACATTGCAAGGGTATCGTCTCCGCCCGCGGGCAGGAAGAACATAAGTGTCTACCTTGAGAATTGGGAGATCTTGGAGTTCCAGCTGTTCGAGAATGTCATTGCCACATGTCTGGAAATTCTGTTGGACTATGGTATGGGGCAGAATGACAGTACCACTACAAGAATTGAGGGAATGATGTTTTTCGATAGTGATAGGAATAGTATCGATATGTGAAAGAAGAGAAAGATCATGAGCTTGGGTAGCATTCTGGACTGTGATGATACGCGTACCACTCTTAAGAGCATGAAATGAAATATCTCTACCAACATGGCATAGGAGCGCTTTGCCAATACTATGGTCAGAAAGATAGGCAGTAGAAGAAGTTGGTCTTAAAGTAAAGAATTTAGTCCATTGTGTGGTCCAAAACTGAGTGTGGAGAGGGAGTGCATAACATGTCGGTCTTTTCCAAGTAGAATGGGAAGGTAAAGAAGTAACATCATCAAGAGATTGTCGTTGGCGTTTAGAAGTGGGACCAGAGTTGGTCCAACGTGGGATGGGCTGGCGATTCGAAAATTGCCGCACAGTAGAGGGAGAGACCGGAAGCATAGTCAAAGGAGAGCGGAGGTCAGACAAATCGAAGGAGTCAGTTGAAACCCCGGCACCTGAAGCGGGTGATGAAACAGCACCAGCAAGAGGTACAGGGGTCTTAGGAGTGTCTGAAGAGTGGCCAAAAGACGAGGCGAGGTCAGAACAGGGCGCGGTAACAATAAGGGGCCCGGGGGTAGCGGGGTCATGGATTGGGTACTCCATGGTTAGGTTACTTCTTTCTTTTTGTTTTTAAGAAAAAAAAAAGAAAAGAAAAGAAAATATAAAAAAGAATAAAAAAAGGGGGGACCGGGGAGGGATAGTTCCTAGGAGGAATGAAAGGGTCAGAAATCTCCCTCTGCACCCAAGAGGACCTCAGCACCGCAAGTAGTGCAGATGCAGCATGGAACCCATGCCATACCCTACCCTTCATGCCAGTAAACCAGCAATCCGGGATAGCAAACTCACATCTGCCGAGCTACCTCAGTGGACAAAAGAGAGGGCGGCTGGATATCCGCCACAAAGCATACCTCCTTCGGCCACCACCCCCGGAATCCGAAAGGTGGCTTCCAGAGATACACTCGTCGCCCGAAAGACACCCAAAGCCACCCTCCAGGATACTGCAGAGGGATTGGGACATCCCCAGGCGATCCAGATTCCATGGCAGACTACGCCACCGCCAAGAACCTCAATGGAATGGGATGGACCCCGGTACCCTTTCCCCTACCTAGGAACTAGTGCGCCTGTGGGAAAAATCCCAAAGGCCAAAAAAGGAAGGGCAAAAGGGAGGGGTGGGGAGGAGGAGGAGGAGGAAAGGAAAAAGGGGGGGATGGGATAGGGAAGGGGGGATTGGGGGGTAATTAGGTTCGGTTTGAGAAAGGAGACCGACAGGTCTAATAGACCAAGAGCCTCTTCACCACGCCAAGGAGCCCCCCTTTAAGAGGTATGTTAGAGAAAAGTAGTGTAGTAAAGGGCTGTGTTATACTCATAATGCACCATAAAACCGAAACAAAAAAGCAATTTTCCTGATTTTTTTTTTTTTTTTTTTTTTGGTGCACGCTCATTTTCACTGATTATCTCTTGTGTAAAGTATTCATTTATATCTTAACATAGTGCCATTAATAATGATAGGAATGCAATGAGTTTCAGACAACATAAAAAAAATGATTGTTTTATAAACTGTTGAAGTTATTTTTGAAATATCACAATTTGTTTTTGATTTGTGTGAGGGTAAAAGGCAGATATTTTGCTAAATGTCAAAACCATACCAACTTTCTTTTTTTTTTTTTTAAGAATGAAGATAGGATAAATTACAGTAATTACATTTGTGATAAATTCGGATTAGCAATGTTTTATCAGCAGGTAGTGCCGAAACAGCTTCTCGCAGTGCCAGGGCAATGTATGATGTAAAGATGCATTTTAACGTACACCAAAAATGAAAGAAATCGGACGATAAATAATGGAGTGCACTTCTCAGTCATTAGCTGCCCTTTAGCAGTATATTTTGGTATCGTTTTTATGGTTGTATTCTCTTTTTTTTTTTGTCTCATTTGATAGAGTGGAAGATCTATTACAGAAATAGATATGATTTTGATTGGTTTCAGGACAAAAACTACCTTGAAATTGAGCTCAAAATAGCAGAAATGTTCAATTTTTGCCAATGTTCAATAGTAAACAAGTGACAACATCGTCCAATACGTGTCCAACCAGCCAGTCTAATACGCAGTCATGAATGGGTTGACATTATTTATACAATTATTACAACAATGCAGTAGTGTGCATAACAGTAAATCTTTTATTAAAATAGCAGAAATGTTCAATTTTTGCCAATGTTCAATAGTAAACAAGTGACAACATCGTCCAATACGTGTCCAACCAGCCAGTCTAATATGCAGTCATGAATGGGTTGACATTATTTATACAATTATTACAACAATGCAGTAGTGTGCATAACAGTAAATCTTTTATTTTTTGTGCGAATAAAAATTCAAAATGGAAAGCAAGCATAATATAAGAGGGGCTTGAAGATGTGATTACTGAACAGAGAAAATGTTATTTTAGTGCTAGGAATGTCTGGATTGTTTATTTTGGACCCTATTGTGAAATTGGCATGTTTTGAAATTTGTGTGAAACAGGCCAATTTGGCAATTTCTGACCACTTTATTGGGTAGCTGAATTAGGTGAATTGGTTGTTTCTTGTACTCAGTTGACAACAAAAGGAATACTAGCGAAATAGCTATGAGTTTGATAGACTGGAACAATGGAATGGGCCAAAAATAGGGCATAAATTGGGTGAAATCACCGATGCGTAAATATCACCATTGGGTTAAGTGTATTCTAACCTAACCACTCTGTAATCCAGCCAAGTCACTAATCTGGCACCCTACAGGTCCCGATGATGCCACATTAGTGATGGCCGACCTGTACTAATATTGTTGTAAACCTCCGAATATTTAGTTTCTTTATGTGCTTGATCAGGTATGAACTTCATGCTTGCACTGTACACTCCAACAATGGCCTAATGTATGTTGTTTATGTCCTATAGAAACCTTAGATTAACTTCCTGAAATAAGTTCTCATGTAAGCTAGTTTTTCTTAAGTTGCTGAAATTGTATGGTTGATATGAACTTCTGGTGATATGTTTAGCAAGATGCATTCTTCTAGATCTTTCTTCTTGTATATTGCCTAAAGTCTCATTTCTCACAGGTTGTATTCAATATCCAATCTCCTCGTTCTCTCTCCTATTCTCATTACATTGCAATTTTTTGTTCTGACTTCTTTAGCAGCCTATTCAAGTTATCTTGGTGCATTTCCTTGTTCTCTTCATTTTTTTTTTTTTACAGTACAGTACTATATCATAATAGCTGGGGCCGAGGACTACACTCTTACCCATGACCACTTCACAACCTTCTGTCTTACAATTTTTCCCTATATTTTCTATTCAATAGGTATTCTTGTATGTTCTTGAGCATCTGCCCTGATATTCCACAGGTTCTTTTAAAACCTGAAGTGCTATCTTGTCTGCTCCCATTTCACTTTTCTTGTCTAAATATAGTAGTAATTTCTTTACTGTTGATATTTCAATATCCTCTCTTTTTAAATGGTTGGTTGTGTAATGGATAATTTCTTATATGCAATTACAGTGCCTCTTTGTAGGTACAGCTGTAGTATGCTTGTGGTGTACCATCTTCACTGATTCACTGGCACATGTCTTCTACCCCAATAGTTATAAAATACTACAATACCGTATTTATGAAAATAATTTTCAGGGTGTTTTTTATATCACTTTTCATCAATTTACAATTGTAACCTTTTGTTCATGCTGATAGAGTTAAAAGGTCGAAATTTTTCATGACTTTTCACAATTTCACAAGTACATACAGTCATTCTCACATCTCTTCTCCTATTCGCCAAAGTAGATATTTTCTGGGAGGCATTTTGTAGTACATCTACACTTTTTCTATTTTCTCTATATGTTTCATGATGCAAACACTGCATGACTGCCACATAATCTAAATTGAATTTGATTTTTATTGTAAACAGTTTTATAGAATTTCACCACTCATATAAGTGGAGACTATTTGTGTATATGTATGTGAATTTCTAAATGAGATTACATCTAATGCTATTATTTGCATGTAAGCTTAAAAAGTTTTGCTATACTATGTATATATTTTAAATGTGCTCTGTTTACTTATAAATACATTATTGATTGTCTTTGCCTGTAAATGTGCATCAAATTCATAGTTTAATGTCAATTTCCCTCATTTTATGCATATTTGCCTTATGCAAATTCCCTATTATGCAATGTCCTATTTCTTCTATCTATGGGACATACATTTACAGAATATGATCTGTATGGTTTATAAATATCAAAAATTCTTACAACATGGACTCAAGTGATTACAGAATGATTGAGCCTTATACAGCTGCCATGGGACTGGAGTGCATATATAGCATAAAATGAGGGACACCTGGGGGGTCTGAATTTAAATTATTGCTTCAAGTCCAAGAATACCACCCTTCATAAGAAGATCATATGTTGGAATGCAATCAGAATACTGTACATCGTGTCATGAAATAAATATACTTTTAATACTTTTACATATATATTGTACTACAGTATTTAATTAAATATTTGTGAACCTGTTGTGACTTATATGATGCTAATTAGTGGTACTGCCATATATGTACAGCCACTCCTCACTTAGCAACATACTCGTTTACCGACAACTCAGACTTATGATGGGCTCTCAGACCAGAACGCACACTTAAATACAGTGGACCCCCGCATACCGTTGGCATCACATAACGTTAAATCCGCATACCAATACATTTTATCGCTAAGATTTTGCCTCGCATACCGCTAAAAAACCCGCTCAACGCTATTCGTCCGAGACGCGTCTAATGTGCGGCCTGAGCCAGCCTCACATGTTCCACCGGTGGCATTGTTTACCAGCCAGCCTCCGTGGTAACATCCAAGCATACAATCGGAACATTTCGTATTATTACAGTGTTTTTGGTGATTTTATCTGCAAAATAAGTGACCATGGGTCCCAAGAAAGCTTCTAGTGCCAACCCTACAGGAATAAGGGAGAGAATTACTATACAGATGAAGAAAGAGATCATTGCTAAGTATGAAAGTGGAGTGCGTGTCTCTGAGCTGGCCAGGTTGTATAGTAAACCCCAATCAACCATCGCTACTATTGTGTCCAAGAAAACGGCAATCAAGGAAGCTGTTCTTGCCAAAGGTTCAACTGTGTTTTCGAAACAGAGATCGCAAGTGATGGAAGATGTTGAGAGACTCTTATTGGTGTGGATAAATGAAAAACAGATAGCAGGAGATAGCATCTCTCAAGTGATCATAAGTGAAAAGGCTAGGAAGTTGCATGAGGATTTAATTAAAAAAATGCCTGCAACTAGTGATGATGTGAGTGAATTTAAGGCCAGCAAAGGTTGGTTTTGAGAGATTTAAGAAGCATAGTGGCATACATAGTGTGATAAGGCATGGTGAGGCTGCCAGTTCGGACCACAAAGCAGTCTGAAAAATATGCGCAGGAATTCAAGGAGTACATAGACAGTGAAGGACTGAAACCTGAACAAGTGTTTAATTGTGATGAAACAGGCCTGTTTTGGAAGAAAATGTCAAGCAGGACCTACATTACTCAGGAGGAAAAGGCACTCCCAGGACATAAGCCTATGAAAGACAGGCTTACTCTGTTGATGTGTTCCAATGCTAGTGGTGATTGCAAAGTGAAGTCTTTATTAGTGTATCACTCAGAAACTCCCAGAGCGTTCAGGCAAAAGAATATCCTCAAGGCTAATTTGTGTGCTGTGGAGGGCAAACAGTAAGGCATGGGTCACTAGGGACTTTTTCTATGACTGGTTACACCAAGCATTTGCCCCCAATGTGAAAAATTACCTAACTGAAAAGAAATTAGACCTTAAGTGCCTCCTGGTGTTAGACAATGCCCCTGGTCATCCTACAGACGTGGCAGAGCGACTTTATGGGGACATGAACTTCATTAAGGTGAAGTTTTTGCCTCCTAATACCACTCCTCTCCTGCAGCCCATGGACCAGCAGATTATTGCAAACTTCAAAAAACTGTACACAAAAGCTCTGTTTGAAAGGTGCTTTGTAGTGACCTCAGAAACTCAATTGACTCTAAGAGAGTTTTGGAGAAAGCACTTTAATATCCTCAATTGTGTAAACCTTATAGTAAGCTTGGGAGGGAGTGACTAAGAGGACCTTGAACTCTGCTTGGAAGAAACTCTGGCCAGAATGTGTAGACCAAAGGGATTTTGAAGGGTTTGAGGCTAACCCTGGGAATCCTATGCCAGTTGAGGAATCCATTGTGGCATTGGGAAAGTCCTTGGGGTTGGAAGTTAGTGGGGATGATGTGGAAGAGTTGGTGGAGGAGGACAATGAAGAACTAACCACTGATGAGCTGCTAGGTCATCTTCATCAGCATGAGGCCAGACCTGAGGAAACTGCTTCGGAGGAGGGGAGAGAGAAATTGAAGAAGTTGCCTACTTCTAAGATAAAGGAAATGTGTGCAAAGTGGCTTGAAGTGCAAACCTTTTTTGATGACAATCACCCTAACACAGCTATTGCAAGCCGTGCTGGTGACTATTACACTGACAATGTTGTGAACTACTTTAGGAAAGTTATAAAGGAACGGGAGGTACAGGCCTCTATGGACAGATATGTTGTGCGACAGAAGTCCAGTGACTCTGAAGCTGGTCCTAGTGGCATTAAAAGAAGGGAAGTAACCCTGGAAAAGGACTTGACACCTCAAGTCTTAATGGAAGGGGATTCCCCTTCTAAACACTAAGACTCTCACCTCCTCCCATCCCATCAATCATCACCAGATCTTCAATAAAGGTAAGTGTCATGTAACTGTGCATGTCTTTTTCAGTTTGTGTGTATTAAAATTAATATTTCATGTGGTAAAAATTTTTTTTTTCATACTTTGGGGTGTCTTGCATGGATTAATTTGATTTCCATTATTTCTTATGGGGAAAATTCATTCGCATAACGATAATTTCGCATAACAATGAGCTCTCAGGAACGGATTAATATCATTATGTGGGGGTCCACTGTAATGCATATTAGAGCTGATTTCCTCTATTCTGTTTATTACAATATACAGTACACTACTGATAAACATTTAAAAATATACCAGAAATGTTATAAATGGTGCAAAGGTGACATTAAAACAATATCGAAGGTAGTGGACTTAAACCCACTACTACTACTTCACTTAGCGATGAATTCATTTACTGACGTGGTCTTAGGAATGGAACTCTGTCTTAAGTGAGGAGAGGCTGTATTATATGTATGAATGTGTGTGTACATATGTACTCACTTATATGTGGTTGCAGGGATCGAGTCACAGCTCCTAAACCCAAATGAATGAAAACATGCATGTATGTACATATATGTATATACAGCCTCTCCTCACTTAGTGATGTACACGTTTACCAACTGCATGGGCTTACGACCAGCTCTCCAGCCAGTATGCAAACCTAAATAATGAATATTAGAGATGATTTCCTCAATTCTGTTTATTACAGGATACAGTACTCTACTATTTAAACATTTAAAAATATATCAGAAATGTTATAAATGGTCCAGAGGTGACATTAAAAAATATCTAAAAATGATAGACACAACCCACTACCAGTATAGTATGCTCCATGCTTAACGACCAATTCACTTACTAGCCTACTCTTAGGAACAGAACCCCTCGTTAACCTTTTCACTGTCAAGACCCTAGCTCACAAACTTGCTCTCAGTGTCAAAGAATTTAAAATAAATAAATAAATAAATAAATATATATATATACATGTATATAGTGGACCCCCACCGTTCAGCAGCCACAACATTCGTGAAATCCGACTTTCGCCAAGTTTTTTTGGTAAAATTTAGCATCGTGGTTCGTGATTGGACTCGTGATTCGGCGACCTTTTCGTACGCGTCTGCTCGTCAGCACATACACAAAGCCAGTCTACGCACTATTCACACTCAGTGTGCCATTGTTTACCATCATATGACCATCACCCCACGGGTTCATACAACACATTTCACAATACAGTGGTCCCTCGATAATCGTAGGGCTCAAAAGTCGTAAATTTCGGAAATCATAGCGATATTTTTGTAAAAACATGGGCTCGCTAATCGTAGATTGACACGCGAATAGCAGTTCGTCCAGGACACGTATGCACGCTGTGAGCCGGGGCGGCCTTCCTACCCAGCCAGTGTGGCATTGTTTGCCAGTGAGCAAAGATCCCCTCACTTGCTCCTACGAAATATTTCATAATATTCCATCCATTTTAGTGCTTGCAAGTACTAAATAAGCTACCATGGCTCCTAAGAAAGCTCCTAGTGCCAAGCCTTTGGTAAAGAAGGTGAGAAATATGATTGAATTTAAGAAAAACATCATTGAACAATATGAAAGTGGCATAAGTGTGGCCAAACTAGCCAGAATGTATAACAAACCCTATACAACCATATGTTCCATCGTGGTCAAGAAAAAGGAAATCAATGATGCTGTTGTTGCAAAGGGGGTAAATATGCTGACAAAAATGAGATCACCAGTACTCGAAGAGGTTGAGAAGTTAATATTATGACGTCGATTATTTGTGAAAAGGCTAGGCAGTTGCACGACGATCTGGTAAAGAAAGTGCCTGCAAATAGTGGTGATGTGAGTGAATTTAAGGCCAGCAAAGATTGGTTTGAGAGATTTAAGAACCGTAGTGGCATACACAGAGTGGTAAGGCATGGTGAGGCTGCCAGTTCAGACCACAAAGCAGCTGAAAAATATGTGCATGAATTCAAGGAGTACATAGAGGCTGAAGGACTGAAACCTGAACAAGTGTTCAATTGTGACGAAACAGTCCTCTTTTGGAAGAAAATGCCAAAGAGGACCTACATTACACAGGAGGAAAAGGCACTGCCAGGACACAAGCCTATGAAAGACAGGCTGACGCTCATGTTCTGTGCTAATGCTAGTGGGGATTTCAAAGTGAAGCCGTTACTAGTGTACCATTCTGAAAATCCCAGTGTGTTCAGGAAAAACAGTGTTATGAAGAGTAAATTGTGTGTTTTGGAAATCTAATAGTAAGGCATGGGTCACGAGGGAAATTTTCGTCGAGGGGTTCAATGAAGTGTTTGGCCCTAGTGTGAAGAATTACCTCCTGGAAAAAAAATTGGATCTCAAGTGCCTCCTAGTAATGGACAATGCACCTGCTCATCCTCCAAACTTGGATGATCTAATTTTCGAGGAGTTTGGGTTCATCACAGTAAAGTTCTTGCCCCCGAATACCACTCCTCTCCTCCAGCCCATGGACCAGCATGTCATTGCAAACTTTAAAAAACTCGACACCAAAGCAATGTTTCAAAGGTGCTTGAATGTGACCTCAGACATTCACTTGACCCTAAGAGATTTTTGGAGAGAAAACTTCACCATCCTTCATTGCATAACCCTTATAGGTAAGGCTTGGGAGGGAGTGACTACCAGGACTTTGAACTCTGCTTGGAGAAAATTGTGGCCAGATTGTGTCGACAAGAGGGATTTTGAAGGGTTTGGGGCTGACCCTGATGAGCCTATGTCTGTTGTTAAATCTATTGTGGCACTGGGGAGTTCCATGGGGTTGGATGTGAGTTTGGAGGATGTGGAAGAGTTGGTGGAAGACCACAATGAAGAGCTTACCACTGAGGAGCTGCAAGAGCTTCAGCAGGAACAGCAACAGATCACAGCTCAGAACCTTGCTGCAGAGGAGGAGGAAGAGAGATGGAAGAAGTTGCCTTCTTCAAAAATTAAGGAGATTTTTGAAATGTGGGGTAAGATGGAAAGATTTATGGAGAAACATCACCCTGACAAGGCTGTTGCAAGCCATGTTGGCAACATGTACAGTGACAAAGTCTTGGCCCATTATAGGGAAGTGTTAGAGACGCCAAAAACAGAGCTCTCTGGACAGTTATTTTGCGAGACAGAACTCCAGTGACTCAAGCTGGTCCTAGTGGCATTAAGAAACAGAGAAGAGAAGTAACCCCAGAAAAGAAATTGGTACCTGAGGTGTTAATGTAAATAATCCAATCTCTCTCCTCCTCCAGTCTTCCATACACTAAGAAGAATCGCCAATAAAGGTAAGTGTT
>NC_069420.1:28813798-28859422 GCF_026875155.1 Cherax quadricarinatus
CCTACTACCTAGGATATATATATATATATATATATATTACATACTGTATAGGAATTTATTAGTAATAAAAAAATTAATTATTATGATAGACTAATTATTACCCTTGTTTATGTTATCAGTATCATTGCTCAGTAATACAATCTCTCTACTAGCCTGCCATTTGTGTTAGCCTATTATGGTACAGAATTATTATTATTACTATAATCTGTTATTTTGATAACTGTTGCTATTATACAGTAAGATTGCAACTACTTAAATTTACTCTACCCTCCACATTATACACAAAATTTGCTAAGCTAATGCCTATATTTACATAAGCATTTTATTAAAACATAATACATTATATATATATATAAAATATATAATATATAAAATATATATATATATTATAAATAATATAATATATATAAAATAATAATATATATAATTATATATATAATTTAATAAATATATAAAATTTATATATATAATATATTATATATATATATAATTTATATATATATAAAAATTTATATATAATAAATTTATATATATATTATTTATATTATATATAATATATATATATAATATATATTATAAAATATATAATATTATATTATATAAATTTAAAAATATAATATATATATAAATATATATTTTTATAATATATATAATATAAAAAATATATAAAAATAAATATATAAAAATATATATAAATTTATATATAATATAATATATATATATATATATATATATATATATAATATATAATATATACAAATATATATAAATATAAAAATATATATAAATATAAAAATATAATATAATAAATATATAAATTATATTTTAATTTTATATATATATATTTTAATATATTAATATATATATATATTATATATATATATGCAAAACAACCACTTGAAAGAATAGAGAATCCTAGGAATTTTTCTATTCTTTCAATGGTTGTTTTGCATATTCTGAAACACGTTTACGTGATCTTATTGATATATAATATATATAAAATTATATATATAATTATATATATAATATATATAATATTATATATATAATATTTTATATATAATATATATAAAATAAATATATATATAATATATAAATAATATATAAAATATAAATTTATAAAAAAAAAATATAATATTCTATAATATATATTATATTATATATATATATATATAATTATATATTATATATATTATATATATACATATATAGATATACATATATATATACATATATATAATTTTATATATATATATATACATATATATAACATATATAAATACATATATATATATACATATACATATATATACATATATATATACATATATTTACATTATATATACATACATATATATATATACATTATATATACATACATATACATTATATATATATAAATATATATATATAATGTTGCAGTTTAAAAACTGTAGTTAAAGCACCCTTCTGGCAAGACAGTGATGGAGTGAATGATGGTGAATGTTTTTCTTTTTCGGGCCACCCTGCCTTGGTGGAATCGGCCAGTGTGATAATAAATTATATATATAAAATATATAATATATATATAATTTATATATATAATAAATATATTATATAATATATATATATATTATATATGATATATAAAATGCATATATACATGCATATATCATGCAATATACATGCATATATACATGCATATATACATGCATATATACATGCAATATACATCTATATATATATATATATATATATATATATTTTAATATATATATATATATATAATATATATATAATTTTAAATATACTTTATAAAAAATTTTTTAAATATATATAAAATATATTATATTTAATATAAAATTTTATATATTTTATATATATAATAATATATATAAAATATATAAAAATATTATATATATATTATTAATAAAAATTTTTATATAAATATTTTTTTATAATATTATATATTATATATAAATTATATTTTTTTTTTCAAAAAATTTGGCCGTTTCCCACTCGGGGGTCCCCGAAAGAGAATAAAAAAAATTTTTCCCCTCATAACTAAGTAAGTATACAGGAAAAGGGTTACTAGCTCCTTGCTCCCAGCTTTTTAGTCGACTTTTACGATACCATGGTTTACGGACGAAATTCTTTTCTATCCCTGGATATAAGAGGAAAAAAGAACAAAACTAGTAAGAAAAAAAAAAGAAAACCAAGGTGTGTGTGTGTTTTGGTGTGTTTTTTCGTCTGTCTGCTGTTGTTTCTGTCTGTCTTTTTTCCTGTCTTTCCTCTGTCTGTCTCGTCTTTTCTCTTCTATATACTCTTGATATTGAACGGACCCATAACAAATACCAGACCAAAAATCTAAAACACATTCTTCCTGTCTGGCTAAACCTCTCAAACATGGGGCACCCCAAAGTTTTGATAGCTGAATAGGTACAAGGGTAATGAACTCACAAGTTACATAAGGATAATGAATCCTGTAAGATGGTTACTTTACGTTTATAATGGCTACAGTCATGAAAATTAAATTGAGTAATGAGCAATCACCCTTCCACACCGGTCACAAACTTTAATGAGTAATTGGTTGCAAATATTGATTGTTGAGTCTCACACCACAACACACACACACAACACACCACACACACACCAACACACACACCACACACACACACACACACACACACACACACAAACACACACACAAACACACACATCCAAACACCACACACAAACACAACACAAACACACACACAAACAACACACAAACACCACACAAACACACACACAAACACACAACAACCACACACAAACATAAGGTGTAATTGCAGTAAATGTACAACCACCACAGAACTGCAGGAGGCCAAGAGAAGATACGATGAGAGCAAAGGCACTGATCGACCACACTAGCGAGGTGGCCAGGAGAGCACACATGGGGGGAGCAAAGTTAATAGTTATGGGTGATTTCAATCATGAGATTGACTGGGAAACCTGGCGCCCCAAGGGGGTTCCCGAAAGATGGAGAGCCAAGATGATGGATGAGGTACTGGAAATCCTCATGCATCAACATGTTAAGAGACACTCCAGAGAGGAGAGGAGAGGATGAACCAGCAAGGTGGACTTGTATTCACCTTGAGTAGTTCAGGACATCGAGGGTATTCATGTATGAAGGCCCCTGGGTGCTAGTGATTTATGTGGTTCTGAGTTTCAACTACCTAGGTGCGCTCCAAGTGGATGAGAGTTAGCCGGAATAGGCTGGGGAAAAACCAAACTACAAAAAACAAAAAAAAAAAAAAAAAAAAAAAAAAAAAAAAAAAAAAAATGGGGGGGAATACTCAGGCATGAGGAAACTTCCTTCAAGACATTCAGTTTGGAGAGGGAAATGAAGGAAAACCAGGACAAGAAATTGATGGACTATGTGGCAACAAAATGCAAAGGAGCAGTGGAGAGGTTTGTTCCCAAGCGGAAAACAGGAAATTGGGGGAAGACAGAACGAGTCCTTGTTCACCCAAAGAAGTGTAGGGAGGCAAAAACCTAGGTGTAACTAGAGAATGGAAAAGGTTACAGAAGGACAGAGAACTCATGGAAATAAAGAAAAGAATCAGCCGAAGAGCCTGAAACAAATATGCACAGAATAAGAAGGAGCTCAGGGACAATAGAAATGGACATAGCATCAAAAGTAAAGACTGGTTCCCGAAGCTGTTGTACAGCCACTTCAGGAGGAAACAACTGTCAAGGACCGGCTAATTCAGACGAGGAAGGGTGATGGGGAAATTCCAAGAAAATGACCAAGAGGTATGTTCAGGAGCTCAACACAAGATTTAAAGAAGGTATTTACAGTGGAAACCAGTTAGGACTCCAGAAATCAGAACAGGGGGGACAGGCCACACCAGTAAGTGTGGATGACGGTAACATATAACCAAGGAGGAGGTGAAGAGACGTGCTATGCGAACTTGACTACCTCAAAGGCGGAGGACCAGACCTCTATCCATGGTTCTTAAAGACGGGAGCAGAGATATGGTGTTGTGAGCCATTAACAAAGATCTTAAACATCATTTGAAACTAGCACTCCCTGAGGTATGAAAATGGCAAATGTTCCCAATTTTTTTTAAAAAGGGAGGACAGACATAGTGGCACTAATAAGAGACCTTGTATCACTGAGTGTATAGTATGAAAGGTCATGGAGGATCATCATCAGGAGGAGAGGTGGTGAGGGGGCACTGGAAAGAAACAAGTGTATAATTGACCAACCCAGACACAGTTTCAGGGAGGAAATCCTGTGTCACAAACCTACTAGAGTTTAATGACAAGGTTGACAGAAGTAAGACAAGAGGAGGGGGGTGGATCGACTGCATATTTTTGGCTCGCAAGAAGGTTCGACACCAATTCTCACAAGAGGTTACTGCAAAAGTAGAGGATAGGCACACAAAACAGGAAAGGCATGCAATGGATCATAGAATATCTGACAGGAGGCAACAATGGGGGGTGGGAAAGGTCATGGTACGCGACGGAGTGTCAGAGTGGGCACCTGTGACAAGCGGGGTTCCACAGGGGTCAGTCCTATGACTGTGCTGTTCTTGGTGTATGGTGAACGACATAACGGAAGGGATAGGACTCAGAAGTGTCCTTGTTTGCAGATGATGCGAAGTTGTGAGAAGAATCAAATCGGATGAGGATCAGGCAGGACTACAAAGTGACCTGGACAGGCTACAAGTTGGTCCAGCAACTGGCTCCTGTATTTAACCCTGCCAAATGCAAGTCATGAAGATTGGGGAAGGGCAAGAAGACCGCCAGGACACCAATTTAGTTTAGATGGCCAAAGACTGCAAACGCACTCAAGGAAAAAGATCTGGGGGTGGTTATAACACCGGGCATATCTCCTTGGAGGCGCACAGCATCAGATAACTGCTGCAGCATAGGGCGCTGGCAGAACCTACGGATAGCGTTCGATACCTTCAGTATGGATTCGTTTAAGGACTCTGTATACCTTTTAAGTTCCGGCCCATATGGAGTATGCACGCACCAGTTTGGAAATCCACACTAGTCAAGCACGTCAGAAATTAGAGAAAGTGCAAAGGTTTGCAACAAGACTAGTCCAGAGCTACGGGGATTGTTAACGAAGAGAAAGGTTGACGGGATATCGGCCCTGACGACACTGGAGGACCGGTGGGTTCAGGGGAGACATGATAAACGACATATAAAATACAGCGGGAATAGACTAGGGACAAAGACGGGGAAGTTCCGAGAAGGGGACACAGGGGACACAAGAGGTCACAATTGGAAGTTGAAAGACTCAGATGAATCAAAGGGAGTTAGGAAGTATTTCTTCAGTCATAGGGTAGTCAGGCCGATGGAATAGCCTAGATAACTGACGTAGTGGAGGCGGGGGGGAGGGAACCCATACATAGTTTTAAGGCGAGGTATGATAGAGTCATGGGGCAGGGAGAGAGAGGACCTTGTAGCAATCAGCGAAGAGGTAGGGCCAGGTGCTGTGACTCGACCCCTGCAACCACAAATAGGTGAGTTACAAATAGGCGAGTACACAAAACACACACACACACAGTAGATATACTAACAGATTAGGCAATAGTAGAGTAGCACAAGAATTCCGAGGATTGGGCACAGTGATTTTTCTTATGCTACTCTACTGTGCCTAATCCCATTCCCATGATCTACTTTACACAAACGGGCTTCCCCCCACTATGCTGGCTTCTAATTAATATCACCTCTCTATCTCCTGTATATATGCCAGCATCCTCGAGTAATTGTGATTCAGACCAGACATGTGGGTGCTCCTAATGGGTAACAGTGTCCTCAGTTCCACACTGTGGGACTGGGAATCACTCAATGTACAGGTTAAATTTTGGGCACATATCTTACAATTTGACGGCCTCTGTTTTCTAGTACCTGGGTGTTAGTGAACTCCTCGTGGTTACACACTGAGTGAGAAGATTAAGTAACCCTATGGAAAAATACGACAGTCCTTGATGCTGCACAAACCCTAAGCTGTACAATTATCACAAACTAAGTACAATTTATAGTTGTTAAAATTATTAGGATAACCAAAAAAAAAGTTAAGGTGACTATGGGTTGTTCTGGTGGCTAAACCTCTGGTGTTATAATAATCCCACCCAAAACAAATTAATCTAATCTTATGGAATGAAACAGTTTCAAGAAAGGCCTGAAGGGACTGCTTTCATGTCTTGCACCCATCTCCAAATTATTCTCTGTATTGGAATGATAAAGCCTGTGTTGCAAAAACAGATTTACACGTTAGATGAGAGTTTTTAAAAATAAAATTTAACTGAATGAAGTTAAATCACATCTGCAAAGTTTTAGGGATTTCATAAAAAGTTTAAAACTATGACACAACTGCAAATAAACGAATATGAAAGATTAAGAATACCCTTCGGAGCAGTGACTTGCACTCTGAATAATAGAAGAAATACCATGGACTAGAAATGCGAGTTTATTCAAAATAATTAGGAAATCAAGGACCTATGGGGGAAAATGGACTCACTTTTGACTTTTTTTCTTGGGTTATCCTGGGTAATTTACATAGTATACTAAGTGAACTTTGTGTACCTGTACCTAAATAAACTTATAGCGATACACTTAGCTTTGAGGGATTCATCTGTTGAGGTGTTGTCAAGTGTTGTTTAAAACTGTGTCAACATGTTTCTTGATGTCCAGTTCTGTATATACTCCGGCACTTAACTAGCAATCTTAGGTCAACTTGACATCAAGTGTCAGGCAGTGACAGTTAAGTATTGGTATCCAACTCTGATAATGACATTTACACCATGCCGCCCGAGTCAACCATCATTCTTCACTAGTTGTGCCACAACCACTCTCGAGGTGCCTACCCCCCTCCCCGTGGCATCACACTCACTCCCCACAACCTCTCGCAAAAGGACATAAAACAGTACCTGAAACTGGAAATTCTTCTCGGTGTGTTCCTGTTCAGTGGGTTGAGTGTGGTCGGCCATGTTTGTTACACTGAAGCAACACTCACCAGGACACCACCACCATCACTACCCCTCCTCAACTACCCTCCTCCATCACCCTCCTTCCTCCAAACACCCCTTCCATCAACACCCCTTCTCCAAACACCCCTTCCTTCTCAACACCTCCCCAGCCTCCCTCCTATGCTGCATTACCCATTGTAAGCACAAACTACCTAAACAGCCTCACCACACAGGAACCTCTCAAGGGAGGTTCCTGATGTGGTGAGGGGCTCTTGACTTCTTGGGAATTGGCTCTGTGCTCCGGTTCCTGGAAATGGAGTCTGAATACCTTCCGATCCCCCACAGGCACTGTATAATTCCCCTACGGGTTTAGTGCTCCCCCTATATTATATAACCACCAAGGAAGTTTGTTTTGGATTTTTTACCGGGGGGTTGTTAAAGTTAGTCATCCAAGATTAAAACCCGTGCGTCATCCAGGATAACGCAGTGCGTCATTCAGGGATAACCCAGTGTGTCATCCAGGTAACCCAGTGTCATCCAGGATAACCAGCATTGTCATCATGATACCACGTGAGGTCAATCCAGGAGAACCCAGTGCGTCATCCAGGATAACCCAGTGTCATCCATGATAACCCAGTGTTGTATCCAGGACGATAACCCAGTGCGTATCCAGGATAACCAGTGCCGTCATCCAGAATAACCCTGTGCATCATCCAGGAAAACCCAGTGCGGTCATCCAGGATAAACAAGCAGTGCCGCATCCAGGATAACCCAGTTGTAATTCATGATAACCCGGTTGTCATCCAGGATACCCAGTAGTACGTCATCCATGATAACCCAGTGCGTCATCCAGGGTTAACCAGTGCGTCATCCAGGGCTAAACCAGTGCGCCAATCCAGGAATTAACCCAAGATGGTCAAAATCCAGGATAACTCAGTGTGTCATCCAGTGGTATAACACAGTGCGTCATCATGATAAACCCAGACTGCGTCATCCAGTTAAACCAGTGCGCATCCGGGATAACCCAGTGTGTCATCAGGGATAACTCAGGTTGTCTCATCCAGGATACAACATGCGTTCATCCATGATAACCCAGTGCGTCATCCAGGATAAAACAGTGCGTCATCCAGGGTAACCCAGTGTGTCATCCAATGATAACCCAGTGTCATCCAGGATAACCCAGGTGTCACCCGCGATAACCCAGTGCGTCATCCAGATAAAACGTGCATCATTCCAGGACTAACCCAAGTTGTCATCCATGATAACCCAAGGGGTGTCATCCAGGATAACCCATGTGTCACCCAGGTAACCCAGTGTGTCATCAAGTAAACCAGTGTGCCCATCCCCCCAGGGCTAACCCTAGTGCATTCATCCAGGATAACCCAGTTGCATTATCCAAAAAAAACCAGTGAATCATCCAGGATCAATGCAGTGCGTCATCCAGGATTAAACCAGTGCGTCATTCGGGATAACCCAGTGCGTCACCAGTTAATACCCAGTGTGTCATTCCATAACCCAGTGTGTCATCCAGGATAACCAAGTGCGTCATCCAGGATAACCCAGTGCTTCATCATGATAACCCAGAGTGTCATCCAGGATAACCAGTGCGTCATCCAGGATAACCCAGTGCGTCATCCAGGATAAACCCAGATGTCATCCATGATTAAACCCAGTGTCATCAGATAACCAGTGCGTCATTCCATAATCCAGTGCGTCAATTCCACGGGATAAAACCCGTGCGTCATCCAGGATAATCCAGTGCGTCATCCAGGAGAACCCAGTGTCATCCAGGATAACACAGTTGCGTCATTCATGTAACCGGATGTCATCCACCTTATAACCCAGTTTCATCCAGGATAACCCAGTGCGTCATCCAGGATACCCAGTATGTCATTCCATTGATAAACCAGTGTCATCATGGATAACCAAGTTTGGGGGCCGGTCATCCATAACCCTGTGCGTCATCAGGATAAACCAGTGCGGTCAACCAGGGTAACCCGTGTGTCATCCCAGGATACCCAGTGTGTCATCCATGATAACCAGCGTGTCATCCAGGATAACCCAGTGCGTCATCCATGATAACCCAGTGCGTCATCCAGGAAATAAACCAGTGTGTCATCCAGGATAACCCTGTGTCATCCAGGGATAAACCCAGTGCCGTCATCCATGATAACCAGTGTGTCATCCATGTTAACCAGTTGTGTCTATCCAGGATAAACCAGTGTGTTCATCCATGATAACCCAGTGTGTCATCCAAGATAAACCAGTGCGCCATCCAAGATAACCCAGTGCGTCATTCAGGATAACCCAGTGTGCATCAGGATAACCCAAGTGTGTCATCCATGGATTTAGCCCAGTGCGTCATTCAGGTAACCCAGTGTGTCATCCATGATAACCCTGTGTGTATCCAGATAAACCAGTGCACATCCCAGGCATAACCCAGTGCGTCATCCAGGATACCCAGTGTGTCATCCGGATAAACCCGGGTGTCCCCAGGGATAACCCAGTGCGTCATCAAGATAACCAGTGGCCATCAGGATTAAACCAGTGCTGTCATCCAGGCTAACCAGTACGTTATCCAAAATAAACAGGAAGTGCGTCATCCAGGATATAACCGTGCGTTATCAGGATAAACCAGTGCGTCATCCTAATTGTCATTTATTTCTATTGTGGCCCTTTAATCTTGTCCCCAGGAGCCACCACACCAGTGGACTTAATGCCCTATTTACTGCTAGGTTGTAAGGAAACGCAACGTTTCCACCCATGTGAGGGACTGGAACAGGACACACAAGTGAGGGCGAAATGCTTTGCCTACTGAGCAAGAATGAAGAAAGATGAAAACAATGAAAGAACACAAGAACAAAAAGGGAAAAATAGAAGAAAAAAAAAAACAAGAGGACGAACAAGAGAAAGGACTAGATGAACAATTACCTGCAATAAAATAACAAAAGGCACCCAATACCCGTGACTGGTACGCTACACAAATAACCATCCGCTCCAACTCTGTTAGTGTGACTTTGTCAATGGTCCAAGTCGGACCGAAACGTCGTCGTAAGCTTCTCTCTTTTATGTGCTGGGTTATTGTTGGATAATTAACCTGCAAATTTCAAAGGCCTGTCATATTATTAAATCAAGGGGCTGCGCTAAACCGGCGGATTATACAGCGATGTGGGGGGGGGGGGATGGAAAGTATTCAGGCTTAATTAGGAAATGGAGCAAAGGATCCAATCTCTAGATCAAGTGCCCTAACCGCGTCAAGGATCCTTCCTTTGAGGGGGAGGAAAGGCCCACTTCTAAGAAGAGAGCCAGAATGTACCTAAGAATGTTTAGCGACAGAAAGGGAGAATATGATTTTGTAGTTATGCTAATATACAAGTAACTATAATTTTAAATCAGTATTTAATAAAAAAGATGCGCCTAAACCACAAGGGCTTATACAGCACAAGAACCTATTAAAGTAAGTAAGTAATTGTATTCAGGTATACACAATTCAGTTACGTAGAATTATCATACACAGCAGCATATGTGTAGAGAACTAGGCTACCCAAGAAAAGTTCAGACACAGTGATTTATTTCCTATTGGGGTCCTACTTACTGTGATCTAGCTTCTATTTAATGCATTTTAATAATCATGGGAAGCGCTAAACCGATTAGGATTATACGGCGCACGTAGGAGGAGAGGGATGGAAACTATGCCAGGGCTCTAATTCAGGGAACCGGGGAGCACAGATCCAGTTCCCTAGTAACATAGACATTGAGCACTTATGCTCATATGGGAATCTTTATTCAGGAAACGTTTCGCCACACAGGGCGATAATAAAGATTCCCATATTGGTGCATAAGTGTCTCAATCTTCAAACATGTGGTTTTTCAAACCATTTTCATCACAATGTCAGACACTGCAGCATCATGGGATCTTGTTACAAAAGAATTTCTTCAACACTTGATCAACCTTTGTCGAAGACTACTTGACTAGTGGATGCTACCACACTATGACCCCGCCTCACCGGCTTCACGTTCACCTCACTTCAGTTATATAAGCACGTCTACGGCCCTTTTGCTGCTACTATCTACAAGATTGATGGAGAATCTGAAAACACATCGACTCCAGGTGAGGGTTGATTACCTCTTCTCCTCTCTTACGCCTTCCTCTTTGTTTGGACTGATGAAGCTCACTGTGTGGCGAAAACGTTTCCTGAATAAAGATTCCATAGGCTGCATAAGTGTCTCAATCTTCAACATTGCTCAGTTTTTCAAACCATTTCATCACAAAACTGTCAGACACTGCAGCATTTGGGATCTTGTTTACAAAGAATTCTTCAACACTTGTTCAACCTTTGGACGAAGACCTACTTCGAACTAGTGGATGGTACCACTATGACCCGCCTCCCTGCTTCACGATACCTAACTTCAGTATATAAGCACGTTACGGCCCTATGCTGTACATTCTAACAAGATTGATGGAACTGAACACATCGACTCCAGGTTGGGGATTGATACATCATTCTCCTCCTCTCCTTACGCCTTCCTTTTGTATTAGGACTGTGAAGCCCACTGATGTGGCTGCGACGAAACGTTTCCTGAATAAAGGATTCCTTATGCTGCTAGAGTGTCTTCAATCTGTCAAACATGTCGGTTTTTCAAAACCATTCTTTCAAACAAACATAAGAACATACTCGACCTCACGAAAATCGTACGACACGATTGCTAACAAAACATATACGAGTGGGGTTTGATCCTGCGGTCAGTCTCAAAACTCCAGACCGTTGGTTAGCCACTGGACCAGCTGCACAATAAGATTTCGTCCAACTAGGTACATTATCTACACCATAGGAATGGAATGAATGGACGAAACACTGCAGAAGGCTATGGCCCATACAGGCAGGTCCTTACTCAAAACGACCCTCTATACGTTCACGTTTGCACAGCATTCGACCTTGATTTTCCCCATTTGAAAGCATGTAATAAAAAAAAAAAGTAGAGATCTACTTTCGGTGCCTGTCGCACGTCAATGTATATCTACGTTTGGACAGTTTAAGGGTTTGAGTAAGCTGTGAAGCATTAAATTATGGCTAGCCCTGAAAGACTGGGTCTGTGCAGCCAAAATGTGTTACAGTACAAGATAAAAAATCCTACACCACGCAGGTGCACAAGAAAAAAACCTCTGACACATGGATTTAATACAGCAGCTTCGCGTGTTTTCTAGGATGGCTTTTTATGGTTTTATGGAAGGTTTCTTGGATTAATTGAAAAAATGGAAGACATACAAATGAAGTAGGATGATTTTGGGTTCAGTTTCAGACAAAGTATCTGGAAATAGTGCTTTTAAAATGGATAGAAATATCAGTTTTTGGTCATTTTTCTGAGGAAGGTTAGGGCCCATTCCCCATTCCCCTCCTGGTTTGTTTTATGGGGGTTTATTCAGTTCTGCTAATTTTTTGGGGACAAGCTTACTAAACCATGACCATTCATTTTTTTTTGCTTATATTTAGCAAAAATATTGGTGAACACTTCATGTTCTTGTAAGACAGATTCAAAATGGAAAGAAAAAAGTCTTATGAAAGAGGCCTGGGGATGTGATTAATTGAACAGAGAAAAGGATGCTTTTGTAGCTGGAAGGACACGTGTTTACTTTGGAACTCTGTTTATAAAAGTGAAATTTTTGAAATGCAAGGTTACAGAGATCTCAGGAAATGCAATAGATTTCCCAATAAAAATTTTAATGGTCTGGGGGTAGAAGTATTAACCTTTCCACTGTTGCAGTCCCAGAAATTAAAAATGCTAACCAGTGTTGCAATTTATAAAAGAGGCAAAAGAGGGGTATGTTTGAGAGTATAGTTTTACCAAACGAATCTTATATGGGTGTGACGCATGGTGATGAATGTTGCAGCGAGGAGAGGCTGGTTGCAGTTTAAAAATCTGTAGTGTAAAGACCGTCTGGCAAGACAATGATGGAGTGAATGATGGTTTAAAAGTTTTTCTTTTTTCGGGCCACCCTGCCTTGGTGTGGAATCGGCCAGTGTGATAATAAATAATAAAAAATTTATTGTACAGTGGAAACCTCAAAAATCGAATGCTCCCAACACAACCCAATTATGTAAGTGTATTTTGTAAGTGCTTTTATAAGCATATTTTTGAGAGTCTGAATGGTCTAATCTAATTTACATTATTCCTGATGGGAATAATCTCAATTTGGTCAAGCACTCGAACAGCCTTCTGGATGAAGAAGTTTCGATATTTGAGGTTCCACAGTATAATAATTAATTACTGTATAAATTATAAATGTAAAAAGAAATTTTTTTTTCTCTTTTTCAGGTCACCCTGCTAGGTGGACGGCCAGTCAGTGTGTTAACTTTTTTTTTTTTCAGCATGTTGGCGATCTCCAATGGAGCTAGGGGACCCCAAAAGACACAAAATATAGATTTGTTTCTTCTTTTTAATTTAGTAAGTAAAAAAGTGTAGGGGATGGAACAAGAACATGAGAAAATGTTTGCAATTCAAAAACTATATACTATGGAGATTATGAAAGACCATACACAAATAACCCACTATATGCAAGAGAGTTACAATGTTGATAATGGCCTTTTGCACTTAATGAAAGACACAGGTTACTGGAGGAAGAAATCACCTGAACCCACCTTGCTATTAAATACTTCACAAGTTGTTACATTCACAGATTTTGTTACATGCAGATAATACAAAGTACACAAGTCCTGAAAGACTCGTATAACTTTTGTAATTTATTATTTCTGTTAACCTTTCATTAGACCAGATATTGAGTATAACAGTAGTCTCAAAATGCAAGATAATTTAAGGTGGAAATAAGGACTTAAGGATGAATGGCTGTCACTTTAGAGGTTTTAATAGATTTAAATATTAGATTAACACAGTGCAACAGTAAAATTTAAAGAAGGGGGAATGGAAAGAAATTAACTAGGAAAATGCTGTAGCATTACTGATTACCTTTCTGGATTAGAGAATCATATTTCTGAAGACAATGATGCCAAAAATTGTGAAAATTCTGATGGAATAACATTACAGTAATTATGCAGGCACAAAATTGGCGTCTGGGCACAATTCACCACATCACCTATTTTCACAAGCTTTATGAGTTCTATTTCAACCAATTCCAATGCTCAGTTAGACCCAATTTCCTTGCTTTATTTTCTCTAGTACATGTATGCCTGTTGTTTTATTGACTGGAACACAAGAAATAGCCCCATTCAGTATCAGTACCTATAATGTGCACAGACATTGGTATAATTTGAACACTTTTACACAATTTCTAAGTTTTGCATTTGAATACAAGTTTTATGTATTGTATTAATGGTATAAAAGCCAAGAACACTGAGCTGTTCATTAAAACCCTAACAGATATAAAAGCAGTTAAGGATTGCTAATTGGTTCGTTGAAGAAACTTGAGAGTATTTCAATGTAATGTATCAACCAATTTTTCCTTGACACTGTTTTGAAACTGGTTACTGTCTATTTATTAAGGGACTAATTAGTACAACAACTTGTAGTAGAAATTTCCAAAATATAGAAGAAGGCAATTTATGAACATACTGCATAGCTAGGAGTTTGAAATAAGCCATGAAGACGAGAGGCATCATGGTTTTCCTTAGCTCTCATTAAAAAAGGGAACCAAGCATCTTCTCACTGACAAAAAGAACTAATGAGTTTGTCAAGTTTACAAATATTGTTTCTTAATGACTCTACCTATGATTAAAAATCCATTAGACTACAGGTGCAATTTAAAAGGCATGTTTAATTAAAAACTCTTGAAGCCTAGAGATAAGGGTTAATCTCAAAATCTACATTTAAAATGTTATATTACAGAACCTGATTCAAACTTTGATTTTTCCTGATTTTTCTCTGTTGTGACTCCCGGTTAATGGTCCAAACAGATGGATACATTATCTGGAGTTTCTTTTCTAAAAGTGTGGCAGATAACTTTGGAATTGATGAGCAAGTATGTTACAATGCCTTGTATCTTCATTTTTAGGACACTTGCAACCAGTGGATTTCAAATTTCACTAGACTGTGGATTCAGTGAAAGGTGAAGAGTACTTGGTCCCATCAGCCTTAATAGGTGTTCAGCCCCATGCATAGATCAAGGTTATGGTATTAAGGTTAATGTAACACCTCCAAGGCTCGCGGGACTGATATTACCGGATCTTCACTGTCGCCATAATCATTGTTACTGATTGGAAAAAGCCACTAGTTGGCAACCAAGTCTTCATATTAATGCTAGGCAAGGTGTTGCACATGTATCTTATTCATTAAATTTCAGTTTCTGTATACTATGGCTGTGCCAAAAAAATCAGTTACTATGGTATCAGCTACTTTTGATGTATTAATGTTCAGTGATCTGATCATTTTTTAATGAACATTTGTAATAGCCTAACAAAGTATTGGTAAACTATTTGTGGTATGGTCCCATCCATAAGTACCTCATTAGTGTAAGATAGCAGTGGAAAATGTTCCGGACCCGGGTACGGTGACTTATTTCTTTACTATGTCCCTCTCATGACCGACTCCCTATATAGATAAATATCATGTCACACTCATTTCCAATGCCCTGTATATAAACCCTTATATCTCCTTATGCCTTAAACATCTATATAAGCCTATGTTTCTCATGTCCATGCCCTGCCTTTAAGCACCTGTATCTACCTATATCTACTCCATGTTTACAAACACAAAAGTTTTCTCGCATTGCCCTATATCCTGTACATAAGGACCAATATCTCCCTCTAACTGCCAAGCCTATAGGAGTGCAACTCTGCCTTGCATATTATTTTTCATCCAGCACAGGGTCCTGCAGTTTTCTGCAGAGTATAAGACATATCTTGTTGTCTATAAATCAGTGGACCTTACCTCCAAATGTGTGCAAAGCAAGTTCTTCTCAAGTGCACGGCAACAATGTCACTGCGTCTCTTTGCGAGTCCTGCTGTCATGTGGATCTCGAGACCCTGCTATTTACTCTTATAAATAAAACAAAAAATATACAAAATAAAGAAATAAGCAAATAGGAATAAATTAAAGAATTTATTTCAATTTATAATGAAACATGGAAAGTGGAGGAGGGCCCCCCTTTCTACAAAAAATACATAACATGAACCGTGAAGGAAGGCTGCTTTTGTATATATACAGTAAATTCCACACTCTCTTTTATAATGCTAAAATGTTCTGTAGCAAAAAAAAAAAACAAAAAAAAAAATATTATATTAATAAAGCAACATATTAAAGATTTGTCAGGTAAGATTCCAGGATAATTTACCATAAAGAATCTATGTATAGAATAGTGCTGTACATTTTAATAATTTGAAAAACTTAAAACACAGACAAGAAAAAAAAATATTATACAAAATTTTTATTATAAAATATATAATTAGCTATATAGTACAGTACTTGTAAATACAGATAACTACCCACAGAATGCTGTATAATCCATCACAGACTAGTTTAGAGAAATTTCAACAGGAACACCAGCACATCAAGTTGTCACGTTAGCTTCCAAATTATAAACAAACAAGCACTACAACCCGATTCTTCATATTTTATACAAAGCTTGGGTAGTGAACAAGCACTTTGGGAGAAAGTCATAGAGAAAGCAGACAAACATACTTAGAAAAAAGAAAAAAAAAAAAAAAAACTTATGGAGAAAACAGTTTACTTTACGATCAGCAAAGGCTAGTACTGCATAGCAAAATCTAAACTAACCACATGAAAAAAACAAGATATTACTCCTTGCATTATTGTCCTTGCATCCAGCTCAAATATGCATGGAATCTCTGGGCTAATTGTAGGTAGGAAGGCAGGTAATAAGGCACCCCAAGAAATTGGTTTCCATAATTATAGCTACAGCCTCTTGCATTTGCAAATTCAAGTTTCCATACATCCATACACAACAAAATAGAACAGCCATTATAAACTATTCTAAATCACTTGAAAAAAAGCAATCATAAAAATATAATTTGGGAAGGAAAAAAAACAAAAAACAGTAATACGATATGAAAAACTATTTTACTAGAAAAATTTGGTCTAAAGCAGCATATTTCTAAGAAACATTTGTAGATAAAACATTAATGAAACAGATAAAAAACAATTATGCAAGGAGTGATGCACCATGGTACGTATGTATGCTGCCTTTTCCTCCTACTTTCTCCTGCAGTGAAAACTCTTAATACCCTGGAGCCAGGAGGAAGGGCTCAATACAACGTGCACCATGGTGGCCTTAAAAAATGTAACACTACTGTACGCTATTTAACACGTAAACGGTCCAAATGTATATATACGTTTTTTTTCGGACTAACATTTGAAAGTACAGTGGACCCCCGCTTCACGTAACCTCCCAATGCGACCAATTATGTAAGTGTATTTATGTAAGTGCTTTTGTACGTGTTTGTTTGGGGGTCTGAAATGGACTAATCTACTTCACAATATCTTTATGGGAACAAAATTCGGTCATTTATGGCACCTGAACATACTTTGGAAATGAAAAAATAGCGTTAATCGGGGGTCCATGTATATAAAAAAAGTATATCTTTTTTTTGTTTTTCTACATATGAAAATGTGTAAAAAAAAACTTTGATCTACCTTTTTTTGTTGTTATATTTGAAAATATGTAAAAAAACTTAGATCTACTTTTGTAGCACTACACATCGTGAACGTAGATCTGCTTGGGACGTTTAGGGGTTTAAAAAAAATTGTTCCAAAAAGTTGGGACCAAAATAGACATACAATAATGACTGACTTTAACCAGATGCTCGGAAGTTGCCAAAGAGAAGAAAGAAAAAAAAAGAGAATTTGAATCCAATATAAGAAAACATACAAATCCAAGGTGTTATCAGAGATTCAAGTAAGATAAAAATGAATATACAAAAGTAAATGAGGAAAAACAATGAAATAGCAGACAAGAGCATAACGAAACTAATCTATTATAATTTATATAAAAAATACAAGGTCAAATTTTTTGGTTGAGAAGGAAATGTCTAATATGATAATATTGTGTGGTTTGTCAAGTTGTTAACACCAGAGGGCATTTAAAATATAGAAGCGTAAATCCCTAATCAACCAACTGGGGCTATCTTGTTAAATTCGCCATAACATCCTACAGTATACATAAAATCCATTGTAAAAGTTTAAAAATTATGCACAACGGCTAAATATGAACTAACACTGATATATTCTGGTTTAAAAACTAAAATCTTGAGATGTTGTTTTATTTTAATAGTTTATAAAAATCTGACAGTAGATGAATAGATACTATATGCAACACTTGGGTTATCTTTAATATGGTTAAGTTTTTGCCAACCAGTGGGCTTTATCAATTTAATAATATAAAAATAATACTGGAGCTGGTGTAATAAGACATTTCATGTAGTAGTTTTGGTTCATCAATCCCCTTGCCTTGAATTGGAAGTGTTTATTCCATCAGTTTGGCTGAATCTTTAAATTGATGCCTGAGGAATGCATCACAGGGTGGGTTAGAGTTCACTAGTGAAGGTAGTCATTTTAGTTAATATGTTTATTATGCACTCCTCATACCCATCCCTGTGAGCGGTAGTCAAAAGATTACAGAAGTACATTAATTGGTCCGGGGACTGGACTCCAAGTTTTGATAGATGAGCAAGTTACAGAGGTAATGAACTCACAATTACAGAAGGTAAAGAACTCACAATTTACAAAGGTTAATGAACTCACAATTAACAAAGGTAATGAACTCCAGGCAGGTTGGTCACAATCTTGGACAAGTTTACAAAGGTATTTACAAAGATTACGAGGTACATAATGGGTACAGGGACTGGGCCTTGTGGGGGCACCCCAAAGTTTTGATAGCTGAATAGGTACAAGGGTAATGAACTCACAAGTTACATAAGGATAATGAATCCTGTAAGATGGTTACTTTACGTTTATAATGGCTACAGTCATGAAAATTAAATTGAGTAATGAGCAATCACCCTTCCACACCGGTCACAAACTTTAATGAGTAATTGGTTGCAAATATTGATTGTTGAGTCTCACACCACAACACACACACACAACACACCACACACACACCAACACACACACCACACACACACACACACACACACACACACACAAACACACACACAAACACACACATCCAAACACCACACACAAACACAACACAAACACACACACAAACAACACACAAACACCACACAAACACACACACAAACACACAACAACCACACACAAACATAAGGTGTAATTGCAGTAAATGTACAACCACCACAGAACTGCAGGAGGCCAAGAGAAGATACGATGAGAGCAAAGGCACTGATCGACCACACTAGCGAGGTGGCCAGGAGAGCACACATGGGGGGAGCAAAGTTAATAGTTATGGGTGATTTCAATCATGAGATTGACTGGGAAACCTGGCGCCCCAAGGGGGTTCCCGAAAGATGGAGAGCCAAGATGATGGATGAGGTACTGGAAATCCTCATGCATCAACATGTTAAGAGACACTCCAGAGAGGAGAGGAGAGGATGAACCAGCAAGGTGGACTTGTATTCACCTTGAGTAGTTCAGGACATCGAGGGTATTCATGTATGAAGGCCCCTGGGTGCTAGTGATTTATGTGGTTCTGAGTTTCAACTACCTAGGTGCGCTCCAAGTGGATGAGAGTTAGCCGGAATAGGCTGGGGAAAAACCAAACTACAAAAAACAAAAAAAAAAAAAAAAAAAAAAAAAAAAAAAAAAAAAAAATGGGGGGGAATACTCAGGCATGAGGAAACTTCCTTCAAGACATTCAGTTTGGAGAGGGAAATGAAGGAAAACCAGGACAAGAAATTGATGGACTATGTGGCAACAAAATGCAAAGGAGCAGTGGAGAGGTTTGTTCCCAAGCGGAAAACAGGAAATTGGGGGAAGACAGAACGAGTCCTTGTTCACCCAAAGAAGTGTAGGGAGGCAAAAACCTAGGTGTAACTAGAGAATGGAAAAGGTTACAGAAGGACAGAGAACTCATGGAAATAAAGAAAAGAATCAGCCGAAGAGCCTGAAACAAATATGCACAGAATAAGAAGGAGCTCAGGGACAATAGAAATGGACATAGCATCAAAAGTAAAGACTGGTTCCCGAAGCTGTTGTACAGCCACTTCAGGAGGAAACAACTGTCAAGGACCGGCTAATTCAGACGAGGAAGGGTGATGGGGAAATTCCAAGAAAATGACCAAGAGGTATGTTCAGGAGCTCAACACAAGATTTAAAGAAGGTATTTACAGTGGAAACCAGTTAGGACTCCAGAAATCAGAACAGGGGGGACAGGCCACACCAGTAAGTGTGGATGACGGTAACATATAACCAAGGAGGAGGTGAAGAGACGTGCTATGCGAACTTGACTACCTCAAAGGCGGAGGACCAGACCTCTATCCATGGTTCTTAAAGACGGGAGCAGAGATATGGTGTTGTGAGCCATTAACAAAGATCTTAAACATCATTTGAAACTAGCACTCCCTGAGGTATGAAAATGGCAAATGTTCCCAATTTTTTTTAAAAAGGGAGGACAGACATAGTGGCACTAATAAGAGACCTTGTATCACTGAGTGTATAGTATGAAAGGTCATGGAGGATCATCATCAGGAGGAGAGGTGGTGAGGGGGCACTGGAAAGAAACAAGTGTATAATTGACCAACCCAGACACAGTTTCAGGGAGGAAATCCTGTGTCACAAACCTACTAGAGTTTAATGACAAGGTTGACAGAAGTAAGACAAGAGGAGGGGGGTGGATCGACTGCATATTTTTGGCTCGCAAGAAGGTTCGACACCAATTCTCACAAGAGGTTACTGCAAAAGTAGAGGATAGGCACACAAAACAGGAAAGGCATGCAATGGATCATAGAATATCTGACAGGAGGCAACAATGGGGGGTGGGAAAGGTCATGGTACGCGACGGAGTGTCAGAGTGGGCACCTGTGACAAGCGGGGTTCCACAGGGGTCAGTCCTATGACTGTGCTGTTCTTGGTGTATGGTGAACGACATAACGGAAGGGATAGGACTCAGAAGTGTCCTTGTTTGCAGATGATGCGAAGTTGTGAGAAGAATCAAATCGGATGAGGATCAGGCAGGACTACAAAGTGACCTGGACAGGCTACAAGTTGGTCCAGCAACTGGCTCCTGTATTTAACCCTGCCAAATGCAAGTCATGAAGATTGGGGAAGGGCAAGAAGACCGCCAGGACACCAATTTAGTTTAGATGGCCAAAGACTGCAAACGCACTCAAGGAAAAAGATCTGGGGGTGGTTATAACACCGGGCATATCTCCTTGGAGGCGCACAGCATCAGATAACTGCTGCAGCATAGGGCGCTGGCAGAACCTACGGATAGCGTTCGATACCTTCAGTATGGATTCGTTTAAGGACTCTGTATACCTTTTAAGTTCCGGCCCATATGGAGTATGCACGCACCAGTTTGGAAATCCACACTAGTCAAGCACGTCAGAAATTAGAGAAAGTGCAAAGGTTTGCAACAAGACTAGTCCAGAGCTACGGGGATTGTTAACGAAGAGAAAGGTTGACGGGATATCGGCCCTGACGACACTGGAGGACCGGTGGGTTCAGGGGAGACATGATAAACGACATATAAAATACAGCGGGAATAGACTAGGGACAAAGACGGGGAAGTTCCGAGAAGGGGACACAGGGGACACAAGAGGTCACAATTGGAAGTTGAAAGACTCAGATGAATCAAAGGGAGTTAGGAAGTATTTCTTCAGTCATAGGGTAGTCAGGCCGATGGAATAGCCTAGATAACTGACGTAGTGGAGGCGGGGGGGAGGGAACCCATACATAGTTTTAAGGCGAGGTATGATAGAGTCATGGGGCAGGGAGAGAGAGGACCTTGTAGCAATCAGCGAAGAGGTAGGGCCAGGTGCTGTGACTCGACCCCTGCAACCACAAATAGGTGAGTTACAAATAGGCGAGTACACAAAACACACACACACACAGTAGATATACTAACAGATTAGGCAATAGTAGAGTAGCACAAGAATTCCGAGGATTGGGCACAGTGATTTTTCTTATGCTACTCTACTGTGCCTAATCCCATTCCCATGATCTACTTTACACAAACGGGCTTCCCCCCACTATGCTGGCTTCTAATTAATATCACCTCTCTATCTCCTGTATATATGCCAGCATCCTCGAGTAATTGTGATTCAGACCAGACATGTGGGTGCTCCTAATGGGTAACAGTGTCCTCAGTTCCACACTGTGGGACTGGGAATCACTCAATGTACAGGTTAAATTTTGGGCACATATCTTACAATTTGACGGCCTCTGTTTTCTAGTACCTGGGTGTTAGTGAACTCCTCGTGGTTACACACTGAGTGAGAAGATTAAGTAACCCTATGGAAAAATACGACAGTCCTTGATGCTGCACAAACCCTAAGCTGTACAATTATCACAAACTAAGTACAATTTATAGTTGTTAAAATTATTAGGATAACCAAAAAAAAAGTTAAGGTGACTATGGGTTGTTCTGGTGGCTAAACCTCTGGTGTTATAATAATCCCACCCAAAACAAATTAATCTAATCTTATGGAATGAAACAGTTTCAAGAAAGGCCTGAAGGGACTGCTTTCATGTCTTGCACCCATCTCCAAATTATTCTCTGTATTGGAATGATAAAGCCTGTGTTGCAAAAACAGATTTACACGTTAGATGAGAGTTTTTAAAAATAAAATTTAACTGAATGAAGTTAAATCACATCTGCAAAGTTTTAGGGATTTCATAAAAAGTTTAAAACTATGACACAACTGCAAATAAACGAATATGAAAGATTAAGAATACCCTTCGGAGCAGTGACTTGCACTCTGAATAATAGAAGAAATACCATGGACTAGAAATGCGAGTTTATTCAAAATAATTAGGAAATCAAGGACCTATGGGGGAAAATGGACTCACTTTTGACTTTTTTTCTTGGGTTATCCTGGGTAATTTACATAGTATACTAAGTGAACTTTGTGTACCTGTACCTAAATAAACTTATAGCGATACACTTAGCTTTGAGGGATTCATCTGTTGAGGTGTTGTCAAGTGTTGTTTAAAACTGTGTCAACATGTTTCTTGATGTCCAGTTCTGTATATACTCCGGCACTTAACTAGCAATCTTAGGTCAACTTGACATCAAGTGTCAGGCAGTGACAGTTAAGTATTGGTATCCAACTCTGATAATGACATTTACACCATGCCGCCCGAGTCAACCATCATTCTTCACTAGTTGTGCCACAACCACTCTCGAGGTGCCTACCCCCCTCCCCGTGGCATCACACTCACTCCCCACAACCTCTCGCAAAAGGACATAAAACAGTACCTGAAACTGGAAATTCTTCTCGGTGTGTTCCTGTTCAGTGGGTTGAGTGTGGTCGGCCATGTTTGTTACACTGAAGCAACACTCACCAGGACACCACCACCATCACTACCCCTCCTCAACTACCCTCCTCCATCACCCTCCTTCCTCCAAACACCCCTTCCATCAACACCCCTTCTCCAAACACCCCTTCCTTCTCAACACCTCCCCAGCCTCCCTCCTATGCTGCATTACCCATTGTAAGCACAAACTACCTAAACAGCCTCACCACACAGGAACCTCTCAAGGGAGGTTCCTGATGTGGTGAGGGGCTCTTGACTTCTTGGGAATTGGCTCTGTGCTCCGGTTCCTGGAAATGGAGTCTGAATACCTTCCGATCCCCCACAGGCACTGTATAATTCCCCTACGGGTTTAGTGCTCCCCCTATATTATATAACCACCAAGGAAGTTTGTTTTGGATTTTTTACCGGGGGGTTGTTAAAGTTAGTCATCCAAGATTAAAACCCGTGCGTCATCCAGGATAACGCAGTGCGTCATTCAGGGATAACCCAGTGTGTCATCCAGGTAACCCAGTGTCATCCAGGATAACCAGCATTGTCATCATGATACCACGTGAGGTCAATCCAGGAGAACCCAGTGCGTCATCCAGGATAACCCAGTGTCATCCATGATAACCCAGTGTTGTATCCAGGACGATAACCCAGTGCGTATCCAGGATAACCAGTGCCGTCATCCAGAATAACCCTGTGCATCATCCAGGAAAACCCAGTGCGGTCATCCAGGATAAACAAGCAGTGCCGCATCCAGGATAACCCAGTTGTAATTCATGATAACCCGGTTGTCATCCAGGATACCCAGTAGTACGTCATCCATGATAACCCAGTGCGTCATCCAGGGTTAACCAGTGCGTCATCCAGGGCTAAACCAGTGCGCCAATCCAGGAATTAACCCAAGATGGTCAAAATCCAGGATAACTCAGTGTGTCATCCAGTGGTATAACACAGTGCGTCATCATGATAAACCCAGACTGCGTCATCCAGTTAAACCAGTGCGCATCCGGGATAACCCAGTGTGTCATCAGGGATAACTCAGGTTGTCTCATCCAGGATACAACATGCGTTCATCCATGATAACCCAGTGCGTCATCCAGGATAAAACAGTGCGTCATCCAGGGTAACCCAGTGTGTCATCCAATGATAACCCAGTGTCATCCAGGATAACCCAGGTGTCACCCGCGATAACCCAGTGCGTCATCCAGATAAAACGTGCATCATTCCAGGACTAACCCAAGTTGTCATCCATGATAACCCAAGGGGTGTCATCCAGGATAACCCATGTGTCACCCAGGTAACCCAGTGTGTCATCAAGTAAACCAGTGTGCCCATCCCCCCAGGGCTAACCCTAGTGCATTCATCCAGGATAACCCAGTTGCATTATCCAAAAAAAACCAGTGAATCATCCAGGATCAATGCAGTGCGTCATCCAGGATTAAACCAGTGCGTCATTCGGGATAACCCAGTGCGTCACCAGTTAATACCCAGTGTGTCATTCCATAACCCAGTGTGTCATCCAGGATAACCAAGTGCGTCATCCAGGATAACCCAGTGCTTCATCATGATAACCCAGAGTGTCATCCAGGATAACCAGTGCGTCATCCAGGATAACCCAGTGCGTCATCCAGGATAAACCCAGATGTCATCCATGATTAAACCCAGTGTCATCAGATAACCAGTGCGTCATTCCATAATCCAGTGCGTCAATTCCACGGGATAAAACCCGTGCGTCATCCAGGATAATCCAGTGCGTCATCCAGGAGAACCCAGTGTCATCCAGGATAACACAGTTGCGTCATTCATGTAACCGGATGTCATCCACCTTATAACCCAGTTTCATCCAGGATAACCCAGTGCGTCATCCAGGATACCCAGTATGTCATTCCATTGATAAACCAGTGTCATCATGGATAACCAAGTTTGGGGGCCGGTCATCCATAACCCTGTGCGTCATCAGGATAAACCAGTGCGGTCAACCAGGGTAACCCGTGTGTCATCCCAGGATACCCAGTGTGTCATCCATGATAACCAGCGTGTCATCCAGGATAACCCAGTGCGTCATCCATGATAACCCAGTGCGTCATCCAGGAAATAAACCAGTGTGTCATCCAGGATAACCCTGTGTCATCCAGGGATAAACCCAGTGCCGTCATCCATGATAACCAGTGTGTCATCCATGTTAACCAGTTGTGTCTATCCAGGATAAACCAGTGTGTTCATCCATGATAACCCAGTGTGTCATCCAAGATAAACCAGTGCGCCATCCAAGATAACCCAGTGCGTCATTCAGGATAACCCAGTGTGCATCAGGATAACCCAAGTGTGTCATCCATGGATTTAGCCCAGTGCGTCATTCAGGTAACCCAGTGTGTCATCCATGATAACCCTGTGTGTATCCAGATAAACCAGTGCACATCCCAGGCATAACCCAGTGCGTCATCCAGGATACCCAGTGTGTCATCCGGATAAACCCGGGTGTCCCCAGGGATAACCCAGTGCGTCATCAAGATAACCAGTGGCCATCAGGATTAAACCAGTGCTGTCATCCAGGCTAACCAGTACGTTATCCAAAATAAACAGGAAGTGCGTCATCCAGGATATAACCGTGCGTTATCAGGATAAACCAGTGCGTCATCCTAATTGTCATTTATTTCTATTGTGGCCCTTTAATCTTGTCCCCAGGAGCCACCACACCAGTGGACTTAATGCCCTATTTACTGCTAGGTTGTAAGGAAACGCAACGTTTCCACCCATGTGAGGGACTGGAACAGGACACACAAGTGAGGGCGAAATGCTTTGCCTACTGAGCAAGAATGAAGAAAGATGAAAACAATGAAAGAACACAAGAACAAAAAGGGAAAAATAGAAGAAAAAAAAAAACAAGAGGACGAACAAGAGAAAGGACTAGATGAACAATTACCTGCAATAAAATAACAAAAGGCACCCAATACCCGTGACTGGTACGCTACACAAATAACCATCCGCTCCAACTCTGTTAGTGTGACTTTGTCAATGGTCCAAGTCGGACCGAAACGTCGTCGTAAGCTTCTCTCTTTTATGTGCTGGGTTATTGTTGGATAATTAACCTGCAAATTTCAAAGGCCTGTCATATTATTAAATCAAGGGGCTGCGCTAAACCGGCGGATTATACAGCGATGTGGGGGGGGGGGGATGGAAAGTATTCAGGCTTAATTAGGAAATGGAGCAAAGGATCCAATCTCTAGATCAAGTGCCCTAACCGCGTCAAGGATCCTTCCTTTGAGGGGGAGGAAAGGCCCACTTCTAAGAAGAGAGCCAGAATGTACCTAAGAATGTTTAGCGACAGAAAGGGAGAATATGATTTTGTAGTTATGCTAATATACAAGTAACTATAATTTTAAATCAGTATTTAATAAAAAAGATGCGCCTAAACCACAAGGGCTTATACAGCACAAGAACCTATTAAAGTAAGTAAGTAATTGTATTCAGGTATACACAATTCAGTTACGTAGAATTATCATACACAGCAGCATATGTGTAGAGAACTAGGCTACCCAAGAAAAGTTCAGACACAGTGATTTATTTCCTATTGGGGTCCTACTTACTGTGATCTAGCTTCTATTTAATGCATTTTAATAATCATGGGAAGCGCTAAACCGATTAGGATTATACGGCGCACGTAGGAGGAGAGGGATGGAAACTATGCCAGGGCTCTAATTCAGGGAACCGGGGAGCACAGATCCAGTTCCCTAGTAACATAGACATTGAGCACTTATGCTCATATGGGAATCTTTATTCAGGAAACGTTTCGCCACACAGGGCGATAATAAAGATTCCCATATTGGTGCATAAGTGTCTCAATCTTCAAACATGTGGTTTTTCAAACCATTTTCATCACAATGTCAGACACTGCAGCATCATGGGATCTTGTTACAAAGAATTCTTCAACACTTGTTAAAACCTTTGGACGAAGACCTACTTCGCTAGTGGATGCTACCACTATGCCCCCGCCCCCACCTGCTTCACGTCACCTCACTTCAGTATAAACCCAACGTCTACGGCCCTATGCTGTTCCCATTTTTAAAAGATTGATGGACTGAAACATCGACTCCAGGTTGAGGGACTGATTACCTCATTCTCCTTCCTTACGCCTTCCTCTTTTTTTTGGGATGATGAAGCCATGTGTGGCGAAACGTTTCCTGAATAAGATTCCATATGCTGATAGTGTCTCAATCTTCAACATGTCGGTTTTTCAAATCCATTCATCAAAAACTGTCAGACACTGCAGCATCATGGGATCTTGTTACAAAAAATTCTTAAAACACTTGTTCAACCTTTGGACGAAGACCTACTTGACTAGTGGATGGTACCACTATGACCCCGCCCCCACCTGCTTCACGTCACCTCACTTCAGTATATAAGCCACGTCTACGGCCCTATGCTGTACATTCTACAAGATTGATGGAATGAAACAATCGACTCCAGGTTGAGGGATTGATTACCTCATTCTCCTCCTCTCCTTACGCCTTCCTCTTTGTATTGGACTGATGAAGCCACTGTGTGGCGAAACGTTTCCTGAAATAAAAGATTCCCATATGCTGCATAAGTGTCTCAATCTTCAACATGTCGGTTTTTCAAACCATTCATCACAACATAAGAACATACCTCGACTCACGAAATCGTACGACACGATTGCAAACAAAACATATCACGAGTGGGGTTTGATCCTGCGGTCAGTCTCAAAACTCCAGACCGTTGCGTTAGCCACTGGACCAGCTAGCCACAATAAGATTCTCCAACTAGGTACATTTTACACCATAGGAATGGAATGAATGGAGAAACACTGCAGAAGGCCTTACTGGCCCATACAAGGCAGGTCCTTATAAAAAACGACCTCTACCCAAGATCAAGAGCCCTCACCAGCGTCCAGGAACCTTCCGTAAGAGGGCTTCAGTACTAATACAGAGATAACTAAGAAAATGAGTTCAGTGGACCCCCGGTTCCCCGAAGTCATGGGTAACCGATAAATCGGTATCCGAAGCATTATTATCGCAAAAAATTTGCCTCGGTTCCCGTTACAAAACCCGGTTACGTGATACGATTCGTAAAAGGGACGTGTCCACGTGTGGCCTGAAACTCCCCTGTGTGTGCGCCAGTGTTTACAAGCCACCCAGTGTGCGGCATCTAAGTATAACATTAGGTACATTCCATATTATCAGTTTTTTGGTGCTTGTTTCTGCAAAATAAGTCATATGGGCCCCAAGAAAAGCTTCTAGTGCCAACCCATCGAGACCAAGGGTGCTAATTGACTATTGAAAGAAGAAAAGAGATAATTGCAAAGTATAAAAAGTGGAGTGCGTGTGTGGGCCCCTGGCCAAGTTGTATATATAGTGGCAGTATATAAAGGACCCCAAATAAGACTGCCATCACCACGAGCCCCTTGAGGGGGGGGTTAGATGGCGACCAGGGCCTAGCTTCCCCCTACGAGCCCGTGAGGGCGGAGGAATGTGGCTAGTCTGGGGACACTTGTCCCAAAGATGAGGAGGTACTTGTCCTCCTCCATGGGGGACTTAATTCTCGAGACACTCCCCAGATAGGGAGCCAAAGGGCCGGGTCACCACTACTTGGAAAAGACCCGGGCCGGGAGAATTACCCGCGAATAAAAAAAAAAAAAAAAAGGAACCCAATGCAGAGCCGGCCTTAGGGGTGCGGGGCCAGTTGGGAACATAAAATTATTAATAATGGGGGAGCGTTTAAACCCGTAGGATTATAGAGCGCACGTGGGGGGGGGGGAAGATATTCAGGCTCAATTCAGGGAACCGGAGCACAGATCCAATTCCCTAGATCCAGTTGGGAACAACTTTGGTGGACTCCATGTATGGAAGCAAGCAAACTGTGCGCTTATAAAATGCATGCGAGTTAACCCTTAAACTGTCCAAACATAGATCTACGTTCACATGTGTAACAGACCATACATAGCTCTACGTTCACATGTGTAATAGACCAAACATAGATCTACGTTCACATATGTAATAGACCAAACATAGCTCTACGCTCACATGTGTAACAGACCATACATAGCTCTACGTTCACATGTGTAATAGACCAAACATAGATCTACTTTCACATATTTTAATAGACAAACAGCTTTTACATCACATGTGTAATAGACAATAAAATAGCTCTACGTTCACATGTGTAATAGACCAAACATAGATCTACGTTCACATATGTAATAGACCAAACAGCTCTACACTCACATGTGTAATAGACAATACATAGCTCTACGTTCACATGTGTAATAGACCAAACATAGATCCACGTTCACATATGTAATAGACCAAACATAGCTCTACGCTCACATGTGTAACAGACCATACATAGCTCTACGTTCACATGTGTAATAGACCAAACAGATGTAAGCTACATTTTAATATAAATTGCATACATGTAAACATACAAGTAACAAACATGATTATTATAATCACGGGGGAAGCGCTAAACCCGTAGGATTATACAGCGCCTGGGGGGGATGTGGAAGGCATACAGGCTTAATTCGGGGAACTGGAGCACAGATCCAATTCCCTAAATCAAGAGCCCCTCATCAACATCAAGGAACCTTCCTTGAGGGGAGATAATCAGGGAACTGGAGCACAGTTCCCAGTTCCCTAGATCAAGAGCCCTCATCAGCATAAAGGAACCTTCCTGGAGGGGAAAAGTAACAAACAAAATTTGTATATCACCTCTGAAAACTACATAGACTGTGAAATGATTTATTAAAAATATTAATTTTTTTGTTCAGAAAAAAAATCAGAATTCAAGTGCGCTGTTGGAAACAAATTATCTTTTTTTGACTTCTAAAAATCCCCTTAACATAATAAAACTATAAATGAGCCATTTTTATTATTGCCTTTTATTTTTCTTGCTTTTTTTTCTGCAGTCTTTTAGAAGTGTAAACCCCTGTTAATTTCAGATTCAATGGACATAATCGCCAAATGGTCAAACGTTCTTGCTGAACTGATGATTCAAGTAATTTTTGGTAAGTTTAAGCTTGGAAAAAACTCCTTCCTCCAGCTGCCCCCTTTTTTTTTTTTTAACTTAAGTGTTTTTTGGCGTGTACTTGACAAGCCGAGAGTAGATTTAACTCTAGCTCAGGGCCCCTTAGTCGCAGGATGGGGGGGGGCTTAGGCGCGGGGCCCCAATTGGGAGCAATCGGTCCAATGCAAATATGTCACTTTGACTTTTTTGAGTTATCTTGGGTTCTAGGTGCTGCTTTGTATGATAATCTATGTGACTTTTGTGTATACCTGAATAAAACTGACAGGAGTGGTGGTGGTGGCGGCAGCGGCGACGGGGGCCCGGCGACGATGGTGGGGGGTGGGGGCTGCGACGATAGTGGGAGGTGGTGGCAGTAGTACTACTAGTAGCATTTACTTGTTGTTAATTAGACCACATGTGTAACTCTTGGGTTTCTTCATTGAGGAACGTTTCGCCACACAGTGGCTCATCAGTCCATACAGAGGATAAACTTGAAGAACAGGAGGAGAATAAAGTATTCAGTCCTCAGACACTGAAAATTCTTGGGATCTTAATACTTGGGAATTCTTCGCTTGCCTAACCCTTGGGCACGACCTACTTCCACTTGGACAAATGTGACACACCTACGACTGCTGCACCTCTCCTGCCTACGGTTTATAAGCTGCTTCTCCGCTTTATGCCGTATTCTATTCAAGATTGATGGACTGCCCACATCGTCTCAAGGTTGATGGACTGATTACCTCATTCTCCCCCTGTTCAAGTTTACCCTTTTTTATGGATGATGAAGCCACTGTGTGGCCGAAACGTTTCCTCAATAATGATACCCAAGAGTTGCACATGTGTCTAATTTAACAACGTGTCGGTTCTTTGAACCATGATCTACAGTAGTATAGTAGTAGTGGAACTAATTGGTGGGGGACGGGTTTGGGTTAGAGAGGACCTGTTGAATCGTGTTCCCAGCGGTCTCGAGAATATGCAATTTTCCTGTTGATTAGCAGTGACTCAACCTAGTCAAGTCATGCAAGAAGGTATACAATATGTACCGACAAGATGAAAGTTAAGACACTTGTGCAACATCTGGTTTTCTTAATTGTAGACGTTTCGCCATCCAGTGGCTTTATCAATACAGATTCTTGGACATAATTAGAAAACAAAAGAACTTTATACAAAAGAAGAGGTAATCAGTCCCTCAGTTTGGGGAGGTGGTATTTACAGCACCGTGGCTGTACAACAAACATGGTGCTGTAAACACCACCTCCAAGGCTGGGGGACAAATTTTACCTCTTTCTTTTGTATAAAATTCTTCTGTTTTCTAATTATGTCCAAGAATCTGTATGATAAAGCCACTGGATGGCGAAAAGTCTACAATAAAGATAACCAGATGTTGCATAGTCAAGTCAGGTCACATCCACTTAAGGAAGGAGCACGGCATCAGACCTATTACCCAAAAGCTAGTAAAGGGCCAACCCCCACCCGCCCATACCCACTCACATACACTTATCTAACCTATTTTTAAAACTACACAACGTTTGTTCCACTCTTCCACAACTCTATTAAAAACTAGTGCTTTCTTATATCCTTTCTGAATCTGGAATTTCCCCAAACCTTATGACAATGCTTTTGAGTCCTGTGTCGGCTCTATTAAAGTGTACTAGTAACTGAATAAACTTACGAGGGTCACCACATCTGCATGCTACTTGCTTTCCGCTAGTCAAGAATTACCTTAGTAATACATTATCAAATTAGGCTCTAAACCCGAGGGTATACTGGAGGGTGTTCCAGGGGGTTAACTTTTCCCGCAGCCCAGCCCATGACCATGCCTCGTGGTGGATCAGGGCTTGATCAACCAGGCTGTTATGCTGGCCGCATGCAAAATGCCCATACGACCACAGCCCGGCTTATCAGGTGCCTGTTGAAGACAGCCAGGGGTCTATTGGAAATCCTCCTTATTTATGCTGGGAGGTTTTTTTAAAAACAGTCTTGGGTCCCTGACACTTACTATATTATCTTTAACCAAAACTCACGGCACCCAGCTTTTCACTGGGGATTGGCTGAAATGCTGCCGAGTCTTGCTGTTGCAGGGAGTGATTTCCTTGTGCAGATTTGAGACTAGTCTCTCTAGGATTATGATGTATTTCCCCTAAAATATTTTATTGTACTTATGCATGCAGTAAAAGCTCTCTCTATATTCTCCAGATCTACAATTTTGCCTTCTTTGAAAGGGACCTTTGGTGTCATATGGAACACTAAACCTATAGGGTAAAGCGCCTGTGTGTGTGGGAGGGGGGTGGAAGGCATTCAGGCTTAATTCAAGGAATTAGAGCACAGATTAATTCCCTTGATCAAGAGCCTTTCACCATCATCAAGGAACCTCCCTTGAGGAGGGGGGGGGGGTGTGGAGGGGGCCCAGTAATGTACGCAGTATTCCAGTTTTGAGAGTACAAGCTATTTAAAGAGAATATTAAACTTGGCATCCTTGTTTAGAAAGTTCTCATTATCCAACCTATATTTTCTAGTAGATGTGATATTATTTTTATAATCAAGGGGAAGCACTAAACCCTTGGATTATACAGTGCCTCGTGGGGGGATGTGGAAGGTATTCAGGCTTAATTCAGGGAACTGGCACACAGATCCAATTTCTTACATCAAGGGCCCTCACCAACATCAAGGAACCTTTCCCTTGAGGGGTGTAGATGTTTAAGCACATTGTGTCTTTGCAAGCGAGATTTTCTGACATTATAATTCCTTAGTCTTTCACATAAGTTTTTCTCTATTGTGTGGTTCGGATTTTTTTTTTTTGCCAGGTGAACAGGGGGTAGCAGTTGCAAGAAAACATACTCATCATTTCAGTGGCCTGGGGATTGAACCCCCAACCCCCTTCATGAAAATGAGGTCGCTACCTGTTGATATGAAGGGTTTGCGTGGGACCACATCAGATGTGCAAGTACCACACACACCACACACACACCCACACACACACACACCCATACCCACACACCACCCACACACACACACACACCCACACACACCCACCCACACACACACCCACCCCCACACACACCCCACCCCACACACACCCACACACACCCCCCCACACACCCCCACCCACACACCCATCACCCACCCACCCACCCGTTTGGAACCGCACTGATCAAACACGTCAAGAAATTAGAGAAAGTGCAAAGGTTTGCGACAAGGTTAGTTCCAGAGCTAAGGGGAATGTCCTTTTGAAGAAAGGTTAACCTTTCAAGGTCCGTCCCGTAGATCTATGGCTTTACGTTCAGGGTCCAAACGTAGATCTAAAGTCATGAGCTCAGCTCACTCTGATTAAACTGTGAGTGGTAATATGGGCCCAGATATGAGAGGAATACATCTATGTGGTATGTGTGCACCACATAAAACAGATCCTGCAACACACTGTGTATAATAATTAGAAAAAAAACTGAATCATGATTTTTCAATTAAAACAGCGAATTTGTGCAGTGTTTTTCCGTATGTTTTTATAGTTGTATTTGCTATTTCTTGGTCTCTTTGATAGAATGGAAGACATATTACAGAAAAAGAGATGATTTTGATTGGTTTTAGCATTGGAAATGGCTTGAAAATGAGCTCAAAATATCGGAAATGTTAAATTTTTGCCGATATTCAAGAGTAAACAAACGACCTCCCACGTCTAATACAGCCAGCTGGTGGGTCTAATATACATTCGCAAATAGGGTGATGATATTTATACAATTATTACAGTATTGCATAACAGTAAATCTTCTGTTTTTTGGTGTGAATAAAAAAATTCATTATGTGAAAAAAAATCAAAATGGAATTTATTTGTAAAGCCTGAAAATGTAAAATAATGAACAGGGGGAAATGTTAGTTTAGTTCCAGGAATACCTACATTGTTTATTTGGACCTATTTTGAAATTGGAATATTTTGAACTTTGTGTTAAATTGGCCAAATTAACAATTTCCCAAACACTTTATTTTGTAGTTGAAAAAAGTTGACTTGGCGATTTCTTGTGCTCAATCGATAGAATAGAAGTAATACTAGTGAAATAGCTAGAATTTGGTTGACTGGAATAATGTAATTGGCCTAAAATGGGAGTCAAAGTCGGCAAAAATCGCGATTCGTAAATATCGCTGACACATCAAATTCACGAGGCACAATTTCGTCCCAAATTTTTCCCTCAAATTTCGTACTTTTCATTTTATTACCTTCACAAAAAGATTCTCTACCATTTCAAAAAGAAAAAATAAAAATTTTTTTTTTGAAAATTCTTGGACATGGGGCACCACTTCAGATCTGGGCCTTGGACCCTGAAGGGGTTAAGGGAAATCGGCCTGACGACACTGGAGGACAGGAGGGTCAGGGGAGACATGATAACGACAATAAAAATACTGCGCGGAATAGACAAGGTGAACAAAGACAGGATGTTCCCGGGAGGGGACACAGAAACAAGAGGTCACAATTGGAAGTTGAAGACTCAGATGAGTCAAAGGGATGTTAGGAAGTATTTCTTCAGTCATGGAGTTTTTCAGGCAGTGGAATAGCCCAGAAAGTGATGTAGTGGAGGCGGGAGGGAACATACATAGTTTTAAGACGAGGTTTGATAAAACTCGTGGAACGGAAGGGGGGGGACCCAGTAGCAACGGGTGAAGAGGCAGGGCCAGGAGCTAAGACTCGACCCTGCAACCACAAATGGTGAGTACACCCCCACCCCACCCACAAACCCTTTATTTTTTTTTTTATTAATAGTTCTTTATTTTTTTATTATTAAGACAATTGGCCATTTCTACCCAAGGTGGGGTGGACCAGAAAAGAAACTTTCACCATCATTTCATTCCCCTCACTGCCGTGCCCGAGGCATGCCTTCACTACAGTTATAAAACTGCATATTAACACCCCTCTTCAGAGTGCAGACACTGTACTTCCCCTCTCCAGGACTCAAGTCCAGCCTGCCAGTTTCCCTGAAATTTCCCTTTATTAAAAAGTTACCTTGCTCCACTCAACAGCACATCAAGTCCTAAAAAGCATTTGTTTTCATTCGCTCCTATCTAACATGTTCAAGCATGCTTGCTGGAAGTCCAAGCCCCTTGCACACAAACCTCCTTTACCCCCTCCCCCAAACCCTTTTTTAGGCCGACCCTACCCCGCCTTCCCTCCACTACAGATTTATACACTCTCGAAGTCATTTATTTTGCTCCATCTTCTCTACATGTCTGAACCACTTCAACAACTCCTCCTCAGCGCTCTGGATAATAGGGTTTGATAATCCCACACCTCCTCCTAATTTCCCAAAATACGAATTTCCCCGCATTATATTCACACCACACACTGCCCACAGACACGACATCTCCACTGCCTCCAGCCTTCTCCTTGATGCAAAAATTCACCACCCATAATTCACAACCATAGGCATTGGTATAACCATACTCTCATACATTTCCCCTCTTTGCTTCCATGGACAAAGTTCCCTTTTTCTCCACAAAAATCTAAGTGCACCCCTCACTTTTTTCCCCTCGTCAATCCTATTATTCACCTCATCTTTCATAGACCCATCTGCCAAACACGTCCCAATCCTAAATATCTGTTTTACATTCACCTCCTCCAATCTGATTTCCCAAACTTTATTACCTAATTTTTTTTATCCTAAACACCTTACTCTTTCCTATATTCACTTTTAATTTTCTTCTTTTTCATTACCTACCAAATCATCCCCCAACCTCTGCAAAATTCTCTTCAGAATCCCCCCAAAAGCCCCAGTGTCATCAGCAAAGGGGCAAGTGTGACAAACTCCCCACTCCCACTCCCCACCGAGCTTCATTCTCTTACAACCCCATCAATAAATATATTGAACAACCATGGTGACATCACACATCCTTGTCTAGTTCTTGTTCATTTATTTCCTCTTATTTCCATGGGGAAATGAACAGAATTCTTCCTCCATAAGCCATGCATGTCATAAGAGGAGACTAAAATGCCAGAAGCATGAGGCGAGTAACCCCTTCTTCTGTATACATTACTAAATTTAAAAAACGAAACTTTCGTTTTTCTTTTCAGGTCACCCTGCCTCGATGGGATGTGGCCGGTTAATTGAAAAATTTATGAATATACATACAGTGATGAGGTCCTGGAAAATAGTTCCCTTCTCTCCTACTTACCCTAACCTGAGCCTCAATCTTTACATAAAAACCTCTTAATTGCTTTTAGTAAACGTACTACCTGTGTCATGCACTGGCAGCACCTGCCATACTGTTCTCTCATGAATTAATTACTGAAGACAGACCACAATCATAGCTCTGGTCCTCTTAACTACTACTAGATTTAATTATGACTTATTAGTTAGATCAATTAATGCATATAAGGAGAAGAATACTTAAAAAAATATGAAAAAACTTAAATGTACTTTTAATTCCATTCTGGCTGTCATATCACCAGACTTGCAGTTTACAAAATTATTGTATACCACATTTAACACTAAATTAAATGCATTTGTGCAAAACTGTAATGCTTAGTATCAAAACATACATTCCAGTTACATTATATGAGGGCAAAGTTTTGTATCAATTAACTATACCTGTATTACAATGGGTATTATAGAAAATATATTAATTGGAAATAATACTTTCATACAATACTGTACTGAGGTACAATGACTAAACTACTAAAAAATAATGGCATGATATTATTAGCACATTTTGAGATTCGATTATTTTGTTATCGATTGACTTTCATAAATGCAATACTAACATGACCATGTACATGTGCTAATATTACTTACATGTACAATGCACCATAAATAATATTTTTTTGTACATTTTAAAGCTGTTCACTTTACCTTGAGCTGCCCAAAATACAATAAAAAGAAAAGTTAAATGTCTAAGATTAACCTAACCAAAAATTCCAAGCCATTATAATCAAAAATGGTTGAAAAATGGTATGGTGATACTGATCAAGATATGGAGAAAGACACTTATGTTTCGGTTCAGGACATTTATTAGACAAAAAGTTTGCAAAAAGTGGGTTCTTAGTCCTGAAGAAGCCACTCTTGGCCCAAAATTTTCCCCTAATAAATGCCCTGAAACTATACATAGTGTCTTTTTCAAAATCAGTATGGTTGTCTAATCTATAATTAACTATGAAATATCAAATTTTTTGAACATGAGCATCCATCACACATTTTACAGGCAGTGAAGGGCTTGTACTTGAATACAAAAAAAAAAATTAATGACCTCTCAAAAACATGCAAACAGTGTAGATTAGGGTCCTTATATAAAAAAATTAGTGAGCAAGAAATTTACAAAATCCTGCACGAGACTACATGTGACACTTAGAAACATTGTGAAAACTGTGAAGGAAGAGACCAATTATATGATATACACAGTGAGGTGGTGCAAGAGTGTACACACAGGCAACTGCATACTAATGCATATGGAGGGTGCAGAGATTCATTTAGTGTGCAGAAATGTGCAGTAGTTATAGTATGAGGGAATGGTTTAGAAAACCGACAAGTTAAAAAATGAGACACTTGTTTCAATATTTGGAAATCTTTATTGAAGAAACATTTTGTCAATCACTTATGGAAATGAACACATCAACTCCAGGCCTGAGGGACTGATTACCTCATTCTCCTCCTCATCTTTTACCGTTTATCTCTGTACTGGACTGAACAAGATACTGGTTGGTGAAAAGTTTCCTCAATAAAGATTTCTAAAAGCTGCCACAAAATATCTCATTCTTCAGTAGTTATAGTGTACAGGGATAAACTCAGCATTAATTTATTGTTTGTAGGAAAATTTTGACAAATGGAATGCAAACAAATGAAAACCAGTAATTCAGTGTGATAATGACAAATTTTACATGATAATGTTACATGTATAAATACAGATGAAGGTTTATACATGGTGTTGATAAAATGAACAACTAAATAACATTGCATGCAAAAAATTTTACACTGGCAACCTCAATAATACCAATGCATACCCAAAAAATAAGTTCAAATTCTAATTTTAAAATTCCAAACTGCAAAACTTTCACATGAACACTTAGCAACTGCCCAAAAGTGTTTTTTGTAAAATCATTTAACCCCTTTGCTACTTTAATGAACTGTATCCATAATGCTCCCAAAACTGTTATTTTCACACACAAAAACTGACATTAAAGATAAAAAAAAAAAAAAAGAACAAGAAGGCACAATATCATGACTGGAACAATACGCAAACAACTTGCACACAGGATTAAGAAACTTATGAGGACATTTCAGTCCCAACTTGAACCATTAACTAGTCACACATTAACACATTCTTAGGTTTCTTTCTCCCATGTACAGGTTATTTTTGTATGAAGTTGGATTTGTATTTAAGTCATGTTTGAACTTCTAAGAAAAAGTAACAGTTATCAAGGTCAAAACAGAAACTAAGAGGCAATCAAATTTTGTAGTTTCAGAAAAAAAATTTTGGATCTATGTATTATCCCCAATTTATCTCTATCCCTGGGCTTAGTTATTTACTTGCCAACTCTCCCTATCCAAGGCTCAAATTTCTAACTTGTCATCTCTAATAATAATTAAAAAAAACAACCACCACTTCCATGAGGAAGTGGAGAAGAATCCTTCCTCCACAAGTCATGCATGTCATGAGAGGTGACTAAAAGGCCAGGAGCAAGGGGCTAGTAACCTCTTCTCCTGTATAAATTATTAAATGTAAAAAAGAAAAACTTGTGTTTCTTCTTTATTTGCGTCATCCTGCTTCAGTGGGAGATGGCTGATGTGTTTAAAAAGTAATAACAGCAATAAAAGTCAACTAAAATGCCGGGAACAATGGGCTAGTAACCCCTTTTCCTGTAAAGATTACTAAAAAGAATAAGAAGAAGAAAATTGTCAAAGTGGGAAGTCTGAATGTGCGTGGATGTTGTGCAGATGATAAGAAAGAGATGATTGTGGATGTTATGAATGAGAAAAAGCTGGATGTCCTGGCTTTAAGTGAAACAAAGCTGAAGGGGGTGGGAGAGTTTCAGTGGAGAGGAATAAATGGGATTAGGTCAGGGGTTTCAAATAGAGTTAGAGCTAAAGAAGGAGTAGCAATAATGTTGAAGGATAAGCTATGGCAGGAAAAGAGGGACTATAAATGTATTAATTCAAGGATTATGTGGAGCAAAATAAAGATTGGATGTGAAAAGTGGGTTATAATAAGCGTGTATGCACCTGGAGAAGAGAGAAGTGTAGAGGAGAGAGAGAGATTTTGGGAAATGTTGAGTGAATGCGTGGGGAGTTTTGAATCAAGTGTGAGAGTAATGGTGGTTGGGGATTTTAATGCTAAGTGGGTAAAAATGTTATGGAGGGAGTAGTAGGTAAATTTGGGGTGCCAGGGGTAAATGTAAATGGGGAGCCTTTAATTGAGCTATGTGTAGAAAGAAATTTGGTAATAAGTAATACATATTTTATGAAAAAGAGGATAAATAAATATACAAGGTATGATGTAGCACGTAATGAAAGTAGTTTATTAGATTATGTATTGGTGGATAAAAGGTTTGATGGGTAGGCTCCAGGATGTACATGTTTATAGAGGGGCAACTGATATATCGGATCATTATTTAGTTGTAGCTACAGTTAGAGTAAGAGGTAGATGGGAAAGAGGAAGGTGGCAACAACAAGTAAGAGGGAGGTGAAAGTGTATAAACTAAGGGAGGAGGAAGTTCGGGTGAGATATAAGCGACTATTGGCAGAAAGGTGGGCTAGTGCAAAGATGAGTAGTGGGGGGGTTGAAGAGGGTTGGAATAGTTTTAAAAATGCAAGTATTAGAATGTGGGGCAGAAGTTTGTGGTTATAGGAGGGTGGGGGCAGGAGGAAAGAGGAGTGATTGGTGGAATGATGAAGTAAAGGGTGTGATAAAAGAGAAAAAGGTAGCTTATGAGAGGTTTTTACAAAGCAGAAGTGTTATAAGAAGAGCAGAGTATATGGAGAGTAAAAGAAAGGTAAAGAGAGTGGTGAGAGAGTGCAAAAGGAGAGCAGATGATAGAGTGGGAGAGGCACTGTCAAGAAATTTATATGAAAATAAGAAAAAATTTTGGAGCGAGTTAAACAAGTTAAGAAAGCCTAGGGAAAATATGGATTTGTCAGTTAAAAAACAGAGTAGGGGAGTTAGTAGATGGGGAGATGGAGGTATTGGGTAGATGGCGAGAATATTTTGAGGAACTTTTAAAATGTTAAGGAAGAAACAGAGGCAGTAATTTCATGCACTGGTCAGGGAGGTATACCATCTTTTAGGAGTGAAGAAGAGCAGAATGTAAGTGTGGGGGAGGTACGTGAGGCATTACGTAAAATGAAAGGGGGTTAAAGCAGCTGGAACTGATGGATCATGACAGAAATGTTAAAAGCAGGGGGGGATATAGTGTTGGAGTGGTTGGTACTTTTGTTTAATAAATGTATGAAAGAGGGGAAGGTACCTAGGGATTGGCAGAGAGCATGTATAGTCCCTTTATATAAAGGGAAAGGGGACAAAAGAGACTGTAAAAATTATAGAGGAATAAGCTTACTGAGTATACCAGGAAAAGTGTACGGTAGGGTTATAATTGAAAGAATTAGAGGGTGGGGGCAGGAGGAAAGAGGAGTGATTGGTGGAATGATGAAGTAAAGGGTGTGATAAAAGAGAAAAAGGTAGCTTACGAGAGGTTTTTACAAAGCAGAAGTGTTATAAGAAGAGCAGAGTATATGGAGAGTAAAAGAAAGGTGAAGAGAGTGGTGAGAGAGTGCAAAAGGAGAGCAGATGAAAGAGTGGGAGAGGCACTGTCAAGAAATTTTAATGAAAATAAGAAAAAATTTTGGAGTGAGTTAAACAAGTTAAGAAAGCCTAGGGAAAGTATGGATTTGTCAGTTAAAAACAGAGTAGGGGAGTTAGTAGATGGGGAGAGGGAGGTATTAGGTAGATGGCGAGAATATTTTGAGGAACTTTTAAATGTTAAGGAAGAAAGGGAGGCGGTAATTTCATGCACTGGCCAGGAGGTATACCATCTTTTAGGAGTGAAGAAGAGCAGACTGTAAGTGTGGTGGAGGTACGTGAGGCATTACGTAGAATGAAAGGGGGTAAAGCAGCTGGAACTGATGGGATCATGACAGAAATGTTAAAAGCAGGGGGGGATATAGTGTTGGAGTGGTTGGTACTTTTGTTTAATAAATGTATGAAAGAGGGGAAGGTACCTAGGGATTGGCGGGAAGAGCATGTATAGTCCCTTTATATAAAGGGAAAGGGGACAAAAGAGATTGTAAAAATTATAGAGGAATAAGTTTACTGAGTATACCAGGAAAAGTATACGGTAGGGTTATAATTGAAAGAATTAGAGGTAAGACAGAATGTAGAATTGCGGACGAACAAGGAGGTTTCAGAGTGGGTAGGGGATGTGTAGATCAAGTGTTTACATTGAAGCATATATGTGAACAGTACTTAGATAAAGGTAGGGAAGTTTTTATTGCATTTATGGATTTAGAAAAGGCATATGATAGAGTGGATAGAGGAGCAATGTGGCAGATGTTGCAAGTTTATGGAATAGGTGGTAAGTTACTAAATGCTGTAAAGAGCTTTTATGAGGATAGTGAGGCTCAGGTTAGGGTGTGTAGAAGAGAGGGAGAATACTTCCCGGTAAAAGTAGGTCTTAGACAGGGATGTGTAATGTCACCATGGTTGTTTAATATATTTATAGATGGGGTTGTAAAAGAAGTAAATGCTAGGGTGTTCGGGAGAGGGGTGGGATTAAATTATGGGGAATCAAATTCAAAATGGGAATTGACACAGTTACTTTTTGCTGATGATACTGTGCTTATGGGAGATTCTAAAGAAAAATTGCAAAGGTTAGTGGATGAGTTTGGGAATGTGTGTAAAGGTAGAAAGGTTGAAAGTGAACATAGAAAGAGTAAGGTGATGAGGGTGTCAAATGATTTAGATAAAGAAAAATTGGATATCAAATTGGGGAGGAGGAGTATGGAAGAAGTGAATGTTTTCAGATACTTGGGAGTTGACGTGTCGGCGGATGGATTTATGAAGGATGAGGTTAATCATAGAATTGATGAGGGAAAAAAGGTGAGTGGTGCGTTGAGGTATATGTGGAGTCAAAAAACGTTATCTATGGAGGCAAAGAAGGGAATGTATGAAAGTATAGTAGTACCAACACTCTTATATGGGTGTGAAGCTTGGGTGGTAAATGCAGCAGCAAGGAGACGGTTGGAGGCAGCGGAGATGTCCTGTCTAAGGGCAATGTGTGGTGTAAATATTATGCAAAAAATTCGGAGTGTGGAAATTAGGAGAAGGTGTGGAGTTAATAAAAGTATTAGTCAGAGGGCAGAAGAGGGGTTGTTGAGGTGGTTTGGTCATTTAGAGAGAATGGATCACAGTAGAATGACATGGAAAGCATATAAATCTATAGGGGAAGGAAGGCGGGGTAGGGGTCGTCCTCGAAAGGGTTGGGAGAGGGGGTAAAGGAGGTTTTGTGGGTTAAGGGGCTTGGATTTCCAGCAAGCGTGCGTGAGCGTGTTAGATAGGAGTGAATGGAGACGAATGGTACTTGGGACCTGACGATCTGTTGGAGTGTGAGCAGGGTAATATTTAGTGAAGGGATTCAGGGAAACCGGTTATTTTCATATAGTCGGACTTGAGTCCTGGAAATGGGAAGTACAATGCCTGCACTTTAAAGGAGGGGTTTGGGATATTGGCAGTTTGGAGGGATATGTTGTGTATCTTTATATGTGTATGCTTCTAGACTGTTGTATTCTGAGCACCTCTGCAAAAACAGTGATAATGTGCGAGTGTGGTGAAAGTGTTGAATGATGATGAAAGTATTTTCTTTTTGGGGATTTTCTTTCTTTTTTGGGTCACCCTGCCTCGGTGGGAGACGGCCGACTTGTTGAAAAAAAAAAAAAAAAAAAAAATAATAATCTACTTCTACAAGTATATGATACAAATATTTCCTTGCTATCTCCCTATACAATAACTCAGTGGTTTAATTTGTCATCTCTTCCTATCCCAATTATTACTATTATAATCATAACCAAGTGCTAACCCCTTAAGGGTCTATCTATCCTAAGGCTTGGTTATTTGCCTTGTCTTTTGTGTCAAATCTTGTTTATATTTCATGGTCCCTCATGATATAATCATCAAAGTATCTAAGAAATATAAAATTTATCATGTTCAATCCACATTTATTTTTAAAAAATAATTATTTTTATATATTTACATATGAAAAGAAAAATTATGTATTGTAACTAAGAAAATATACAATGGCTACCCAGAGTAACATTTTCATCCTACTGTGTACGTAGCAAAGGGGTTTTAAAATACTAATTTTGTATGATCAAGTGTTGAGTTTGAAAACCAACACAAGTGACATACAGGGCACTGTATTTGATTTGTTATATTTAGCACTTGTAAGGAGAACGTCTGCTATCTTCAGTAGCTACATGAAATAGATTAGAGCCTCAAAAATTCTGCATAAAAAGTAATATTAAAATAGAGAACAGAAAACTGCCAGGAAAATCTTAGGTTATAAGAGTCTAATGGATTATCAGCAAGTGTTTCATCTACTGTATACTGTAATATATTTGTGAATTTTTGCCAGTATCAGTAATATAAGAGTATACTGAGATTCAGGAAACAATGACACACACTATGGTGGTTTACTGTTAAATAATGTTATATAAACTACATTATATGGTTATGTATTAACAGTTTTGAACGTATAAAACCAGACTTAACTATCATGAAAATATAAATTTTTAAGTCGTGAAACTAACGAGTAAATTGACACGATGTGTATTAAGAGTATAATCTAAGAGTATTTTGATGATGCGAGATTACTGTACTTATGTTATAAAAGATTTTCGAAAAAAGGGGAAATTTCTGAGCATTACGAAATGTACTGACTACTTTGTGACCCTACTTCTTGATCCTTCCTACATTTCTTCTTGGCCCTCCCTAATATTTCTTCATTTCCCTCCCTAAAATATCTTCTTGACCCTCCCTAAAATTTCTTCTTGGCCTCCCTAAATTTCTTCTTGGCTCTCCCTAAATTTCTTCTTGGCCCTCCCTAAATTTCTTCTTGGCTCTTCCTAAATTTCTTCTTGGCTCTTCCTAAATTTCTTCTTGGCCCTCCCTAAATTTCTTCTTGGCCCTCCCTAAATTTCTTCTTGGCCCTCCCTAAACTACTATTTCACCCTCCCTGAATTTCTTCTCGACCCTCCCTAAACTCCTTGACCATCTTAAACTTCTTTACGTCCAACCCTTCTTCCTTGACCTCCCTAAATTTCTTGACCCTCCTTAACTATCTTATCGGCCCTCTCTAAAATTGCTGATTATTACTCAAACCACTTCTTGATGCTTCCTAGCCTTTCTTGATACCTAAGTTTCTTCTTGGACCTCCCTAAACTTCATTTCCCCCCTTCCCTATATATCTTAACCCTTTCTTTTGACCCTCCCTCAACTTCCTGACCCTCCCCAACCTTCTTTTCTAGTTGTCCCTAAACCTCTTCTTGTTTATCAAGGTCTGAGGAGCTCTTTGGTTGGTGTAGAATGGGCACTACCTCATGGTTTGGTGTGTTTAAAGTGCTATACAGTGGCGGTGCAGATGGCACTGGTACAGTGGGACTTGCAGGTGCTCCTTCCACTGCCATAGTCACTTACCAACAGGAACACTACTATGGTGATGCTCCGTCTTATGCTGGCCTCAGAGCAGAAACCCATGGGAAAACGTTATCTGTTAGGAAACAATAAAATATATTAAGAAATGTAATCCAATAAGCAAAATTTTTAATATCAAATTATTTTTAAGTAGCTTTTTCACATTTTTTTCCATTTGCCCCATATTTAAACACCCTCTTGTTCAACATGACTTCATCCTTTTTAAATGACAGGGCTATCTCATGAACTCTCTTTTCCCTGTTCACATCATCAACCGACTTCCATTTCTTCCCTCGTTATTCTCTTCGTAATATTCACATGCCACACTGATCTCAAACACACCACCACCACTTCCTCCAGACTCCTCCTCACTACAATATTAAAAAACCATGCCGCCCCCCATCGAGGCAGGGCGACCCAAAAATTAAGAAAATCCCCAAAAAGAAAATATTTTCATCATCATTCAACACTTTCACCTCACTCATACATAATCATTGTTTTTGCAAAGGCGCAGAAAATTCGGTGTGGAAATTAGGAGGTGTGGAGTTAATAAAAGTATTAGTCAGAGGGCTAAAGAGGGGTTGTTGGGTGGTTTGGCCCCCTTTTG
>NC_069420.1:28859922-28899922 GCF_026875155.1 Cherax quadricarinatus
CTAAACCTTTCTTAAAACCCTTGCTCATCTTTCATTGGGAGCTGATCGTCGAACCCTCCCCCGCCTACATTCCACCCTTATTTTAAATCGAAACTTGATTATGTGACCAGATCTTTTCAGCGGCATCCCCTGCTACTCTCTCTAGCCTTAACCCCATTCATCACCAAGGATTACGTTTATGCCTTGGTGCTTTTCGCTCTTCCCCTGTCGAGAGCCTCTATACAGAAGCGAACGTTTCATCCTTATCCGATCGCCGTGATCCCCATTGCCTGCGCTACTATGTATGCTCTCATGATCTCCGCAATCCTTCCATTTATAGAATGGTTACTGATATTAGTAGACATTCTTTATTTGTTCGCCGCCCCTGTTTACTCCGTCCCTTCTCTCTTCGCCTTCATTCGCTCTTGTCTTCTCTTCAACACCACCTTTCTATGTACATGTAGCATCTCACTTTTCCCTACCCCCCTGGGAAGTTCCAGCTGTTCGAGTCTGTTCTTTCTCCTCCCTTGCTCAAAAAGCCCAACTGTCTACGGTCGTTCCCGCTCTCTTTTTCTTGACCACTTTCACTCTCATTCTCATGCCATTGCTGTGTACACAGATGGCTCAAAGTTTTCTGACGGCGAGGATTCGCAGCAGTGTTTCCGGACAAGCGTCGTACAAGGGCATTTACTATCTTCGCTAGTATTTTTACTGCTGAATTGTATGCCATCCGTACAGCACTTATCCGTATTGCATTTATGCCTGTGTCATCATTTGTGGTTGTCTCAGACTCCCTTAGTGCTTTACGGCTATACAAAAATTTGATACACCTCACCCCTTAGTCCTCCGTATCCAACTTTGGCTACGCCGCTCTTTACCAAGCATAAAGATATTGTTTTTTGTTGGGTCCCGGGTTTCATGTTGACATACAGGGCAATGAACAGGCAGACACTGCTGCGCGGTCAGCAGTACATGACCTACCAGTTTCTTATAGAGGTATTCCATTTTACGGACTATTTTGCTGCAATATCTTCCCACCTTCACACCCTTTGGCAACAACTTTGGGTCTACTATGCTCGGCAACAAACTTCAATCTATTAAACCGAGTATAGGTTACTGGCCGTCATCTTATCACCAGTGTCGGGTTGGGAGACTACTCTCTCCCGTCTTCGCTTTGGCCATACTCTCTTACTCAGGGAATCTCATGGAGAGGCACCCTGCTCCTCTCTGTGAGAATGCCAAGCTCCATTATCAGTCAGCCACATTCTGTTGGACTGCCCACTTTATCAACGAGCACGCAGAATTTACCTCTGTCGTCGTCTTGCTCCGCTATCTCTCTTTCCCTTCCCTTCTCGCTGATGGACCCACCTTTCATCCGGACTCTCTCATTGACTTTTTGACAACAACTGACTTACTTCACAAATTCTGATACCTTCAGCCTTTTCTACTTCAATCTCTTGCTACCCTCTACCCCCGTACTGTCCCCTGCCCCGCTGTTTTCTGTAACCTGCTGATCATCCCTCCTCCCTTCTGCCATCCAATACCCTCGCTTCCTTCCCTACCCTGCAGCGCTGTATAGCCCTTGTGGCTTAGCGCTTCTTTTTGATTATAATAATAATAATACGGTGGTCCCGTAAATCACGTTCCCTCACTCTCCACCAGGAACAGTTACGACACTTCCTATTATGAAATGAGGCCTATATTAATCCTTAGGCCGCCGTGAACGCCAATTTCCTGGTTCCATGCTTTCCCAGCCTCCTCACTACATTCAAAACACTCCCGCCTCTCGTGCCCCAGTTCGACCTATACCCCCGCACGTCTGCGCATGCACAGCGGGAACCCAGTTGGTTCCATTCAAAATACAAATACATTTTGACCCAAATCAACACATTAAACACTTAATAGGCACTATAGATGCAGAAATTAAATTTCCACACCTAGTATATCCCATGTAAGGAGGTACTTTGATGCTGGTGAGTGTTCTTGATCCAAGGAATTGGATTTGTCCTTCCATCAAACCTGAATACTTTCCATTCCTCAGGTGTTATATGACCTGTACAGGTTTAGCACTTCCCATTTCAAAATACATAACAGGTATGATAGGCCTTAAGCATAGATTGTAAACCCAGTTCCCTACAAGTTTAGCACTCCCCATATTAATAATGTAAACCCAGTAGGTGACCAGTTGAGTAGGTGGGGGGAAAGGAACGCACGCATGTGTGAGCATGCACACACGGTCCCAGGAGCTGTGAATCGATCCCTGCAAGCACATATAGGAGAGTCTCTCACCCCTCAAGGGAGGTTCCTTGATGCTGGTAAGGGGCTCTTGATCTAGGGAATTGGATCTGTGCTCCGGTTCTCTGAATTGAGACTGAATACCTTCCATCCCCCCCAACATGCGCTGTTAAATCCTACGGGTTTAGCGCTTCCCCATAATTATAATAATCTCTTTCTCTGTATTTACATGAAAATGTATTTACATTCGGATTATTAACCCTGAAGAGTTAGTAACCCAGGATTACCCAACAGAGCCTGCAAGGTGGCTTGTTCTTATTGTAGTTACAAGTCCCCCCCCCCTCAGGATGCAACCCACAACAGATGACTAGCTCTAAGGTATATACTGACTGCTAAATAAAAAGTAGTAGTAGTAGTAACTTGTATAAAAATTACCCTAGGATAATTAGCAAAATAGATGTCGCCTACAACTGTGTTTGTGAGTTGCTAGCTGGTGTTGCTGAAGTTAAGGCAGACAATGAGGATATCCTCAAGCACCTGAAGCTCGACGAATCATTTACTTCTTTATAGCCCTCAAGGGAGGTGCCTTGATGCTGGTGAGGGGCTCTTGATCTAGGGAATTTGATCTGTGCTCCAGTTCTCTGAATTGAGACTGAATATCTTCCATCCCCTCCCCACGTGCGCTTCTACAATCCTACGGGTTTAGCGCTCTCCCCTGATTATATAAAATTTTATATAATATATATTATATATATATATATAAATATATTATATATATATATATATATAATATATATAATGAGGATATCGTCAATTTACACAGGCCAAAATAGCAAGTCCACCAGGCCTGAACCCTTTCAGAGGATGCCTTGATGTGCAGGTGAAACTCTTGATCCAAGGATGTACATGCACCCATCCCTTCCTTGGATCAAACCCTATTGCGTCGCATTCCCCAGGAGCTGTACGACTCTTACGTGTTATCACTTCACAATGAATACAATGTGAGTGGGAAGGAAATGGGAGATATTGTGAGTGGACGAGGTGGTGGGAATATTGTATGATAACAGTAAAGGTATATAATACCGACAAGCTAATAAATACAAAACGAGTGCGATAACTTCGCATCTTTATTCTGACGACGTTTCGCCAACCAGTAAATTTATCAATTTAATACAGAGGTAAGTGAAGGTGTAGAAACTGGAGTCAATAGAAGACGAAGTTATCAGTGCCCTTCCTCAGCCTATATGAAAGTGTTTCACCACTGTAGTGGTGACCATCATCTTGCATATTCTTCAGATTCATGAAGACTACGTAAGATGAAAATTACACATGTGCAACATCTGGGTATCTTTATTGTAGACGTTTCGCCATCCAGTGGCTTAATAAATACAAACACCTTCATCTAGGCTAAGGGATTGATTACATCGTCTTACATTGACCAATTTAAGATAAGATTTTGTTCGGATTTTTAACCCAGAAGGTTAGCCAATCATAACCCAGTAACTCTCTGTGTTATCGGGAACTGTCTTATTTCCACTGGAGTCTTTTAATCATGTCCCCAAGGATGTGACCCCACGAAAGTCGACTAATATCCAGGTACTTAATTACTGCTAGGTGGACAGGGACAACAAGTGTAAGGAAACATGCACAACGTCTTCACCCGGCCGGGGATTGAACCAAGGACACTCAGTATGTAAGCTGGGGTCTGATGGACCCTTTGTGACCTTTGTTGCGCTACCGCTCACAGGATAAGTATGGGGTGCACCATGAACTAGCAGTTCAGGCGACAACTAAACTGTGGTGGTGGTGGTGATAACAGATTCACAAAGCACCTTCAATTACCTCTGTATTGAACTGATAAAGCCATTGGATGAGGAAACATCTTCAGAATTATGATACCCGGAGATACTGTCAGTGGGCGAGGAAGTGTTGATGGATATTGTGAATGATTTTGTTTTTTTAATAAAAGTATGGTTTAGCGCTTCTTTTTATTATAATAATAATAATTTAATAAAAGTAGATACATTAGCAGTGTGTTGCAAGTACTTAAATGAAATTAGTGGGGACCAGGATCAGTTTTAGGCCCATCGTTGTTTATAATTTATATTAATGACCTTGGCGGGGAAATAGCAAATAGAAATGAGCAGATTTGTGAAAAACAAAAAATCAATAAAATACCGGACCACCGGGGTTGTGGGTCTAGTTAGTGCTCACGAAATCGAAAATGACAGATTGCAAAAAAAACCATACCCCGGTTTGGGATTGAACCCGGGGTTCATCTCCCCCAAAAAAGGGGCTGGAGTTTTAAAGGATTTCTCGGGAACCGGGGGTTTTCAATCCCACCCGGGGGTTTGGTTCGAAAGTTGGTTTTAAGGGGGCCCACGTAACACCTAAATTGTTTAGCCCCGGATCCCCTGGGGGGCCCGGGGCATAAACCGGGCCCGCCGGGGCATTGACCCCTCGAGATACCCTCCGGGTATACTCCGGAAGGGATCCCACTGAATTTTTAAAGATTTAGACTTGGAAATGTCGGGGGTTAAAAAAAATAACTGCTCCCGGGGTGGTAAACCCCCGCTTCACACACGGGGGCCCGGGGTTCGATTTCCCGGGGGTGGAAACATTTCGACACTTTTCCTTACACCTGTTTTTCCTTTTCCCCCTAGCAGAAAATGGGTTTAATTTGGGTGTTAGCGCTGGTTTTGGGTCGAATCCGGGGGGGACAAGTTTTAAGGACCCCAATGGAATAAGTTAGACGGGTCCTCGATGCAAAACTGATTTTTCGGGGTTATCCTGGGGGGCAAAACCCCCCGGGGGTTAAAAAATCCAAAACAAAATTTTTTTAAAATTTATCAGCTTAGTGTAGAAAAATGAAATCCTTTTGATCGGAAAAGGGTTAAAAAACCCTAGCACTTAAAAAACTAAATAAAAACCGAGTTGGCCCAGAAAAAATTGGAAAATGTTTGGGGAATCTTACTAAGAATTTTAATCTGAAGCCAAGACCGCAGGACTAATTTTGTTTGTCTTAAAGGTCGGGCCCCTAAAGGGAAGGTTCCTTAAATGTTGGTGGGGGGCTTTTTGTTTTGGGGAAATTTGGGATCTGTTCTCCTTTTTCCCCGAATTAAGCCTGAATCCTTCCCACATCCCCCCCCCCCGGCCTGTAAAAATCCCCCGGGGTTTAGCGTTTCCCCCCCTTTGATTATTATAATAATAATTAAAGGGTTTTGGGGACGGGCCCACCTAAAACCCAGTACCAGACCCCCGGGCTTGGTTTTTACGTGGGTTTTACGTGCGGCCAAACAGAAACCCAGCCGGGTTGTTTGGGCCTTGATCCCCCTTGGGGCCCTTGTCACAGACTGGACCGCGGGGGCATTGACCCCCGGAACCCTCTCCAGGTATAAAGCTAACATTATTTGGATTTATAGCTGGAAATATATAGTGATAAAAGACACATGTACAATTCAAGACAGTGAGGAAACGCTCTGCCACAAGTCCCTGGACCCATTACATACCTCTGTAATCTGTAAATACCTTTGTAACTTGTCATGATTGTGACCAGACCTACCTGGAGTTCATTACCTTTGTAAATTGAGTTCATTACCTTTGTAATTGTGAGTTCATTACCTCTGTAACTTGCTCAGCTATCAAAACTTTGGAGTCCAGTCCCTGGACCAATTATGTACCTCTGTAATATTTTGACTACCACCAACAGGACGGGTATGGGGTGCATAATAAACATATTATACTAACACAAGTGACTTCGTCAGTCCTGACTGAGGAACTATGCACGAGTCTTTACATACTGCACGAGTGGAAACTTGAGCATGTTTCCTACACCTGCTGTCCCCTCTTCACCTAATAGTAAGTAGGTACCCGGGTGTTAGCCGAATGTCGTGGATAATATCCTGTGGGACGGTAGCAGGATGGCCGGTATTGTCCCGGCCCGGGTCTTTTACAGATGGTGACCCGGCGCCCTGGGGGGACGAGATTAAAAGGACCACGATGGAAATCAGTGACATTACACAAATAACCCGCACATGGGAGACATAAGCGTGTGACTTGTAAATGGTGCCAGTTGAACTGGAACGTCGCCGTAAGCTCTCCACTGTGCTGGTTATTTGTGTATTGTTCCAAGTTACGGTATTGTGCCTTTTTGTTTTTTAGACAGACAGTCCTCGTTGACGTACTGACTTTCTTGGGTTATCCTGGGTGATTAAACCTCCGGGTTGAAAATCTAAGCAATATTTTATCTTGGATTTCTATCAAGAAATAAAAGCAATATACACCTGGAGTTTACCTGGAGAGAGTTTATGGGGTCAACGCCCCCGCGGCCCGGTCTGTGACCAGGCCTCCTGGTGGATCAGAGCCTGATCAACCAGGCTGTTGCTGCTGGCTGCACGCAAACCAACGTACGAGCCACAGCCCGGCTGATCAGGAACTGACTTTAGGTGCTTGTCCAGTGCCAGCTTGAAGACTGCCAGGGGTCTGTTGGTAATCCCTCTTATGTGTGCTGGAGGCATTAACAGTCTCGGGCCCCTGGCACTTATTGTATGGTCTCTTAACGTGCTAGTGACACCCCTGCTTTTCATTGGGGGATGGTGCATCGTCTGCCAATTTCTTTTGTTTTGTAGTGAGTGATTTTCGTGTGCAAGTTCGGTACTAGTCCCTCTAGGATTTTCCAGGTGTAATAATCAGTATCTTCCCTCCTGCGTTCCAGGGAATACAGGTTTAGGAACCTCAAGCGCTCCAATAATTGAGGTTTTTTATCTCCGTTATGCGCGCCGTGAATGTTCTCTGTACATTTTCTAGGTCGGCAATTTCACCTGCCTTGAAAGGTGCTGTTAGTGTGCAGCAATATTCCAGCCTAGAATAGAACAAGTGACCTGAAGAGTGTTCATCATGGGCTTGGCCTCCCTAGTTTTGAAGTTCTCATTATCCACCCTTTGTCATTTTTCTACCAGATGCGATTGATACAATGTTATGGCCCTTGAAGGTAAGATCCTCCGACATGATCACTCCCAGGTCTTTGACGTTGGTGTTTCGCTCTATTTTGTGGCCAGAATTTTGTTTTGTACTTGATGAAGATTTAATTTCCTCATGTTTACCATATCTGAGTAATTGAAATTTCTCATCGTTGAACTTCATATTGTTTTCTGCAGCCCACTGAAAGTTTTGGTTGATGTCCGCCTGGAGCTTTGCAGTGTCTGCAATGGAAGACACTGTCATGCAGATTCGGGTGTCATCTGCAAAGGAAGACACGGTGCTGTGGCTGACATCCTTGTCTATGTCGGATATGAGGATGAGGAACACCTGGAAAATCCTAGAGGGACTAGTACCGAACTTGCACACGAAAATCACTCACAACGAAAGCAAAAAACTTGGCAGACATGCAACATCCCCCCAATGAAAGCAGGGGTGTCACTAGCACGTTTTAAAAGATAATACAAATAAGTGTCAGGGGCCCGAGACTGTTCAACTGCCTCCCAGCATACATAAGGGGAATTACCAATAGACCCCTGGCTGTCTTCAAGCTGGCACTGGACTAACACCTAAAGTCGGTACCTGGCCATCCGGGTTGTGGCTCGTACACAAATAACCGCACATAAAGACAGAAGCTTACGACGACGTTTCGGTCCGTCTTGGACCATTGACAAAGTCACACTGTGACTTTGTCAATGGTCCAAGACGGACCGAAACGTCGTCGTAAGCTTCTGTCTTTTATGTGCGGGTTATTTGTGTATCGTTCCAGTCACGGTATTGTGCCTTTTTGTTATTTATTTGTGGCTCGTACGTTGGATTGCGTGCAGCCAGCAGTAACAGCCTGGTTGATCAGGCTCTGATCCACCAGAAGGCCTGGTCACAGACCGGGCCGCGGGGGCGTTGACCCCCGGAACTCTCTCCAGGTAAACTCCAACTAACAGGAAGCCTGATTAGTGTGTGACTAGTTAATAGTCCAAATCGGAGCGATACGTCGGGAGTTTCTCCTATTACCTGGAGTTTACCTGGAGAGAGTTCCGGGGATCAACGCCCCCGCGGCCCGGTCTGTGATCAGGCCTCCTGGTGGATCAGAGCCTGATCAACCAGGCTGTTACTGCTGGCTGCACGCAATCTAAAGTACGAGCCACAGCCCGGCTGGTCAGGTACCGACTTTAGGTGCTTGTCTAGTGCCTGCTTGAAGACAGCCAGGGGTAATCCCCCTTATGTATGCTGGGAGGCAGTTGAACAGTCTCGGGCCCCTGACACTTATTGTATTGTCTCTTAACGTGCTAGTGACACCCCTGCTTTTCATCGGGGGGGCTGTTGCATCGTCTGCCAAGTCTTTTGCTTTCGTTGTGAGTGATTTTCGTGTGCAAGTTCGGTACTAGTCCCGGTGAGGGTTATTTGGTTATTTATATAGGGTCATACTGCAGCTGGGGGAAGGAAGGTGGTTGGCGAGGGCAGGGGTGGATGGTAGTTGACGGGGGTTGAGGTGGTGAGAGGGGAAGAGTAGTTGTTTTGGAGGGGTAGTTGTGGTGGTGGGAGGGGAGGGGTGGATGGCAGTTGATGGGCTGGTGATGTGGAGGGGGAAGGGGTGGATGGCAGTTTAGGGGCTGGTGATAGGGGGAGAGAGTAGTGGTTTTGGAGGGGGTAGTTGTGGTGGGGGAAGGGGTGGATGGTTGTTGATGGGCTGGTGATGTTGGGAGAGAGTAGTGGTTGGAGGAGGTAGTTGTGGTGGTGGGCGGGGGAAGGGGTGGATGGCAGTTGTGTCATGTTGGGTTCGAAACGTGGATGGGGGTAAGAACACTCACGTAGGCTGGTTAGTACGTATAATTATAACGGAAAGTGTGGGAAGTACCATCAGCCGCCCTGCCTTTCTGCTCTCTATCTTAAGACTGGCCCACCAGTGCCTAAGGGGTGAGCGGCGTTCAAAAACATGCTATGGTCAGCAGCAACGTGAATAACAGTCAGTGATTCACACACGGTTGGTAGTGAGTCATCTACTGGTAACTGGTACTACTGAGAGTTGATGGACTGGTGATGGTGGGAGGGGGAGGGAGTAGTGGTGGAGGGGGTAGTTGTGGTGGTGGGCGGGGGAAGGGGTGGATGGCAGTTGATGGGCTGGTGATGGTAGGAGGGGAGAGGGTTGTGGTTGGAGTAGTTGCGGTGGTGGGAGGGGGAAGGGGTGGATGGCAGTTGAGGGGCTGGTGATAGGGGGAGAGAGTAGTGGTTGTTGTGGTGGCGGGAGGGGGAAGGGGTGGATGGTTGTTGATGGGCTGGTGATATTTGAGAGAGTAGTGGTTGGAGAAGGTAGTTGTGGTGCTGGGCGGGGGGAAAGGGGTGGATGGCAGTTGGACTTTATGGTGGGAGGCGGAGAGAGTAGTGGTTGGAGGGGGTAGTTGTGGGAGGGGGAAGGGGTGGATGGCAGTTGAGGGGCTGGTGATAGGGGGAGAGAGTAGTGGTTGGAGGGGGTAATTGTGGTGGTGGGGGGGGAAGAGGTGGATGGCAGTTGGGGGGGTGGTGATGGTGGGGGGGAGAGAGTAGTTGGGTTGGAGGGGGTAGTTGTGGTGGGTGGGGGGGAAGGGGGTGGATGGTTAGTGGCTGGTGATGGTGGGAGAGGGAGGTAGTGGTTGGAGGAGGTAGTTGTGGTGGTGGGAGGGGGAAGGGGTGGATGGCAGTTGGACTAAGGGTTTATGGTGGGAGGGGAGGAGGGAGAGAGTAGTTGTTGGAGGGGTATGATGGTGGTGGGAGGGGGAAGAGTGGGTGGATGGGTTGGAAGGGGGAAGGGAGTGTGATGGGCTGGTGTGGGGGAAGGGGGAGAGAGTAGTGGTGGGGGAGGGTAATGGTTGGTGGGAGGAGTAGTGGTTGGGAGGGTAGGGGGTGGAGGGGGAAAAGAGTAGTGGTTTGGGGGGGGGGGGGAGGGAGAGAGTAGTGGTTGGAGGTGGTAGTGGTGGTGGGAGAGGGAGAGAGTAGTGGTGGGAGGGGGAGAGAGTAGTGGTTGGAGGGGGTAGTGGTGGGAGGGGAGAGAGGGAGTGGTTGGAGGGGGTAGTAGGTGGTTGGAGGGGGTAGTGGTGGTTGGAGGGGGTAGTGGTGGTGGGAGGGGAGGGGAGTAGTGGTTGGAGGGGGTAGTGGTGGTGGGAGGGGGAGAGAGTAGTGGTTGGAGGGGGTAGTGAGTGGTGGGGAGGGGGAGAGAGTAGGGGGGATGGTGGTGGGAGGGGGGGAGAGAGTAGTGTACCTGGAGTGTTAGGGAGAGAGAGTTGCGGGGTGGTGAAGGGGGCCGGGTAGTGGTTGACGTAGGTTGGTGGATAGGCCTTGAGAACCAGGTGTTGATGTGGTGCAGGAAAAGGTACGAGTAGCGGCTGGTGGGAGGGAAAGAGTAGTGTTTGGGGGGGGAGTGGGGTGGGGGGGAGAGTAGTGGTTGGAGGGGGTAGTGGTGGTGGGAGGGGGAGAGAGTAGTGGTGGAGGGGGTGTGGTGGTGGGAGGGGAGAGAGTAGTGGTTGGAGGGGGGTTGGGGGTAGTGGGGGTGGGAGAGAGTAGTGGTTGGAGGGGGGGGGTAGTGGTGGTGGGAGGGGGAGAGAGTAGTGGTTGGAGGGGGTAGTGGTGGTGGGTGGGGAGGAGTAGTGGTTGGAGGGGTAGTGGTGGTGGGGGGGGAGAGGGGTATGGTTGGGGGGGTGTGGTGTGGGGGGGGGAGAGAGAGTGGTTGAGGGGGGTGGTGGTGGGAGGGGGAGAGAGTAGTGGTTGGAGGGGGTTGGGTGGTGGGGTGGGGAGAGAGTAGTGGGTGGAGGGGGGGTAGTGGTGGTGGGGTGGGGAGAGTAGTGGTTTGAGGGGGTAAGGGGGTGGGAGGGGGAGAGAGTAGTGGTTGGAGGGGTAGTGGTGGTGGGAGGGGAGAGAGTAGTGGTTGGAGGGGGTAGTGGTGGTGGGAAAGGGGAGAGAGTAGTGGTGGAAGGGGTGTTGGTGGTGGGGAGGGGGAGAGAGTAGTGGTTGGAGGGGGTAGTGGTGGTGGGAGGGGGAGGAGAGTAGTGGTTGGAGGGGGTAGTGGTGGTTGAGGAGGGGGAGAGAGTAGTGGTTGGAGGGGGTTTGTGGTGGTGGGGGGGAGGGGGGTGAGAGTAGTGGTTGGGGGGGGGGTAGTGGTGGTGGGGAAGGGGAGAGAGAGTAGTGTTGGAGGGGTGGTGGTGGGAGGGGGAGAGAGTAGTGGTTGGGGGGGTGTGGTGGTGGGAGGGGGAGAGAGTAGTTGGTTGGGGGGGTGGTGGTGGTGGGAGGGGGAGAGAGTAGTGGTTGGAGGGGTAGTTGTGGGGGGGGGGAGGGGGAGAGGGATAGTGGTTGGAGGGGGTAGTGGTGGTGGGAGGGGGAGAGAGTAGTGGTTGGAGGGGGTAGTGGTGGTGGGAGGGGGAGAGAGTAGTGGTTGAGGGGTGTGGTGGGGGAGGGGGAGATGTGGTTGGAGGGGGTAGTGGTGGTGGGAGGGGGGAGAGAGTAGTGGTTGGAGGGGGGTAGTGGTTGGTGGGAGGGGAGAGAGAGTAGTGGTTGGAGGGGGTTGTGGTGGTGGGAGGGGGAGAGAGTAGTGGTTGGAGGGGGGTAGTGGTGGTGGGAGGGGGAGAGATAGTTGGAGGGGTGGTGGTGGTGGGAGGGGGAGAGTAGTGTTGGAGGGGGTAGTGGTGGTGGGAGGGGGAGAGAGTGAGTGGTTTGGAGGGGTAGTGGTGGTGGGAGGGGAGGAGGAGAGTAGTGGGTTGGAGGGGGTAGTGGTGGTGGGAGGGTGGGAGAGAGTAGTGGTTGGAGGGGTAGTGGTGGTGGGAGGGTGAAAAGTAGTGTGGTGGGGGAGAGAGTATGGGTTGGAGGGGGTAGTGGTGGTGGGAGGGGAGAGAGTAGTGGTTGGAGGGGGTAGTGGTGGTGGGAGGGGGGGGGAGAGTAGTGGTTGGAGGGGGTGTGTGGTGGGGAGGGGGAGAGAGATGTTGGTTGGGGGGGTAGTGGTGGGGGGAGGGGGATGAGAGTAGTATTTCGGGGGGTAGTGGTGGTGGGAGGGGGAGGAGTAGTGTTTGGTAGGGTGGTTTACTTTGGTAAAGGAGAGAGAGTATTAGTACGGTAGCGGGTAGTGGGATGGAACTGGGTAGTGGTGTCAGGGGAGGATTATTTGGGGGGTTTGTTTTTAGGATTAGTTTGGGGGTAGTGGTTGAGTGGAGGGGGAGTGAGTTGTTTTTGGGGTATGTGGTGGTGAGGGAGAGATAAGTGTTTGTTGGGTATGGTTTGGTACACAGAGAGTCAGTGTTTTGGCTACGAGTGGTTGTGGAGAGGGAATGAGGTAGTTTTGCGGGTATGGTGGTGGGAGGGGGAGAGAGTATTTTTTGGCGGTAGTGGTGGTGGGAGGGGAGAGAGTAGTTGTTGGGGGTAGTGGTGGTGGGAGGGAGAGAATGGTTGGAGGGGGTAGGGGGTGGTGGAGGGGAGAGATAGTGGTTGGAGGGGTAGTGGTGGGGTGAGGGGAGAGAGTATGGTTTTGAGGGGGTAGTGGGTGGGAGGGGGAGATTTAGAAGGTAGTGGTTGGAGGGGGGAGGTGGAGGGGTAGTGGTGGTGGGAGGGGGAGAGAGTTGTGGTTGGGGGGTTGTGGTGGTGGAGGGGATAGAGAGTAGTGGTTTGAGGCGGGTAGTGGTGGGAGGGAGAGAGTAGTGGTTGGAGGGGGTAGTGGTGGTGGGAGGGGAGATAGTAGTGTTTGGAGGGGGTGTGGTGGTGGGAGGGGGGAGAGTAAGTGTTGGAGGGGGTTTAGTGGTGGTGGGATGGAGAGAGAGTAGTTTGGGGGGTAGTGGTGGTGGGAGGGGGAGAGGGGTAGTGGTTGGAGGGGTAGTGGTGGTGGGAGGGGGAGAGAGTAGTGGTTGGAGGGGGTTAGTGGTGGGAGGGGGGAGAGTAGTGGTTGGAAGGGGGGTAGTGGTGGTGGGAGGGGGAGAGAGTAGTGGTTGGAGGGGGTAGTGGTGGTGGGAGGGTGAGAGAGTAGTGGTTGGAGGGGGGGTTTGTGGTGGTGGAGGGGGAATGAGAGATGGTGGGAGGGGGGGGTAGTGGTGGTGGGAGGGGGAGAGAGTAGTGGTTGGAGGGGGTTTGTGGTGGTGGGGGGGGGGAGAGAGTAGTGGTTGGAGGGGGGGTTAGTGGTGGTGGGGAGGGGGAGAGAGTAGTGGTTGGGGGGGTAGTGGTGGTGGGGGGGGGAGAGAGTAGTGGTTGGAGGGGGTAGTGGTGGTGGGAGGGGGGAGAGAGTAGTGGTTGGAGGGGGTTAGTTGGTGGTGGGAGGGGGAGAGAGTAGTGGTTGGAGGGGGTAGTGGTGGTGGGAGGGGGAGAGAGTAGTGGTTGGAGGGGTAGTGGTGGTGGGAGGGGGAGAGGAGTGGTGCAGGGGTGTGTGGGGAGGGGGAGAGAGTAGTGGTTGGAGGGGGTAGTGGTGGTGGGAGGGGGAGAGTAGTGGTTGGAGGGGGGTAGTGGTGGTGGGAGGGGGGGGGGAGAGAGTAGTGGTTGTTGGAGGGGGTAGTGGTGGTGGGAGGGGGAGAGAGTAGTGGTTGGAGGGGGTAGTGGTGGTGGGAGGGGGAGAGAGTAGTGGTTGGAGGGGGTTGTGGTGGTGGGAGGGGGAGAGAGTAGTGGTTGGAGGGGGTAGTGGTGGTGGGAGGGGAGGAGTAGTTGGTTGGAGGGGGGTAGTGGTGGTGGGAGGGGGGGGAGAGAGTAGTGGTTGGAGGGGGTTAGTGGTGGTGGGAGGGGGGAGAGAGGTAGTGGTTGGAGGGGGTAGTGGTGGTGGGAGGGGGAGAGAGTAGTGGTTGGAGGGGGTAGTGGTGGTGGGAGGGGAGAGAGTAGTGGTTGGAGGGGTAGTGGTGGTGGGAGGGGGAGAGAGTAGTGGTTGGAGGGGGTAGTGGTGGTGGGAGGGGGGAGAGGTAGTGGTTGGAGGGGGTAGTGGTGGTGGGAGAGGGAGAGAGTAGTGGTTGGAGGGGGTTAGTGGTGGTTGGGAGGGGGAGAGAGATAGTGGTTGGAGGGGGTAGTGGTGGTGGGAGGGGGAGAGGAGAGTATTGGTTGGAGGGGGTAGTGGTGGTGGGAGGGGAGAGAGTAGTGGTTGGAGGGTGGTAGTGGTGGTGGGAGGGGGAGAGAGTAGTGGTTGGAGGGGGTAGTGGTGGTGGGGAGGGGGGAGAGTTGTGGTTGGAGGGGGAGTAGTGGTTGGGGATATGGTTGGGGGGGTTGTGGTGGTGGGAGGGGGAGAGAGTAGTGGTTGGAGGGGGTTTGTGGTGGTGGGAGGGGAGAGAGTAGTGGTTGAGGGGGTAGTGTGGTTGGTGGAGGGGAGAGAGAGTAGTGGTTGAGGGGGGTAGTGGTGGTGGGAGGGGGAGAGAGAGTAGTGTTTGGGGGGGTAGTGGTGGTGGGAGGGGGATGAGGAAGAGTAGTTTTTGGGGGGGTAGTGGTGGTGGGAGGGGAGAGGACGCAGTGGTTGGAGGGGGTTAGTGGTGGGGGAGGGGGAGAGAATAGTGGTTGGAGGGGGTAGTGGTGGGGAGGGGGAGAGAGTAGTGGTTTTGGGGGGGGGTAGTGGTGGTGGGAGGGGGAGAGAGTAGTGGTTGGAGGTGGTAGTTGGTGGTGGAGGGGGAGAGAGTGTGGTTGGGGGGGTTGTGGTGGTGGAGGGGGAGAGAGTAGTGTTGGGGGGTTGTGGTGGTGGGAGGGGGAGAGAGTAGTGTTGGGGGGGGGGGTGGAGGGGGGGTGAGAGTATGTTTGGGGGGGTAGTGGTGGTGGGAGGGGGAGAGAGGTAGTGGTTGGAGGGGTAGTTGTGGTGGGAGGGGGAGAGAGTTGTGTTGGGGGGTAGTGGTGGTGGGAGGGGGAGAGAAGAGTGTTTCGGGGGTGTGGTGGTGGGAGGGGGAGAGAGTAGTGTTTGGGGGAGGTAAGAAGGTTTAGAGGAAAGATAGTTAGTTTTAGTGCGTGTGGGGAGTGGTGAGGGGAGTGAGTATGTCCTTGGGGGTTTTCTTATGTGTTAAGGTTAACAAGATTATTTCTGGTATCTTGGGTTCATGCTAAGACATCTGAGGAAGGTCATGATTTACATGGTGGCGTTCGGATAGGTAAAATTGCCGCGTGCTAGCTTGAATAGAAAATCATTGCTTCTTTGTGGGTATTTCATTTGATTTTGTGAGCTCTTCTTGAACAGTTCATGCATGGAGGGAGGACTGTGGTGGGCGGGTCTGTTCGGGCAGACAGTGTCATAGTGGTGTATGAAACGTCACTGTGTGGGACGCTAGTTGTGTTCTTAGTACTTGAGTATGTTTGGTTCCCCTGAGTAATTGAGCGAAGATAGTTGGTACATTGTTGCTAGCAAATTATTAAAAGGGTAGCTCGTGTTTTATGTTCAACATGTTATATTACGCTGTAGGTTGCAATGGACCATAAATTTTTTGGTCCAGCTGGATTGAACTTACGATTATTGTTTGGGTGATATTGATGCGTACTTACAGTATTTTTGTAAGGGGGTAGTGTGGTGGGAGGGGAGAGTATGTTTTGTTTGGGTGTGGTAAAGAATGGTTGGATGGGATAGGAGTTGAGAGATAGTGTTGGGGGGTATTGGTGGTGGGAGGGGGAGAGATACTGACATTTTGGGTAGTGGTGGTGGGAGGGAGAGTAGTATGTTGGGGGGTAGTGGTGGTGGAGGGGAGAGGGGTTTTTTGGTTGGGGGGGTGGTGGTGGGTGGGGGGGAAATGTGTTTGGGGGGGGGGGTGGGGGGGGGAAAATGTGTTTTTGGGGGGGGGTGGTGGGGGGGGGGGGAGGGAAATGTTTGGGGGGGGTTTTTGGGGGGGGGGGGAGAGTTTTGGGGGGGGGTGTGGGTGGGAGGGGGGAGTATGTTTTGGGGGGGGAGTGGTGGGGGGAGGGGGAGAGGGTAGTGTTTGGGGGGGTAGTGGTGGTGGGAGGGGGGGGGAGTAGTGTTTGGGGGGGTTGTGGTGGTGGGAGGGGGAGAGAGTAGTGTTTGGGGGGGTAGTGGTGGTGGGAGGGGGAGAGAGTAGTGGTTGGAGGGGTAGTGGTGGTGGGAGGGGGAGAGAGTAGTGTTTGGGGGGGGTAGTGGTGGTGGGAGGGGGAGAGAGTAGTGTTTGGGGGGTTGTGGTGGTGGGAGGGGGAGAGAGTAGTGTTTGGGGGGGGGTAGTGGTGGTGGAGGGGGAGAGAGTAGTGGTTGGAGGGGGTAGTGGTGGTGGGAGGGGGAGAGAGTAGTGTTTGGGGGGGGTAGTGGTGGTGGGTGTCAACAAAGATCATCTGGTTCTGGTGTGGTGTCACTGCTAACACACGAGGAGCCGCTGCTGCTGCCGCTGCTGGTGCCGCCGCCGCTGCTTCTGCTGCTGGTGCTGCCGCCGCTGCTGCTGCTGCCATCATCTTGCTTCATCCTGATGGGCATTAACAAGTTTGATGTGGTGTTAGAGCCTCAGCAACAAGCTTACACCAGCGGGCAGGATGTGGTGGGCAGGGTCGTGATCAGGGCAGACAGTCTCACCTCATGTCGAGGTAAATACAACCTCCTTAAGACGCTATGTGTATCTATATACATTACGAGTAATTTAATGTCTGTTCTTGATGTAACTGGCCGGTGGTTAGTAACATTATTGACCTTAACAAAGATATATTAACAAGGTCACCCGTTATTTATGTTCCTGGCTATTATTACGTTCTTCAGGTTGCAGAATGGACCATCAAATATTATTTTACCAGCTTGTCATTAGCACTTCTGATTATTATATTAATAATAATAATAGAAACTTGCCGTACTTCAACAATAATGTATATTAGTAAAAAAGTGTTTGTATTATTTTCTTTTGTTTTCTGCTCTGCCATGAACAAAAATTTTGGCATGGGCATTAATAGCTTAAAATTCATTCTGAATTATCTTTTACAGAATTAATAACTGACATATCTCAGATAGTAAATATATTTGGAATTTGTTAAATTATGTATATGGCATCTTTCAGTTTTTTTTTTAAATCTGTGATGATTCCTGGTCTTTTCTTTGTCTCAAAAGAGATGATGTAAATTTTGTAAATTTCTTCAGTATGAAGTTAGTGTCTACTTTTTTGTGTGTTTCTTAGTAGCTCTTATTCTTAGCATTTCTTTATAATTAAGGTTTAGTTTAAGACCCCAATGGAAATAAGTCACTGTCTTTTTTATGTCATATGACCAGAATCTTCACTAAGACATGGATGGGGGTCACTGATGCCACTACAAAGATTGTCTGGTAGTCTTGGTAATCCAATATCTGTATGAAGAAGACACATATGTAACGGTGGCCTATGGCCTGGTAAGCAATGCTCTCGCTTCACACTCTGAGTGTCCGTGGTTTCGATCCTTGGCAAGAGTAGAAACATTGTGCATGTTTCCTTACACCTGTTGTCCCATTCACCTAACAAGTGGGTACCTGGGTGTTAGTCCACTGACGTGGGTACCTGGGTGTTAGTCCACTGACGTGGGTACCTGGGTGTTAGTCCACTGACGTGGGTCACATCCTGGGGTACAAGATTGAGGACCCCAATGGAAATATGCATGCACTGCCTTTCTTGGGTTATCCTGGGTGGCTAACCCTCCAAGGTTAAAAATCCAAACAAAATCTTATTTCTTATCTTAAATGATTGAATTGAAGCTCCTAGTCAATGAAAATCTAATAAACAGGTTCCCTATACATTGTATCTGCCTTCTTTATACATGTATATTTAATATGTACATTGTGTGATATAAATTCCAGCACCTCTTGATTGTTCCCATCATTCAGAAAGCTTACCTACTTCATTTCAGATGTCTTCTTCAGTGCCCTGATATGGTATCCTCTTTGATGATCTTAACATTAATATAGACTTTCTTATCTTCTTGACTGGCACTGATTTCCAAAGTCAGGTGTGATTCCCCTCTCATTTCCTGCCAATGCCTTCTCAACTCCTTCATTTCTTCTCCTCTTCCATCTGTTTCACTAATGTTGTGTGGTGCTGAATGACTCTTAAGAGTTTAGTGCTTTCCATATAAGAGCATAATTCTCTGAGTGGGTTGTCATATGAAACAGACCTGTTAATTGAAGGGTTTGTTTTCACATGCTTTGCAGTGCCTCAAAGCCTAGACAACAAAAATTGTATACAGTATAATAATAGATTGTCCTAGTTCTAGCCTAACATATGTTATTCTCTGTTTATGTAATTAACTGCAAGGACAACATATATCTGGCAGTGCAGGACATATCCTCACTGCTTAAATAATTGGTAACCCCCCACACACTCACTAAGCTGGGTAATCAACCCCCACACACTAGCTATCAACCACACGACTATGTGTTAATCAACCCCCACACACTCACTAAGCTGGTAATCAACCCCCACACACTCACTAAGCTGTTAATCAACCCCCACACACTCACTAAGCTGGGTAATCAACCCCCCACACACTCACTAAGCTGGGTAATCAACCCCCCACACACTCACTAAGCTGGGTAATCAACCCCCCACACACTCACTAAGCTGGGTAATCAACCCCCCACACACTCACTAAGCTGGGTATCAACCCCCCACACACTCACTAAGCTGGGTATCAACCCCCCACACACTCACTAAGCTGGGTAATCAACCCCCCACACACTCACTAAGCTGGGTAATCAACCCCCACACACTCACTAAGCTGGGTAATCAACCCCCACACACTCACTAAGCTGGGTAATCATTGTCATGTGGCATGAAGAGTCTCGGGAGAAATTTTCCAATTTCTCCTGATAAAAAAAAAAAAAAAAATCCTCTTTCTTCTCTTAACCATTTTACAGTTAAGACCCCTGATCTCAACCTTGCTCTCAGGGTCAAAGAGTTTAAAAAATATATATATTTTATTTTGTGAAATGATAGAGAATCATTTTCTGAAAGTAATGAAACCAAAAGTATGAAATTTGATGGAAAAGGTTCAGAATTACTCTCGCAAAGTTAGTGGCCTTGATGATATTTACGCATCAGTGATTTTTGCCCACTTTGCACCCTATTTTTGTCCGATTTCGTTGTTCTAGACAACCACACTCATAACTATTTTGCTAGTATTCCGTCTGTTGATTGAGTATAAGAAACCACTCATTCACTTATGTCATCTAACTAGTAAAGTGATCAGAAATTGGTAAGCTGGCCACTTTCACACAAAAAGTTGCCAATTTGAAAATAAGGTCCAGAATAAACAATGTATACATTCCTAGTACAAAAAAACATTTCCTTTGTTCCTTAGTCATGTCTCCAGGCCCCTATTATATTACACTTGCTTTCCATTTTTAATTTTTACTCCACAAAAAAATAAAAGATTTACTGTTATGTAGAATACTGCATTTATTGTTAATTGTATAAATAATGTCAGTGCATTCCTAAATGTGTATTAGACTGGTATGCTGGACTTGTGTTGGACAAGTGATGTCATTTGTGTACTCTGGAATATTGGCAAAAATCGAACATTTCTGCTACTTTGAGTCACTTTCAAGGTACTTTGTCTTAAAACCAATCAAAATCATCTCTATTTCTGTAATATCTATCTTCTATTCTATCAAATGAGACCAAGAATGCAGAGAATACAACTATAAAAACCGTATGAAAATGCACTGCAAGTCACTATTTTAAACAAAGAACACGGTCGCAGTTTTTTCTCATGCACTGCATGCTGCAGGATTTTTTTTTTTTATCTGGTGCACACTTACTGCATAGACCCATTCTCTCATATCTAGATGCAGATTTACTGCACACAGCTTATCTGAGTGGTGTTGTACTACAGGACCGACACTGGCTTCAGAGCTGTTATACTATAATGGGACCAAAACGGAAAGAGTTAATAGGAGAGCTTTATCTAGCATACCATATGAATATCATATGCTCAGCTTATCAAAAAATCATTTATATTTTTGAATAATAACAGTTTCCCAGATTGCAGTGGTATTGGTACAAGTGGTAGCTGCTATATACAGCATGTTTTGTCAAGCACTTAAATAATATATAAATGAAATATAGGTAAATCGATTAGTCATATAAGAACCTTGCTGGGGGAAGTGTGCACTGGTGAGTATCCTGTATATTTTCGTGTTTCAGGTTACTTCATGGACTTGTATATAGTAAAATCTATGAAAACTCTATGCAAATAGAAAGTGCCAAAAAAATATAGAAGACTTGATCAAAGAAAACATGTGTATTATATACAGTGGAACCTCAAAAATCGAACTTAATCCGTTCCAGGAGCTAGTTCTAAATTCGAAAAGTCTGAAATTTGAAGCAATATTTCCCATAAGAAATAATGGAAATACAATTAATCCGTTCCAGAAACCCAAAAATATTCACACAAAAAACACATTTTATAGAGATTAATTACAGTTTTACATACAACAAATACTATAGTTTTTAATTATGTATAGTAGTCCATATAAAATAACATTTTTACTTACCTCTATTGAAGATTGGTGATGGCATCTGGAAGATAAGGAGGAGGAGAGAGGGAGTTGGGGTTAGTGTTTGGAAGGAGAATCCCCCTCCATGAGGACTTCAGGTAAAGCCCTCTCTGGGGTTACTTCCCTTCTCTGTCTTTTAATGCCACTAGGACCAGGTTGAGAGTCACTGGACCTCTGTCTCACAAAATAATTGTCCACAGTCCTCGGTTTCTGGCGCCTCTTTAACATTTCCCTAAAATGGGACATGGTTCTATCACTGAACTTGTTGCAAAGATGGTTTGTTTCAGCTTGCTCAGGGTGGTACTTCTGCACAAACATTTGGACATCATTCCACTTGGCACAGATCTCCTTAATCTTTGAAGAAGGCACTTCATCCACTTCCTATATTAACACCTTTCGCAACATCAGCTTCCTTGATTTGTTCTTTCTTTGACAGGATAGAACCGATGGTCGACTTGTTTTTCCCATGCATCCTGGCAAGCTCAACAAGCCTCACACCACTCTCATACTTCTGTATTATTTCCTTCTTCACATCTATGGTGTTTCTCACTTTCTTTACCACTAGCAAGTTTCTTTGGGCCCATGGCAGCTTATTTCACAGTCCCACAAGCACTAAACACAACAAAATAATCGTAAAATGCATGAATGAGAGCGCAGGTTAGTGTTCACTCAAGCATAAACAAAGCTAGACTGCTCACAGCGCCTGCGCGGACAGAGCGGGCGGCAGACAGGTCCCGTACCCGGCAGTCCGAAAATAGGGGCGCGTTCGATAATAGGGACACAGTTTGTCCGAAAAAATGGTCCTATCTGCGAAACGTTCGATATGTGATACGTTCGATTTTTGAGGTTCCACTGTATATAGTACATTAATAAATGAATTCAAAACAAAAAAAAAAAAAAAACATTTTTCTTCATACTGCTTTAACATCTGAATATGCAGTACTACTAAGCTTTTTCCTAGGTAGTAGGTTGGTAGACAGCAACCACCCAGGGAGGTACTACCGTCCTGCCAAGTGAGTGTAAAACGAAAGCCTGTAATTGTTTTACATGATGGTAGGATTGCTGGTGTCCATTTTTCTGTCTCATGAACATGCAAGATTTCAGGTACGTCTTGCTACTTCTACTTACACTTAGGTCACACTACACATATATGTACAAGCATATATGTACACACCCCTCTGGGTTTTCTTCTATTTTGTTTCTAGTTCTTGTTCTTGTTTATTTCCTCTTATCTCCATGGGGAAGTGGAACAGAATTCTTCCTCCGTAAGCCATGCGTGTTGTAAGAGGCGACTAAAATGCCGGGAGCAAGGGGCTAGTAACCCCTTCTGCTGTATATATTACTAAATGTAAAAGGAGAAACTTTTGTTTTTCCTTTTGGGCCACCCCGCCTCGATGGGATACGGCCGGTGTGTTGAAAGAAAGAAAGAAAGACTAAGCTTTTTTTTTTTCTTTCCATATTTCACACATTTTATACCCGTGCATTCATGGGGATAAAAAAACAAGATGTTACATCAATAAAAATAGTGGAGCATCACAGATCAACCAGGCTGTGACGAATATGTGGAGCTGCGGGCCACCAGCAGCAACAGCCTGGTTGACTAGACTATTGCCAGACAAGCCTGGCCCATGGCTGGGCTCCAGGAGTAGACTCTCGAAATTCATCAAAGGTATATCAGGTGCAATGATTGGCAGGGTTTATAAGTAGTACTCTATCCCTGTCTTTTATCCCTTACATTTCTGCAATGCAATCTTGTCCTTGTATGTTTTTTTTTTTTTTTTTTTTTTTTTTTTTTTTTTTTTTTTTTTTTTTTTTTTTTTTTTTTTTTTTTCATGATACAGTAATTTTGTTTTCAGTTCCTGTCCTATCTTCAGCATCTTAATATGCACTGCTTGTGTTCTATTTTAAAAATCTTGAATATGTACAAATTACAGTACATATATAGACTTATTACTGTACATTACAGTACATAAAAATATATTTTAAACATGTTAATTTAGTTTTAAAATTATATTTTCAGCTATCTTGGTGAAGTCCAAAGGGTTCGCAAGAGTCGAGTGGGGAAATGAGTATCCCAAGAACAGTGAAGAGGTTTATTTTGAAAATATTGTGACTGTTTGGTCTGGCACCAGTAAGTATTGTTCACACAAAACATGTAAGAGGCAACATTAATAACGGCTTCATTCTTGATCTGCTTTATAAAGCATGTAGATTATTAATTAGCAAATTGTGATGTAGGTTTTGCAGTGACTTGCCATATAAATATACAGATTTAATAAGTAGTTTTTTGTAGCTTTGAAACCCATTGCAGTCTCATGTGACTTTGAGCAAATATAATTTAATGGTAAGTCTTACTATCTTTGCATGATAAATTTTCAAAAATATTTGTTTTTCAATATCTTACAACTGATCAGAATACTCCATAAAAGTTTTCTTACATACCATATTTAGATAAAACTTGTTTTTAAGTCAAATTGGACTGTACATCTTTTTTTTTTTTTTTCTTTAAGCTTGTTAGGGTAATAATTATTTTAACTTTACGTATAACTAGTAGCAATACAGTGGACCCCCGCATAACGATTACCTCCGAATGCGACCAATTATGTAAGTTATTGTTGTAATGCGTTTGTATGTGTAGTTGGGTCTGAAATGGACTATGTTCCAATTTGTCTTATGGGACGATTCGGTCGTTGGCACTGAATATTTGAGAAAAAATTGTTAACGGGTCCATGTTATGAAATTGTAGCAAATATTTTGGTAGTCAGTTTCACGTACAAGCAAATTTCATTTGTCATTTTCTTTTTAGATTAATTAAAAATATATGTATAGTAGTCTCATTTTTATCATATTTACTACAATAGCAAATTTTTAAATATGCTATGACTGTAAAATTAATTACTTCTGGCATTAAATTATAATTGTACATTGAATGCTTTTATAATTAACCTCCTGCTTATTTTACTTTTACATATACAATAGCATAAGAAAATTAGTTATAATTTGAGTATTTCAGTAAAACGTAATGCTGACAAGTCGACCCGTTGAACATTCCAGTGTTTCTTGCCATCATAATTCAGGGTAGGAACATTATTGTAATTTTTGTTATACTTGGAGCTACAGCTTGTGCTTTTCTCTACCCATTGTAATCTAGTCTATAGTACTAATTATCTGTTCTTCACATGCATGTCATTTTAAAGTGTACATCAAAAAGCTTGCTTCTATGTTTCTTCTCTTGTATTCCAATAGGGACCAACCTTGTATAAAAATTTAAGATGGGCTCTTGATACGCAAATAATTCATGCATAGAAAGGAGCTTACGACGATATTTCAGTCCAACTTGGACCATTTACAAAGTTAGTGTGACTTTGTAAATGGTCCAAGTCAGACCAAAATGTCTTGTAAGTTTCTCTTCCTTTGTGCAGGTTATTTGTGTGTTGTTCCAGTTACAGAACAAGGGCTTCTGATTTTAATGGCTTAATTTCCATATAGGCCTAGTTTATTGCACTGCAACAAGTTACATCTATCACAGTTATCTAGCCATGATATTTTAAGTATCGGGTTTACCAGACTTTTTCATACAAGCCTTTGAGTTTCTTTACATTTCATTTTTTTTTTTATCTGTATGAATAAGAAACATTTGAGCCTACTGAGATCTTTTAGTCCCCACCGATACCTTCATTTTTATTTAAATACTAAAGTGCAGGTAAGAAGTACAGTGCCTGCACTCTGAATGAGTGGTAGGGATGTTGCAGTTCAGATGGTTATCTGAACTGTGTCTGAACTGTGATGTCAGCACACTTCTGGCAACACAGCAGTTGAATGGATGGCATTGAGTTTGTTCACACATTTTAGGGTTACTCTTCCTTGGTGGGAGATGGTTGGCATGTTAAAAATTTTTGTTGTACCTTGCTAGCCATCTGCCTCCAAAGCAGGGTGACCCACAGAAAAAAAAAAAAACCACATTCCCCATCATGCATCCAGTCTCTGTTTTGCCAGAAATTGGCTGACATGACAATTCAGATTACCCTCCAACTGCAACATCTTCACCTCTCCTTTAGAGTACGTATATGGACTGTAATTCCTGCCTAAAGGTGTAAAGTCCAGCTAACTAGTTTCTCACCTCCCCCTTCCCCCAAATTCCTTCATAAATGTTATTTTGCTTACACAGCAACAGTACGTTAAATCATAAAAAAAACACGTTTCAATACTAACTCAAATTTGATGCACTAACACATGTTGCTGGCACTTGAAATCTCCATTACCCCCCTCCCTCCCCTTCTGGTATAATCCCTATGCCTCCTTACTTCGAACACTGATGTATACTCTGGTCATCTTATCTTGCTCCATACTTTCTAAATGCCCAAATCATTTCTACCCCTCCTCAGCCCTCATAATTATACATTTGGTAATCCCCACAGTCTTCTGATTGCTATTCTCTGAATTCTCTGCATAATATTCACACCACACATTCCCTTCAAACCTAACATCTCCACTGCCTCCAGCCTCCTCCTCACTGCAACATTTAAAGCCCATGTCTCACACCCATACAAGTCTTGGTACCCATTTTTCTCCTTAGATAAAGTTGTTTGTCTGCACAGGAGGCAATGACGAAGGTAACCAGTTTGTGAGGCCTCACTCTCGTTTATTCTATGGTCACTTCATCTTTTGTGGACCCATCTGCCATCAAGTCCACTCCCAGATATCTGAATACATTTACTTTCTCCATAATCCCTCCATCCAGCCTGATATTGAGTCTTCCATTATCTAGATATTTTTGTTACTCTTATCACCTTTCCCTTTCCTATGCTCATTTTTAATTTTGTCTTGCATACCATACCAAATTCATCCACCAACCATTACAACTTTTCTTCGGTATCTCTCCTCAACACCCTGGCATTCATGTCTTTGGCAGCCCCATCTATAAATGTTAAACAACTATGGTAAGATCACACATCCTTGTCTGAAGCCTACTATTACAAGAAGGTAATCATCATCTCTTCTGCATACCCTAACCTGAGTCTCACTATCCACATAACTCTGTACTGCCTTTGGTAACCTAGTACCTATTCCATACACATCTACCACGTTGTTCCCTGTCCACTCTATCTTAAGCCTTTTCTAAATCCATAAATGCAACAAAAAGTTCCATTCCTTTATCAAAGTATTGCTCATTTGTGTACATCACTGCAGGCAGATGGATAAACTTCTGCATATCACAGCTACTATGGATAGCTGCATATAGTATACTGTAGTCAGTAATAGCATATCTCATTCAGTCTATATCCTTCTCTCTGTAATTTTTATGGATTATGCTCCATTAAACTACCTACTTATTAATTCTCTGTAATGCACTGCAAGTTTTGGTAGGAAGGGATTTATTTCCATGATGCAAAAACAATACTCTACAGCAAGTGAGATTTTTGTAGCACTAATTGTTGTACTAGGTACTGTATATTTTTCTGCTTCTGCAGAAATCATGCCATTTATCATCAGGGATTGTGGTTGTATCTTTGGGTTTAAAAATAGTACAGTGGAACCTCGGTTTTTGTATGCCCTAGTTTATATGTAAAACTATAGTTATTCTCTATTTCCCATAAGAAATAATGTAAATCCAATTAATCCATTCCAGACACCCAAAAATAGTAACAAAAAATACATTTTATAGAGAACTATAGTTTTACATACAAACTAGGGCATATGAAAACCAAGGTTCCACTGTATTTCTTTAAATCACAAACTTATAAAATATATTGTGAAACAGTTTGTAGTTTAGCTGCTGATAAATGTGATGAAAATAACAAAACCTAAATGTTAATAATATTGCATTTTTTAATAACAGCAACTTAAAAAAGTTATCAAGAATTGCACAAATACTTACAACCATATGTTTGGTATTATATGATATATCTGTAAGAAGAAAATTGTCAAAGTGGGAAGTCTGAATGTGCATGGATGTTGTGTAAATGATAAGAATGAGATGATTGTGGATGTTATGAATGAGAAGAAGCTGGATGTCCTGGCTTTAAGTGAAACAAAGCTGAAGGGGGTGGGAGAGTTTCAGTGGAGAGGAATAAATGAGATTAGGTCAGGGGTTTCAAATAGAGTTAGAGCTAAAGGAGTAGCAATAATGTTGAAGGATAAGTTATGGCAGGAAAAGAGGGACTACAAATGTATTAATTCAAGGATTATGTGGAGTAAAATAAAGGTTGGATGTGAAAAGTGGGTTATAGTAAGCGTATATGCACCTGGAGAAGAGAGAAGTGTAGAGGAGAGAGAGAGAGATTTTGGGAAATGTTGAGTGAATGCGTGGGGAGTTTTGAACCAAGTGTGAGAGTAATGGTGGTTGGGGATTTCAATGCTAAAGTGGGTAAAAATGTTGTGGAGGGAGTAGTAGGTAAATTTGGGGTGCCAGGGGTAAATGAATATGGGGAGCCTTTAATTGAGCTATGTGTAGAAAGAGGTTTGGTAATAAGTAATACATATTTTATGAAGGAGAGGATAAATAAATATATAAGGTATGATATAGCACGCAATGTAAGTAGTTTGTTAGATTATGTATTGGTGGATGAAGGTTGATGGGTAGGCTCCAGGATGTACACATTTATAGAGGGGTATCTGATATATCGGATCATTGTTTAGATGTAGCTACAGTTAGAGTAAGAGGTAGATGGGAAAAGAGGAAAATGGTAACAACAAGCAAGAGGGAGGTGAAAGTGTATAAACTAAGGGAGGAGGAAGTTCGGGTGAGATATAAGCAACTATGGGCTGGTGCAAGTATGAATAGTGGGGGGGTTGAAGAGGGTTGGAATAGTTTTAAAAATGCAGTATTAGAATGTGGGGCAGAAGTTTGTGGTTATAGGAGAGTGGGTGCAGGAGGAATGAGGAGTGATTGGTGGAATGATGAAGTAAAGGGTGTGATAAAAGAGAAAAAGTTAGCTTATGAGAGGTTTTTACAAAGCAGAAGTGTTATAAGAAGAGTAGAGTATATGGAGAGTAAAAGAAAGGTGAAGAGAGTGGTGAGAGAGTGCAAAAGGAGAGCAGATGATTTTAATGAAAATAAGAAAAAAATTTGGAGTGAGTTAAACAAGTTAAGAAAGCCTAGAGAACGAATGGATTTGTCAGTTAAAAACAGAGTAGGGGAGTTAGTAGATGGGGAGATGGAGGTTTTGGGTAGATGGCGAGAATATTTTTAGGAACTTCTAAATGTCGACGAAGAAAGGGAAGCGGTAATTTCATGCACTGGCCAGGGAGGTATACCATCTTTTGGAGTGAAGAAGAATAGGATGTGAGAGTGGGGGAGGTGCGTGAGGCATTACGTAGAATGAAAGGGGGTAAAGCAGATGGAACTGATGGGATCATGACAGAAATATTAAAACCAGGGGGGGATATAGTGTTGGAGTGGTTGGTACTTTTGTTTAATAAATGTGTGAAAGAGGGGAAGGTACCTAGGGATTGGCAGAGAGCATGTATAGTCCCTTTATATAAAGGGAAAGGGGATAAAAGAGATTGTAAAAATTATAGAGGAATAAGTTCACTGAGTATACCAGGAAAAGTGTACGGTAGGGTTATAATTGAAAGAATTAGAGGTAAGACAGAACGTAGGATTGCGGATGAGCAAGGAGGTTTCAGAATGGGTAGGGGATGTGTAGATCAAGTGTTTACATTGAAGCATAAATGTGAACAGTATTTAGATAAAGGTAGGGAAGTTTTTATTGCATTTATGGATTTAGAAAAGGCATATGATAGAGTGGATAGGGGAGCAATGTGGCAGATGTTGCAAGTATATGAAATAGGTAGTAAGTTACTAAATGCTGTAAAGAATTTTTATTAGGATAGTGAGGCTCAGGTTAGGGTGTGTAGAAGAAGAGGGAGATTACTTCCCAGTAAAAGTAGGTCTTAGACAGGGATGTGTAATGTCACTATGGTTGTTTAATATATTTATAGATGGGGTTGTAAAAGAAGTAAATGCTAGGGTGTTCGGGAGAGGGGTGGGATTAAATTATGGGGAATCAAATACAGAATGGGAATTGACACAGTTACTTTTTGCTGATGATACTGTGCTCATGGGAGATTCTAAAGAAAAATTGCAAAGGTTAGTGGATGAGTTTCGGAGTGTGTGTAAAGGTAGAAAGTTGAAAGTGAACATAGAAAAGAGTAAGGTGATGAGGGTATCAAATGATTTAGATAAAGAAAAATTGGATATCAAATTGGGGAGGAGGAGTATGGAAGAAGTGAATGTTTTCAGATACTTGGGAGTTGACGTGTCGGCGGATGGATTTATGAAGGATGAGGTTAATCATAGAATTGATGAGGGAAAAAAGGTGAGTGGTGCGTTGAGTTATATTTGGAGACAAAAAAACGTTATCTATGGAGGCAAAGAAGGGAATGTACGAAAGTATAGTAGTACCAACACTTATATGGGTGTGAAGCTTGGGTTGTGAATGCAGCAGTGAGGAGGCAGTTGGAGGCAGTGGAGATGTCTTGTCTAAGGGCAATGTGTGGTGTAAATATTATGCAGAAAATTCGGAGTGTGGAAATTAGGAGAAGGTGTGGAGTTAATAAAAGCATTAGTCAGAGGGCTGAAGAGGGGTTGTTGAGGTGGTTTGGTCATTTAGAGAGAATGGATCAAAGTAGAATGACATGGAGAGCGTATAAATCTGTAGGGGAAGGAAGGTGGGGTAGGGGTTGTCCTCAAAAAGGTTGGAGGGAGGGGGTAAAGGAGGTTTTGTGGGCGATGGGCCTGGACTTCCAGCAAGCGTGCGTGAGCGTGTTCGATAGGAGTGAATGGAGACAAATGGTATTTGGGACCTGACGATCTGTTGGAGTGTGAGCAGGGTAATATTTAGTGAAGGGATTCAAGGAAACCGGTTATTTTTATATAGCTGGACTTGAGTCCTGGAAATGGGAAGTACAATGCCTGCACTCTAAAGGAGAGGTTCAGGATATTGGCAGTTTGGAAGGATATGTTGTGTATCTTTATAGGTATATGCTTCTAAGCTGTTGTGTTCTGAGCACCTCTGCAAAAACAGTGATTATGTGTGAGTGTGGTGAAAGTGTTGAATGATGAAAGTATTTTCTTTTTGAGGATTTTTTCTTTTTTTGGGTCACCCTGCCTCGGTGAGAGACGACCGACTTGTTAAAAAAAAAAAAATCTGTAATTCACTCCATATTTCACTCCTGTCAACTTTCGTAATGCATTTAGCCATATTTACTCGAGTTTCATAGACACTTCTGTTTTCCAGCATTTTAACTGTGAACTGCATAATTAAAGAATCTGGTTCACCTGTTACACACTGAGTTTGTTGGTCATGTGTAAAGATTTTATTGGTTATGTATAATTGTTGCACTTACCATACATTGATTTGCAATACTGTATGTTCTTATTGATTTTTTGTTATGTCTTGCATTGTCAACAACCTAACTTGCCATATTTACACTTACTTATTAACGTGCATTATTTAGGCTGTATGTAAACTATTGTTTCCAGATGTGAGTTTTTTGTATATAACAATTAGGCAAAATCAAGATTTAAATTTCCTGCTTGGTAGTGCAGTGACCAGTTATGCCAAGTTGCTGGGATTAGAGCTGAAATATAGAAGCTATCTTAAATCTGCTCAGAAACTAGTTCTCTGCACCTTAGTGAAGATTCAAAATATGAACCTCTTGGTTGGCAGTTTAATGTGATAAACTCTACACCACTGTACCTCATATAGCTTTAAACTTTGAAAACATTTTTGGAATGGCCTCCCATTCTCTCTTGATTTTCTCTGTGTGCCTTATGTGTACAGTTTTTTAGCTGTTTTATACCTCTTTGCAAATGCTTCCAGGAAGAATCACTTCAAATTCTCTACTTTCTTGTTGATCCAGGGATGGTTGGATGGCAGGGGTACAAGGAGCTTGAGCATCCAGCAGGCTTGTGTGAGCACGTTAGGTAGAAGTGCATGTAAACAAGTGGTTTGTAATGGACATGCTGTTGGAAAGTGAGCAGGGTAAAATTAATGAAGGTAGTCAGGGAAATCTGCGAGCTGGACTTGAGTCTTGGAGGTGAGAGGGGCAATTCCTGCACTCTGGAGGGGTGAGAATGTTGCAGCTGGATAATCTTCCTGTGATGTCAACACACTTCTGGAAAGAGCAATTGAGTGACTGTTGGTGAATGTGTCCTTCTTTGAACCACCCTGCCTTGGCCTCAGATAATTGAGTTAAAAAAAAATTGCAGTTTTTGAACAAATGCAGTAATGCTTTGTGTTTATTTCATACATGTATAACGAACTGGCCAGGGAGGTATACCATCTTCTAGGAGTGAAGAAGAAAAGGATGTGAGTGTGGGGGGGGTGCGTGAGGCATTACGTAGAATGAAAGGGGGTAAAGCAGCTGGAACTGACGGGATCATGACAGAAATGTTAAAAGCAGGGGGGATATAGTGTTGGAGTGGTTGGTATTTTTGTTTAATAAATGTATGAAAGAGGGGAAGGTACCTAGGGATTGGCAGAGAGCATGTATAGTCCCTTTATATAAAGGGAAGGGGGACAAAAGAGATTGTAAAAATTATAGAGGAATAAGTTTACTGAGTATACCAGGAAAAGTGTACGGTAGGGTTATAATTGAAAGAATTAGAGGTAAGACAGAATGTAGGATTGCGGATGAGCAAGGAGGTTTCAGAGTGGGTAAGGATGTGTAGTTTCAAGTGTTTACATTGAAGCATATAAGTGAACAGTATTTAGATAAAGGTAGGGAAGTTTTTATTGCATTTATGGATTTAGAAAAGGCATATGATAGAGTGGATAGGGGAGCAATGTGGCAGATGTTGCAAGTATATGGAGTAGGTGGTAAATTACTAAGTGCTGTAAAGAGTTTTTATGAGGATAGTGAGGCTCAGGTTAGGGTGTGTAGAAGAAGAGGGAGACTACTTCCCAGTAAAAGTAGGTCTTAGACAGGGATGTGTAATGTCACCATTACACATCGGTTTTCTGAACCATTTATCTACAAATATTAATTCGGTTTTCGACCATTTCGGTTATCGGCCGACCTTCTGGAACGGAATACGGCCGATAACCGAGGGTCCACTGTACGTACTTCATTTTTTCACTGTAATGTACAGCCTCTCCTCACTTAACGACAGAATTCCATTCTTAGACCACGTCAATAAACGAATTTGTCACTAAATGAAGAGCATACTAATGGTAGTGGGTTTGTGTCAGTCATCTCTGATATTGTTTTAATGTCACCTTTGCACCATTGATAATGCTTCTGGTTTATTTTTAATTGTTTATACAGTAGTGTACGTACTGTATATTGTGATAATAAGTATAGAGGAAATCAGCTCTAATGTACATTATTTAGGTATGCATACTGGTCAGAGAGCTCGTCGTAAGTCAGAGTTGTCGGTAAATGAGTATGTCACTGAGTAGAGGCTGTATTATTATTCTGGTGACCCCCCTATAGATAATAGTTACTGTTACAGTTTTCAGAAAGATTTTATCTTGATTCCTTAAGAGACTATTGGTAGGCAATGGCTAGAAAAGTTTAGTGTTTATTTGCATCTCATTCTTTTGTAGGAACTGTTTTTTCTCTTCCTTGTTGTGGGTGCAGTATCCTGATGCATTTTTTCTCAACAGGTCATGGCGAAAACCTCCCAGCGGGAGAATATTGTTTTCCATTTCAGTTCAAGTTGCCCCCAAAAATACCCAGAAGCTTTGAAGGAACATACGGTCACATTCGTTATGTAATTGAAGCCAAGGCAGAAATTCCTTGGGGAACGGATCAGCTTTCCAGTGTCTTTTTCAATGTCGAGTGTAAATATGATCTGAACGAAATTGAAAAATCTTCTGTAAGTTTGTCTCTATTTATATCTGATTGTTAACCTTCATAATTTTGAGTGGGGAACCACTCAATTATGAAACACAGATGAAAGAGATCCAGCTATTTCAGTCTCAGAGACTTTTAATCAGTTGGTCTAACCAAGGCCAAAATATACATATTCTTTCTTATCTGTGTTTCAGAATTCTATCCTTGTTTTTCAGTTTACCTTGATCATTCTTAATGATATTTTAATCAAAATATTTTTTTTTTAACATGTTGGCTGTCTTCCGCCAAGACAAAGTGACCCAAAAAGAAACACTCATCTTTCACACTTAATAACTGTCTTTGCAGAGGCACCCAGATATGATGGTTCAGATATCATTCCAAACAGCCAGTATCCCCAACCCCTCCTTTTTACTTCCCGCCTCCAGGACTTGGGTCCGGCTAACCAGTTTCCTGAATCCCTTCACAAAATATTATCCTGTTCACACTCCAACAGCTTGTCAAGCTCCAAAAATCATTCATCTCCATTCACTCCTATCTAACATGCTCACATATGCCTACTGTATGTCCAAGACCCTTGCAAACAGAACCTCTTTCACCCCCTCCCTTCATCCTTTTCCAGGATGACCCCTACCCCTCCTCCCCTCCACTACAGATTTATACATTCTCCAAGTCTTCCTATTTTGCTCTATCCTCTCTAAATGACCAAACCATTTCAACAACCCCTTCTCAACCCTCTGAATAATACTTTTAGTAGCTTCACACCTTATTTCTACACTATGAATTCTCTCCATAATATTTATACCACACGTTGCCCTCACTGTAACATTTACAACCCATGCTTCACATCCATGTAAGAGTGGTGATACCACTATACTCTCACACATTCCCTTCTGTGCCTCCATGGATAATATTATCTGTCTCCACAGATATCTCAATGCACCAACCACCTTTTTGCCTCCATCAGTTCAGTGGTTTTACTTTGTTCATTATAAAAATATCTGAACACATTCACTTCTTCCATACTCCCTCTCTTCAATGTGATATCCAAGTTTTCTTCCCAAATATTTGCTGCCCTCACCCCTTACTCTTACTATTTTTTATTTTAAACTTTTTTCCCTTTACACACCCTCCTAAATCATCCCCCAAACTTTTGCAGCTTCTCTTTAAAATCCCCAAAAAGGAAAAGTATCATCATCAAAAAATAACTGTGTCAACCCCATTTTGTGTTTGATTCCCCATTATTTAACCCCACCCTTTTTCCCAAACTAACATTTTTTTTTTTCAACCCTTTTTAAATGGTTGATAACCAGGGTACATTACATATCCCGTCTAAGGCCTACTTTTATGAAATAAATCTCCCCAATGTAAACACGGGGTCTAACATCCCCTCCCCATTCTAAAGCCCCCTTGTTCACGGGACCCTGCTCTCTGTTTTTCATCTAATTCTTTCAATAATCCCTACCACACTTTCCTGTATACTCTGTAAACTTGTTCCCTATAATTTTTACATTCTCTTTTGTCCTCCTTCCCTTTATATTAAGGGACTATACACACACACACATGCCAGTCCCTAGGTACCCCCCCCTTTTTTTTTTTACTTTTATTGAAAAAAAGTACCAACAACTCCAAAACTATACCCCCCACCTGCTTTTAAAAACATTTCTGTCATGACCCCATCAGTTAATTGTTTTACCCCCTTTAATTTACGCATGTCTCGTGCTTCCCCCCATTGCATCCGGCTTTTGTCATCCTAAAAGTTTTTACCCCCCTCCCAATGCATGAAAATTATGCCTCCCCTCTTTTTATCAAATTTTAAAAGTTCCCCAAAAAATATTTTGGCCCTTTTCCCATTTCCTCCCTCTCCCCTTCTAACTTCCTTGTTTTTTTTAACTGTCAGATCCTTTGCTCCAAGGTTTCGTAACCCGTTTATTTTTATTTTTTTTTTATTATCACATGGCCCATTCCCCCCCAAGGGGGGTGGCCCAAAAAAAAAAAAACTTTCACCATCATTCACTCCCTCACTGTCTTGCCAGAAGGGTGCTTTACAAAAATTTTTTTAAACCCAACTTTAAAACCCCCCCTTCAATCAGGCCGTCCCCCCCCCCCAAACCCCCGGGCCCGGTTTCCCCAATTATTGTATTTGCCCAAACCCAAAGCCTTTTAAGATTTTTAAAAAACCCTTTGTTAAAATTCACCCTTTTTTTAAAAGCTCCGCTTGCCCCTGAATCCCAAGCCCCCCCACAAAAAACAAAACTCCTTTACCCTCCTCCAAACCTTTCCAGGCCGCCCCTCCCCCCCCTTCCTTTTACAAAGACGTACACTCTTGAAGTCTTCTGTTTCGCTCATTCTCTTACAGTCCGCCCACTAAACACCCCCCTCAGCCCTCGGGACAAAAGTTTGGTACCCGCACCCCTCCTTAACTTCCAAAATCAAATTTCCCCTGCATTATAATTACCCCAAAACATTGTTTGGGGGGACTTTGCATTTTTAAAGGGTTTGGGGAAATTTCTGTTTAGACTCCTTTTTGGGGCTTAATATTGGAACTTCTTCCAATTCTTGGGACGACCTACTTAACTTTGAACAAATGTGACACGACCTATGATGCTGCCCTCTCCTGCCATAGGGTTTAAACTCTTCCCCCGCTGATATGCCGTATTCTTTTCAAGATGGACTAACACATCGCTAAAGGGTTGAGGGATGATTACCTCATTCTCCCTGTTCTTCAAGTTTCCCCTCGTATGGTGATAAAACCACTGTGGGAAAAAACTTTCCTCAAAAAAGATACCAAGGTTGCACTGTGTCAAATTTTATAAACTGCGGTTCTCTAAAACCATTCATCACAATCGTCAGACACTGAAACTTCTTGGGTCTTAAATATTTGGAATTCTTCGCTTCCCAATTTTTTGGGACGACTACTTCAACTTGAACAAATGTCAGGACCTTGACTGCTGCACCCCCCCTCCAAGGTTTAAAACTGTTCTCCGCTGAATGCCGTATTTATTGAAGATGAGGGGACGAACACATCGCCCAAAGTTGAGGGATGATTACCTCTTCTCCCCCTGTTCTTCAAGTTTCTCCTACGTATGGACTGATGAAGCCACTGTGTGGCGAAACGTTTCCTCAATAAAGATACCCAAGAGTTGCACATGTGTCTAATTTATCATATTTGCAGGTTAAGGATTCCTAACTTTATTGGCAAGCTAAGAGCTGTTACCTACATCAGCTCATTTGAAAGCATTTTTATTGTTATGAGATATGCAAGTAGGAAACAGGATGAAGTTGGAGCCATCTGTGGGCCAGCATTTTCATTTGATCAACTGACTTTATCTTATTGACATCATTATGCTGTATGAATGTGTTCCATACTCGAGTCATCCTGGGTATATATGATCTCAGATGGAGTGATGTTCTGGAGAAGGGTACAGCCAGAGTGAAGTTGCTGCTTTCTGCCCGTCTTGTGGAATAAAAGCTTGTTTCACGCTGTCCTCGAAGTGGATCCAAGTGTGGTACTTTGACAATATTGGCCTTGTACATAACAGTAAGGCCACCCACATCCCTCCTATGTTGAAGGCTCTGCTGAAATGACAGATCTATCCAAGATGGGTCCAGGCGAGAGATGAGACGTCTTGCTCTGTTCTCTACTCTGTCAAGCAGTCACAGATGAGAGGGGGTGGGCAGGCAAACCAAGAAAGTGGAGCATACTCGAGGTGTGAGCGTACTTGTGCCTCGTACAGAATCTTGCAACCCCTACTGTCAAGTAGATGCGAGATACGGCGATGCTGTAAGCTTCCTGGCTGCCTTGTTTGCAAGATTTACAACATGGTTCTTCATGGTTAGTTTGGAGTCAAATTTCACCCCAAGGATATCAACTTCTTCTCCAGGTGCCAACACCCTCCCATTCATCCTTACTACTGCACCAGCATTACCATCATGGTGTCTAGAGACGATCATCATTTGTGTTTTCTCAGGTGCAAATGTTACTTGCCATCTATTTCCCCAAGCTGATATAGCTCTCAGCTGGTGATTGATGTAGCTTAGAGCAGCTGGCATTTCTTCTCTTGGATAAGTGAATGTCAGTGTACAGTCATCTGCACATGCATGTGATTCTGGGATGAGATGAAGAAGGTCGTTGAAGTAGACATTCCATAACAATGGTCCCAGCACGCTTCCTTGTGGAACACTTGCCCAATAGGATGGCTTGCTGATTCCATTCCATTGAGAATTACACTTATAGATCTACCATGAAGGTAATCACTGAGGAGACATAGCATAGAACCTGCAATTCCCCAGTGCTTGAAGTTTTGCTAAGAGGCCCTGGTGCCACACCCATCGAAAGCGCCAGCTATGTCCAGTGCTACCACACAGCTGACTTTGGATTCATCCAGTGACTGGTGCCACTTAGTGGAGAGGTTTAACAACAGGACACTCTCTCTGTCTCTCTGTCTCTCTCTCCATCTCTCTCTCTCTGTCTCTCTCTCTCTCTCTGTCTCTCTCTCTCTCTCTGTCTATCTCTCTTTTCTTTTGTCTTTTCTCCTCTCTCTGTCTCTCTCTCTCTCTCTCTCTGTCCCCCTCTCTCTCGTCTCTCTCTCTGTCTCTCTCTCTCTCTCTCTGTTGTCTCTCTCTCTCTCTCTGTCTCTCCTCTCTCTCTGTCTCTCTCTCTGTCTCTCGGGCCCTCTCTGTCTCTGTCTCTCTCTGTCTCTCTCTGTCTCTCTCTGTCTCTCTTTTGTCTCTCTCTGCCCTCTCTGTCTCTCTGCTCTATCTCTCCCCTCTCTCTCTCTCTCTCTCTCTCTCTCTCTCTTTTATTCTTTTTTTACACAGGGTTTGACAAGGTTAAGGGTCCCCACTTTATTGACAAGCTATTTACAGGTTAAGGATTCCTAACTTTATTGGCAACATAAGAACATAAGAAAGGAGGAACACTGCAGGAGGCCTGCTGGCCCATACTAGGCAGGGCCTTTACAATTCATCCCACTAACAAAACATTTGCCCAAAACCCAATTTTCAATGCCCCCCAAGAAATAAGCTCTGATGTTTAAAGTCCCACTCAAATCCAACCCCTCCCACTCATGTACTTATCCAACCTAGATTTGAAACTACCCAAAGTCCAGACTCAATAACCCAACAAGGTAGACTGTTCCCCTCATCAACTACCCTATTTCCAAACCAAAACTTTCCTATGTCCTTTTTTAATCTAAACTTATCTAATTTAAATCCCTTACTGCGGGTTCTCTCTTGAGAGACATCTCAAGACCCTATTAATATCCCCTTTTTTAATACCTATCTTCCCCTTATACACTTCGATCAGGTCTCCCCTCATTCTTCGTCTAACAAGTGAATGTAACTTTTAAGAGTCTTCAATCTTTCTTCATAAAGGGAAAATTTTTAATGCTATGTATTAATTTAGTCATCCTACGCTGAATTGTTTTCTAACGAATTTATGTCCTTTGTAAACGGAGACCAGAACTGAGCCCGCATAATCTAGGTGAGGCCTTACTAATGATGTATAAAGCTGCAGTATGACCTCTGGGCTTCTGTTGCTTACACTTCTTGATATAAATCCCATAATCTATTTGCCTTATTACGTACGCTAGGCATTGCTGTCTTGGTTTAAGGTTGCTGCTCACCATAACCCCCAAGTCCTTTTGCAATCTGTATGGCTAAGTTCTACATCATTTAACTTATAAGTACTAGGGTTAGGGGCACTCCCAAGCTTCAGAACCTTGCATTTATCTACATTGAACTGCATCTGCCACTTTTCTGACCAAGAATAGAGTTTGTTTAAATCTTCCTGAATTTTCCATAACATCTACGTTTTGAATCAATTATCCTACCTATCTTTGTGTCATCGGTGAATTTGCTCATACACTAGTAATTCCCTCATCAAGATCATTGATATTATTATAAACAAAAACGGGCCCCAAGACTGATCCCTTTTGAACGCCACTTGTTACAGATCCCCACTCGGATTTAACCCCCATTTATGGACACTCTCTGCTTCCTGTCAGTGAGCCATGACTCGATCCACGAGAGCACTTTTCCCCCATTGCCATGAGCTGCCACTTTCTTTAACAGTCTATGGTGCGGAACTCTATCAAAAGCCTCACTAAAATCTAAGTAAAATAATAGCAAATTCTTTATTGCGGTCAACAAGCCTCAAAAGCTTTACTGAAGAAAGTTAATAAATTAGTTAGACAAGACCGGCCTCTTGTGAATCCATGCTGAGTATCATTAATCAAGCTATGCTTACGAGATGGCTTCTTATAATCTGGTATAATTGACTCTAGTAATTTGCCTACAATTGAGGTCAGGCTTATTGGGCGGTAATTTGACGTAACGACTTGTCCCCTGTTTTAAAAATAGGAGTTACATAGCCATCTTCCACATATCAGACACTACACCTGTTTTGAAGAGATAAATTAAAAAATTAGTTAATGGTTCACAGAGTTCCATTTTGCATTCCTTAAGAACCCTTGAAAAAATCTCATCAGAACCCGGCGACGTATTTTGCTTCAGTCTGTCTATCTGCTTTCACAACCCCTCTCACTAGTGACTGTGATGTTACATAATTTATCTTCTTCTAGCCCACTGTAAAAATTAATTACTGGAATATTGTTAGTGTCTTCCTGTGTAAAAACTGAGAGAAAATTATTTAAAATCAGCACATTTTATTCTCTTTGTCAGTAAGGTGCCCAAGTTATTTTTAAGGGGGCCTATCTTATCTCTAACTTTTGTTCTATAGACCTGGAAAAACTTTTTGGGTTAGTTTTAGAATCCCTAGCAACTTTAATTTCATAGTCCCTTTTTAGCTTTCTTATCCCTTTTTAATGTCCCTCTTAATGTCAATATATGATTCATAAGATGACCCTCACCTCTTTTGATACGCCTATAAATTCCTTTTTATGCCCTAGTAGATATTTGAGCCTATTATTCATTTCCATTTTGGGTCATTTCTATTTGATCTAATTTCTTTATATGGGATAAATGCTCTTTGAGCAGCATGTATAGTGTTCAAAAACTGTCCCTATTGATAGCTCTCTTCGTTACCCCAGTCAACAGATGATAAGTGTTCTCTAAGCCCATCGTAATCTGCTAAGCGAAAATCTGGGACTGTTACCGAGTTATCGCTACTATCGTACTTCCATTCAATGCTAAATGTAATTGATTTGTGGTCGCTAGCACCCAGTTCCTCTGAAATTTCTAAATTATTAACAAGGGATTCATTGTTTGCCATAACTAAGTCAAGTAGGTTATTTCCCCTTGTAGGTTCTGTCACAAACTGCTTCAAAAAACAATCTAAGAACTTCAAGCTAAGAACTGTTACCTACATCAGCTCTTTTGAAAGCATTTTTATTGTTATGAGACATACAAGTAAGGAACAGGATGAAGTTGGAGCCTTCTGTGGGCCAGCATTTTCATTTGATCAACTGACTTTATCTCGTTGACATCATTATGCCGTACAAATGTGTTCCATACTCGAGTCATCCTGGGTATGTATGATCTCAGATGAAGTGATGTTCTGGAGAAGGGTACAGCCAGAGTGAAGTTGCTGCTTTCTGCCCGTCTTGTGGCATAAAAGCTTGTTTCACGCTGTCCTCGAAGTGGATCCAA
>NC_069420.1:28902422-29087903 GCF_026875155.1 Cherax quadricarinatus
GTCCAAACGTATATATACGTTTTTTCAGCATCTGAAAGTATGTAAAAAAATGTAGATCTTCTTTTTTGTTTTACATTTGAAAACGTGTAAAAAAACTTTTATCTACATTTTTTTTTGTTATATTTGAAAATAGTAAAAAAAAAGTAGATATACTTTTGTAGCACTACGAATTTGAACGTCGATTCTGTTTGGACCGTTTAAGGGTTAAAGGAGGGGTTTGGGATATTGCCAGTTTGGAGGTATGTTATAGTATATCTTTATATGTGCTTCTAAACTGCTGTATCTGGGCACCTCTGCAAAGACAGTGATTATGTGTGAGTGAGGTGAGAGTGTTGAATGATGATAAAAGTATTTTCTTTTCGGGGATTTTTCGTTCTTTTTGGGTCACCCTGTCTCAGTGGGAGACAGCCAGCTTGTTGGAAAAAAAAAAATTATGTATGTATGAGGAAGGAGGAGGATAAAATTTATTGTACATAAAAGGGCCCAAAATTTGGAAAACACTGCTGGGAATCTCCAGAACCAATGACTCTGTTAGCATTTTCAGAAATAATGTTAAAAAACACCATCTCCTTAACCTGCCCCAACCCATCATAAATATGTATGTAAAACTATACATACATTTGCTCAGTATCATGAACATGGGTAAAACATTGTTATCAATATACTACACTCTCAATATCTGTAATCCTCTCAAACGTTGATTAATCCATTGTGTCTGCTGTAGGCTAATAATCAAAGCTGTAATTCCTCTCTATCAAACTTATTAAAGCCATGTAGCATTAACTAATAGAATATTCAGTTCTCTTGTATTCATAATAAACACCAAAATTTAAAATTACACTCACCTAAGTGACCATATGTAAATAATTACTCATACTATTATTGCCTTATTAATCTTAAGTTAGTCTTAAGTCTGCTCAAAATGCTCTGCATGTAAAGGGGCTTTCGGCATGTACACCCAATTGTCATACTCCTTTGTACAAACATCTATCATGCTGAAATAATTTTTTTATTTTTATATGTTGAGGCAAAACAAGACTGTCACCTGTCTCGGCATTGTCAATGACAGAACAAAGCAAAGTGTGATGTTCATTAAAGTATACACTGAGATCTTTACAAAGAATGAAGTGCAAAAACAGGCTCTGTTTTAGCTTGTCTTGGTTCATCAGGAAGGTCCCAATGACTCACCCCCTCCCCCCCAAAAAAAAAAAAAATGAGTAAATAAATAAAAGGTCCACTAATACAAATTAGCAAAGACAAACTGTCATAGGCAGTAATTGAATTTTTTTCCATTGTGGTGTGTACTTAAGTACATACTTTGGAGCAAGAAGAGCTACTTTCCACTGTAGTGGGTCATAATTTCAGTAGAGGGAAATATCAGTTCTCATGCAGCACACTTTTGTATTCTGCAATTGGCCTAAAAGTTGGTTACATTTATATTTATTGTACTACAAAGGAACAAAAAAGAGACCATGTTTTTGGAAATATTTGAATAATTAAGAATTATTTTGAGCACCTCTAGTACCCAGGTGGTCCCTTTCATCCCATAACCCTTACTTCATTCTAGTACCACTTGCTTCCCTGCCTATAAGTAGATATACTGTATCCCCTGGTATGATAAAGCTCAGCACTAAACAGTCATTGGAATAAATCCTTGCTCTGCATACTCTCCTTACTGTACTTAGCAACACCATTTACCAGTCGACCATTCTGACTGTAAACACGTGGCAGTCTCTTCACTTACGAGATAGCCATGTCTGCATGAAGACTTAATGCGTATGTATTTAAAGTGTTTATTGTATAGGTGGCTTAATCTGTATTTATTTTAACCTATCTCCATAAACAGTTAACTTGCATAAAACATTAGGTTTTAATACTGTAATTTCTTTTGTTACCAACAGGACTCCCTCTTGTTCCACAAGGAAGAGAATGTATGTTGTTGTTTCTGTGAGCAAGGGCCAGTCATCATATCCTTATGTACTGAGAAAACTGGCTACATACCTGGGGAGTATGTGCTGCTGACAGGAGAAGTAACTAACCGTGCTGGCTGGCACATAGAATCAGCTGAGATTACTTTACATGAAGTGAGTCTACAGGTGCTGCTCTTGTTTGCAGTGGCCTTAATATATTGTAGTTGGTAAAGTGAGTTTCAGCTCTTTCTTATGACTGGTGATAAAACTTGTCTCTTCTTTGTCATGTAAAGGCTTTGAAATATTTGCTGTTCTTCATCTTTCATTCTTTATAAAACTTTGGGAAATACGGATTATCCAAAGCACTGTACCACACTTGACCCTTTCAGTCTCAACCTGCAAAATTATAAACTAACATGGAGCAGCTTCTCTCATAGATTCACCTATGTTGTTGTAAATGGTTTAACTTGTCTTTCTCCATTGATTCTGATATTCAGTTGTTTATAGCATTATTAATGATCATCGCAGTACATATGACCACTATGCACTAATCTTCATACCTCATTCAGGTCCCTTCTATAGCTCTTATTGGTGTACGTTACAAACCCATTCTTATGGCTGTATTTGACCATCACTCCATGATGACCTTGTTACTTTAGCAAATTCATTTGTACTAAAACACAATTATTACCTATTGCATCACAGTACACTAAAAAAATAATTTTACTATGAAGAATCCTAATTGCTTATCAATATCTTTGGCATTACAGCTCTTACTGTTTGTTAGTAAACCTCACACTTCTCTTATTGACAGAAGTCTCCGATTCCCCTTCCACCCCTCCTCACAAAAAAAAAAAAAAGATAATTTTCTTCCAGTTCAAAGTTATAATATTTTGCTTATCAGTTTTTGCAGCTCTACAAAAGTCTGATTTACCTATGACATGAATGTTCTATTATCTGGGGAAGCCTTAATACAAGGATTCTTGATACAGTTTATAAGAAACCAATTAGCATCATCAGTATATTTAACTCGTAAACGGTCCAAGCAGATCTACGTTCACATGCGTAGTGCTCCAAAAGTAGATCTAAGTTTTTTTTACATATTTTCAAATATAACAAAAAAAAACGTAGATCTAAGCTTTTTTACACGTTTTTAAATGTAAAAAAAGAGAAAGATCTACTTTTTTACATACTTGCAAATGTTGAAAAAACGTATATATACGTTTGGACCGTTTCCGGGTTAATGTCATATCTTGATCCATTACATACAATACCTTTCCTGTGTTACTGCTTCTGTGGATTTGACAGGACACATTACATTTGCTTAAAAGTTCTGTATGCTGCTTTTGTATGAATGTGCAGAAGGAATGAGGATTACCTTATTGGTTATGTATATGTTATTTAATGACAGGAAACTTATACTTTGATTTAAAATTTGATTATATCCAAGCTTTGCTTAATTGTTACATGATCATTATTTATTAGTTTGTCACACACCTTTTTTTTAAGAGTTTTTCTTTCTTCTGTATAGAAATAAATAATTTTTAAGCTTCTGATTTTCATAATTGCATATACAATACTACTGCCATATTTTAATTTGTTGTTGAAAGTGGTATTTGTTTTTTTTATGTTAGACTGTCAAGTACAAGATAAAAGAGAATACTAAAGTGAAGAAGGAAAGGCTGCAGAGAGTAGAGCGTCCAGGGATTCTCTCAGGGCAGACAGATATTTGGCTCTCAGTCCCAATTCACATTCCTGACAGTGCTGTTTGTCTCCAGTATTGCAGCATAATGACTGCCATATATGATGTGACGGTAATGTATTTGCTATTCTTTTTACAAGAATGATTAGGTAAAGAGGGTACACAAAGACATAAGTGACTTTGTGTGTTCTCTGATGATTTCTCATAGCAGTTTTATATGAAATAAACATTTTGATAGTGCTCAGTAAGCTATTTAATGTATATGAAGGTGGATAATGCAAGATGAATTTATCATATTGATGTTGGTAGAATTACTGACAGTACGTGAAGTAAAAGGACACAAGTGCAACTAATGTGACATTTTATTGTGGCAATGTTTTGCTCCCCAGGCTCTTCATCCAGCCATTACAAACAATATATATCCTCTGTGTCCATGTATTGTTTGTAACGGCTTGATAAAGCTCCTGGAGAGTGAAACGTTGCCACAATAAAAAGTCACAGTAGTTGCACTTGTGTCCTTTTACTTCACGTACTGTCAGTAATTCTACCAACATCAATACGATAAATTCATCTTGCATTATCCACCTTCATATACATTAAATAGCTTCACCTTCACTGTACAGTAGCTGTAGCTATAAGTAAGATAAATAAAAAGTGCTTAGATAAAAGTAAGGATATGTTTGTTGCATTGATGGATTTGGAAATGGCATATAATAGGGCAGTCAGGGAAGCAGTTTGGAAGGTGATGCAAATGTACAGGTGCTCCTTAACTTACGATGGGGTTACGTTCTGATGAACCCATCATAAATTGAAAATATCGTAAGTCGAATATGAATAGTGGGATGTTTGAATGTGCGTGGATGTTGTGCAAATGCTAAGAAAGAGATGATTGTGGATGTTATGAATGTGAAGAAGCTGGATGTCCTGGCTCTAAGTGAAACAAAGCTGAAGGGGATGGGAGAGTTTCAGTGGGAGGAAATAAATGGGATTAGGTCAGGGATTTCAAATAGTTAGAGCTAAAGGAGAAGTAGCAATAATGTTGAAGGATAAGTTATGGCAGGAAAAGAGGGAATATAAATGTATTATTTCAAGAATTATGTGGAGTAAATTAAGGGTTGGATCTGAAAAGTGGGTTATAGTAAGCATTTATGCACCTGGAGAGAAGAGAAGTGTAGAGGAGAGAGAGAGAGATTTTGGGAAATGTTGAGTGAGTGCATGGGAAGTTTTGATCCAAGTGTGAGAGTACTTGTGGTTGGCGATTTCAATGCTAAAGTGGGTAAAAATTTTGTGGAGGGAGTAGTAGGTAAATTTGGGGTGCCAGGGGTAAATGAAAATGGGAAGCCTTTAATCTTTAATTAAGCTATGTGTAGAAAGAGGTTTGCTAATAAGCAATACATATTTTATGAAAAAGAGGATAAATAAGTATACAAGGTATGATGTAGCACGTAATGAAAGTAGTTTGTTAGAGTGTGTATTTATGGATAAAAGGTTAATGGGTAGGCTCCAGGATGTACATGTTTATAGAGGGGCAACTGATATATCGGATCATTATTTAGTTGTAGCTACAGTTAGAGTAAGAGGTAGATGGGACAAGAGGAAGGTGGCAACAATAAGTAAGAGGGGGTAGACTTCAGGATGTACATGTTTATAGAGGGGCAACTGATATATCAGATCATTATGTAGTTGTAGCTACAGTTAGAGCAAGAGGTAGATGGGACAAAAGGAAAATAGCAACAACAGGTAAGAGAGAGGTGAAAGTGTATAAACTGAGGGAGGAGGAAGTTAGGGTGAGATATAAGCAACTATTGGCAGAAAGGTGGGCTAGTGCAAGTATGAGTAGTGGGGGGAGGGAGTTGAAGAGGGTTGGAATAGTTTTAAAAATGCACTATTACAATGTGGGGCAGAAGTTTGTGGCTATAGGAGGGTGGGTGCAGATGGAATGATGTAAAGGGTGTGATAAAACAGAAAAAGGTAGCTTATGAGAGGTTTTTACAAAGCAGAAGTGTTACAAGAAGAGCAGAGTATATGGAGAGTAAAAGAAAGGTGAAAAGAGTGGCGAGAGAGTGCAAAAGGAGAGCAGATGATAGTGGAAGAGGCACTGTCAAGAAATTTTAATGAAAACAAGAAAAAATTTTGGAGTGAGATAAACAAGTTAAGAAAGCCTAGGGAATTAATGCATTTGTCACTTAAAAACAGAGTAGAGGAGTTAGTAGATGGGGAGCTGGAGGCATTGGGTAGATGGCGGGAATATTTTGAGGAACTTTTAAATGTTGATGAAGAAAGGGAGGCGGTAATTTCATGCACTAGCCAGAGAGGTAGTATAACATCTTTTAGGAGTGAAGAAGAGCAGGATGTGAGTGTGGGGAGGTGCATGAGGCATTATGTAGAATGAAAGGGGGTAAAGCAGCTGGAACTGACGGGATCATGACAGAAATGTTAAAAGCAGGGGGAGGGGGATATAGTGTTGGAGTGGTTGGTATTTTTGTTTAATAAATGTATGAAAGCAAGATTTCAGGTACGTCTTGCTACTTCTACTTGCACTTAGGTCGCACTACACATACATGTACAAGCATATATATACACACCCCTCTGGGTTTTCTTCTATTTTCTTTCTAGTTCTTGTTCATTTCCTCATCTCTATGGGGAAGTGGAACAGAATTCTTCCTCCGTAAGCCATGCGTGTCATAAGAGGCGACTAAAATGCTGGGAGCAAGGGGCTAGTAACCCCTTCTCCTGTATATATTACTAAATTTAAAAAGAGAAACTTTAGTTTTTTTTGGGGGGGGGGCCACCCTGCTTTGGTGGGATATGGCCGGTTTGTTGAAAAAAAAAAAAAAAGGAAAAGTGTACGGTAGGGTTATTATTGAAAGAATTAGAGGTAATACAGAATGTAGGATTGCGGATGAGCAAGGAGGTTTTAGAGTGGGTAGGGGATGTGTAGATCAAGTGTTTACATTGAAGCATATATGTGAACAGTATTTAGATAAAGGTAGGGAAGTTTTCATTGCATTTATGGATTTAGAAAAGGCATATGATAGAGTGGATAGGGGAGCAATGTGGTAGATGTTGCAAGTATATGGAATAGGTAGTAAGTTACTAAATGCTGTAAAGAATTTTTATTAGGATAGTGAGGCTCAGGTTAGGGTGTGCAAAAGAAGAGGGAGATTACTTCCCGGTAAAAGTAGGTCTTAGACAGGGATGTGTAATGTCACCATGGTTGTTTAATATATTTATAGATGGGGTTGTAAAAGAAGTAAATGCTAGGGTGTTCGGGAGAGGGGTGGGATTAAATTATGGGGAATCAAATACAAAATGGAAATTGACAGTTACTTTTTGCTGATGATACTGTGCTTATGGGAAATTCTAAAGAAAAGTTGCAAAGGTTAGTAGACGAGTTTGGGAGGTTGTGTAAAGGTAAAAAGTTGAAAGTGAACATAGATAAGAGTAAGGTGATGAAGGCATCAAATGATTTAGATGAAGAAAAATTGGATATCACTTTGGAGAGAGGGAGTATGGAAGAAGTGAATGTTTTCAGGTACAGATTTGGGAGTTGACGTGTCAGTGGATGGGTTTATGAAGGATGAGGTTAACCATAGAATTGATGAAGGAAAAAAGGTGAGTGGTGCATTGAGGTATATATGAAGACAAAAAAACGTTATCTCTGGAGGCAAAGAAGGGAATGAATGCAAGTACAGTGGACCCTCACCTAACAATAATAATTGGTACCCGAGAACGAATATCGTTAGGCGAACTTAACGTTATGCGATGCATTCGTTAGGCGAGGGTCCACTGTATAGTGGTACCAACTCTCTTATATGGGTGTGAAGCTTGGGTTGTAAATGCTGCAGCAAGGAGGCAGTTGGAGGCAATGGAGATGTCCTGTCTAAGGGCAGTGTGTGGTGTAAACATTATGCAGAAAATTCGGAGCGTGGAAATTAGGAGGTGTGGAATTAATGAAAGTGTGAGCAGGGTAATATTTAGTGAAGGGATTCAGGGAAACCGGTTATTTTCATATAGTCGGACTTGAGTCCTGGAAATGGGAAGTACAATGCCTGCACTTTAAAGGAGGGGTTTGGGATATTGGCAGTTTGGAGGGATATGTTGTGTATCTTTATACGTATATGCTTCTAAACTGTTGTATTCTGAGCACCTCTGCAAAAGCAGTGATAATGTGTGAGTGTGGTGAAAGTGTTGAATGATGATGAAAGTATTTTCTTTTTGGGGATTTTCTTTCTTTTTTGGGTCACCCTGCCTCGGTGGGAGACGGCCGACTTGTTGAAAAAAAAAAAAATTAGTCAAAGGGCTGAAGAGGGGTTGTTGAGGTGGTTTGGTCATTTAGAGAGAATGGATCAAAGTAGAATGACATGGAGAGCGTATAAATCTGTAGGGGAAGGAAGACGGGATAGGGGTCGTCCTCAAAAAGGATGGCGGGAGGGGGTAAAGGAAGTTTTTTGGGCAAGGGGCTTGGACTTCCAGCAAGTGTGCATGAGCGTGTTAGGTAGGAGTGAATGGAGACGATGGTTTTTGGGACCTAATGAGCTGTTGGAGAGTGAACAGGGTAATATTTAGTGAAGGGATTCACAGAAACCGGTTACGTATTTATATAGCCGGACTTGAGTCCTGGAAATGGGAAGTACAATGCCTGAACTTTAACCCTTTCAGGGTCGGCAGGCCTTCTCCTAAACTTGTTCTCAGGGTCGGAAATTTAAAATAGAGAAACTTTTCCTGATCATAGTGACACCAAAAGTATGAAATTTGATGGAAAACTTACGGAATTATGCTCTCGCGAAGTTAGCGATCTCAACAATGTTTACGCATCGCCGATTTTGCCCAATATGAGCCCTATTTTTGGCCAATTCCAATGACCAGTCATCAAAAATCATAACTATTTCGCTAGAACTCCATTTTTTCTTTCGAATGAGTACAAGAAACCACCCATTTACCAATTTCAGCTATCCAATAAAGTGATCAGAAATTGGCAATTTTGATAATTTCACAAAAATTTCAGAAGATGCCAATTTCCAAATAGGGTCCAGAATAAACAAGACAGACATTTCTGGCACTAAAATAACATTTTTTCTGTTCATTTGTCAGGTCCCCAGGCCTCTCTTACATTTCTTTTGCTTTCCACTTTGAATTTTTATTCTCACAAAAAATAGAAGATTCACTGTTATGCAGACTACTGCATTAGTGTAGAAATGGTATAAATAATATCAGCGCACTTGTGAAAGAATATTAGACTCACCAGTTAATGTGTATTGGATGCGTGGCATGATTTGTTTACTTTTGAACTTTGGCAAAAATCGAACATTTCTGCTACTTTGAGCTCAGTTTCAAGGTACTTTTCATTGTGAAACCAATCAAAATCATTTCAGTTTCTGTAATATGTCTTCCATTCTATAAAATGAGACCAGGAAAACAAAAATACAACCATAAATAGCATACGAAAATACACTGCAAATTCGGATTTAAAGCAAAAACATGGTCAGAGTTTTTTTTTTCTCATTATGCACTGTGTGCTGCAGGATTTTTTTTATACTGTGCACACTGACCACATAGACCCATTCTTTCATATGTAGACCTACCAGCTTTCTCTCGCTAGATTTGAAGGCACTAGAATTTATGCGTACTAGTACGGCACCAACCCTGGCGTGCAAGCCACACTAATATTGCATCAACCCTGAAAGGATTAAAGGAGGGGTTTGGGATATTGGCAGTTTGGAAGGATATGTTATATATATATATATATATATATATATATATATATATATTTTTTTTTAACAAGTCGGCCATCTCCCACCGAGGCAGGGTGACCCAAAAAGAAAGAAAATCCCCAAAAAGAAAATACTTTCATCATCATTCAACACTTTCACCTCACTCACACATAATTACTGTTTTTGCAGAGATGCTCAGAACATAACAGTTTAGAAGCATATATGTATAAAGATACACAGCATATCCCTCCAGACTGCTTATGTCCCGAAACCCCTCCTTTACAGTGCAGGCATTGTACTTCCCATTTCCAGGACTCAAGTCCAGCTATATAAAAATAACCGATTTCCCTGAATCCCTTCACTAAATATTACCCTGCTCACACTCCAACAGATCGTCAGGTCCCAAATACAGTTCGTCTCCATTCACTCCTATCGAACACGCTCATGCACGCCTGCTGGAAGTCCAAGCCCCTCGCCCACAAAACCTCCCTTACCCCTTCCTTCGAACCTCTTCGAGGATGACCCCTACCCCGCCTTCCTTCCCCTACAGATTTAAATGCTCTCCATGTCATTCTACTTTGATCCATTCTCTCTAAATGGCCAAACCACCTCAACAACCCCTCTTTAGCCCTCTGACTAATACTTTTATTAACTCCACACCTCCTAATTTCCACACCGAATTTTCTGCGCCTTTGCAAAAACAATGATTATGTATGAGTGAGGTGAAAGTGTTGAATGATGATGAAAATATTTTCTTTTTGGGGATTTTCTTAATTTTTGGGTCGCCCTGCCTCGATGGGGGGCGGCATGGTTTTTTAATATTGTAGTGAGGAGGAGTCTGGAGGAAGTGGTGGTGGTGTGTTTGAGATCAGTGTGGCATGTGAATATTACGAAGAGAATAACGAGGGAAGAAATTGGAAGTTGGTTTGGTGATGTGAACAGGGAAAAGAGAGTTCATGAGATAGCCCTGTCATTTAAAAAGGATGAAGTCATGTTGAACAAGAGGGTGTTTAAATATGGGGCAAATGGAAAAAAATGTGAAAAAGCTACTTAAAAATAATTTGATATTAAAAATTTTGCTTATTGGATTACATTTCTTAATATATTTTATTGTTTCCCTAACAGATAACGTTTTCCATGGGTTTCTGCTCTGAGGCCAGCATAAGACGGAGCATCACCATAGGTAGTGTTCCTGTTGGTAAGGTGACTATGGCAGTGGAAGGAGCACCTGCAAGTCCCACTGTACCAGTGCCATCTGCACCGCCACTGTATAGCACTTTAAACACACCAAACCATGAGGTAGTGCCCATTCTACACCAACCAAAGAGCTCCTCAGACCTTGATAAACAAGAAGAGGTTTAGGGACAACTAGAAAAGAAGGTTGGGGAGGGTCAGGAAGTTGAGGGAGGGTCAAAAGAAAGGGTTAAGATATATAGGGAAGGGGGGAATGAAGTTTAGGGAGGTCCAAGAAGAAACTTAGGGTATCAGAAAGGCTAGGAAGCATCAAGAAGTGGTTTGAATATAATCAGCAATTTTAGAGAGGGCCGATAAGATAGTTAAGGAGGGTCAAGAAATTTAGGGAGGTCAAGGAAGAAGGGTTGGACGGTAAAGAAGTTTAAGATGGTCAAGGAGTTTAGGGAGGGTCGAGAAGAAATTCAGGGAGGGTGAAATAGTAGTTTAGGGAGGGCCAAGAAGAAATTTAGGGAGGGCCAAGAAGAAATTTAGGGAGGGCCAAGAAGAAATTTAGGAAGAGCCAAGAAGAAATTTAGGAAGAGCCAAGAAGAAATTTAGGGAGGGCCAAGAAGAAATTTAGGGAGAGCCAAGAAGAAATTTAGGGAGGGCCAAGAAGAAATTTTAGGGAGGGTCAAGAAGATATTTTAGGGAGGGAAATGAAGAAATATTAGGGAGGGCCAAGAAGAAATGTAGGAAGGATCAAGAAGTAGGGTCACAAAGTAGTCAGTACATTTCGTAATGCTCAGAAATTTCCCCTTTTTCGGAAAATCTTTTATAACATAAGTACAGTAATCTCGCATCATCAAAATACTCTTAGATATATACTCTTAATACACATCGTGTCAATTTACTCGTTAGTTTCACGACTTAAAAATTTATATTTTCATGATAGTTAAGTCTGGTTTTATACGTTCAAAACTGTTAATACATAACCATATAATGTAGTTTATATAACATTATTTAACAGTAAACCACCATAGTGTGTGTCATTGTTTCCTGAATCTCAGTATACTCTTATATTACTGATACTGGCAAAAATTCACAAATATATTACAGTATACAGTAGATGAAACACTTGGCTGATAATCCATTAGACTCTTATAACCTAAGATTTTCCTGGCAGTTTTCTGTTCTCTATTTTAATATTACTTTTTATGCAGAATTTTTGAGGCTCTAATCTATTTCATGTAGCTACTGAAGATAGCAGACATTCTCCTTACAAGTGCTAAATATAACAAATCAAATACAGTGCCCTGTATGTCACTTGTGTTGGTTTTCAAACTCAACACTTGATCATACAAAATTAGTATTTTAACCCCTTTGCTACGTACACAGTAGGATGAAAATGTTACTCTGGGTAGCCATTGTATATTTTCTTAGTTACAATACATAATTTTTCTTTTCATATGTAAATATATAAAAATAATTATTTTTTAAAAATAAATGTGGATTGAACATGATAAATTTTATATTTCTTAGATACTTTGATGATTATATCATGAGGGACCATGAAATATAAACAAGATTTGACACAAAAGACAAGGCAAATAACCAAGCCTTAGGATAGATAGACCCTTAAGGGGTTAGCACTTGGTTATGATTATAATAGTAATAATTGGGATAGGAAGAGATGACAAATTAAACCACTGAGTTATTGTATAGGGAGATAGCAAGGAAATATTTGTATCATATACTTGTAGAAGTAGATTATTATTATTATTTTATATTATTATTGCTGTTATTACTTTTAAACACATCAGCCATCTCCCACTGAAGCAGGATGACGCAAATAAAGAAGAAACACAAGTTTTTCTTTTTTACATTTAATAATTTATACAGGAGAAGAGGTTACTAGCCCCTTGCTCCTGGCCTTTTAGTCACCTCTCATGACATGCATGACTTGTGGAGGAAGGATTCTTCTCCACTTCCTCATGGAAGTGGTGGTTGTTTTTTTATTATTATTAGAGATGACAAGTTTAGTAATTGAGCCTTGGGATAGGGAGAGATGGCAAGGTAAATAACTAAGCCCAGGGATAGGGATGATTAGGGATAATAGCATAGATCCTAAATTTTTCTGAAACTACAGAATTGATTGCCTCTTAGTTTCTGTTTTGACCTTGATAACTGTTACTTTTTCTTAGAAGTTCAGAACATGACTTAAATACAAATCCAACTTTCATACACAAATAACCTGTACATGGGAGAAAGAAACCTAAGAAGTGTGTTAATGTGTGACTAGTTAATGGTTCAAGTTGGACTGAAATGTCCTCATAAGTTTCTTAATCCTGTGTGCAAGTTGTTTGCGTATTGTTCCAGTCATGATATTGTGCCTTCTTGTTTTTTTTTTTTTTTTATCTTTAATGTCAGTATTGTGTGTGAAAATACAGTATTGAGCATTATGGATACAGTTCATTAAAGTAGCAAAGGGGTTAAATGATTTTACTAAAAACACATTTGCAGTTGCTAAGTGTTCATGTGAAAGTTTTGCAGTTTGGAAGTTTAATAGAATTTTGAACTTATTTTTTGGGTATGCATTGGTATTATTGAGGTTGCCAGTGTAAAATGTTTTTTGCATGCATGTTATTTAGTTGTTAATTTTATCAACACCATGCAGTAAACCTTCATCTGTATTTAGTACATGTAACATTATCATGTAAAATTTGTCATTATTCACACTGAATTACTGGTTTTCATTTGTTTGCATTCCATTTGTCAGAATTTCCTACAAACAATATAATTAATGCTGAGTTTATCCCTGTACACTATAACTACTGAAGAATGAGATACTTGTGCAGCATTGAGAAATCTTTATTGAGGAAACTTTTCACCAACCAGTATCTTGTTCAGTCCAGTACAGAGATAAACGGTAAAAGATGAGGAGGAGAATGAGGTAATCAGTCCCTCAGCCTGGAGTTGATGTGTTCAGTCCATAAGTGAGTGACAAAATGTTTCTTCAATAAAGATTTCCAAATATTGCACAAGTGTCTCATTCTTTAACTTGTCGGTTTTCTAAACCATTACATCATACTATAACTACTGCACATTTCTGCACACTCATGAATCTCTGCACCCTCCATATGCATTAGTATGCAGTTGCCTGTGTGTAGCACTCTTGCACCACCTCACTGTGTATATCATATAATTGGTCTCTTCCTTCACAGTTTTCACAATGTTTCTAAGTGTCACATGTAGTCTCGTGCAGGATTTTGTAAATTTCTTGCTCACGTAATATTTTATATAAGGACCCTAGATCTACCTCGTGTTGCATGTTTTGAGAGGTCATTATTTTTGTTTTGTATTCAAGTACAAGCCCTTCACTGCCTTGTAAAATGTGTGATGGATGCTCATGTTCAAATATTTGATATTTCATAGTTAATTATAGATTAGACAACCATACTGATGTGGAAAAAGACACTATGTATAGTTCAGGGCATTTATTAGAGGAAAAGTTTTGCCAAGAGTGGCTTCTTCAGGACTAAGAACCCACTTGTGGCAAAACTTTTTGTCTAATAAATGTCCTGAACCATACATAAGTGTCTTTCTCCATATCTTGATCAGTATCACCATACCATTTTTCAACCATATTGATTATAATGGCTTGGAATTTTTGGTTAGGTTAATCTTAGACATTTAACTTTTTTTTTTTTTTCATTGTATTTTGGGCAGCTCAAGGTAAAGTGAACAGCTTTAAAATGTACAAAAAAATATTATTTATGGTGCATTGTACATGTAAGTAATATTAGCACATGTACATGGTCATGTTAGTATTGCATTTATGAAAGTCAATCGATAACAAAATAATCGAATCTCAAAATGTGCTAATAATATCATGCCATTATTTTTTAGTAGTTTAGTCATTGTACCTCAGTACAGTATTGTATGAAAGTATTATTTCCAATTAATATATTTTCTATAATACCCATTGTAATACAGGTATAGTTAATTGATACAAAACTTTGCCCTCATATAATGTAACGGAAGTATGTTTGATATAAAGCAATTACAGTTTTGCAAAATGCATTTAATTTGGGGTTAAAGGGTGGTATAACAAAAATTTTGGTAAACTGCAAGTCTGGTGATAGACAGCAAAGGGGAATTAAAATTTACATTTAAGTTTTTAATTTTTTAAGTTTTCTTTCCTTATATGCTTAATTACTAACTAATAAGTCATATTAAAATCTAGTATAGTTAAGAGGCCCAGAGCTATGTTTGTTGGTCTGTCTTCAGTAATAATTCATGAGAGAACAGTATGGCAGGTGTGCCAGTGCAGACACAGGTAGTACGTTTACTAAAAGAATAAGAAGGTTTTATTTAAAGATTGAGGCTGGGTTTTGGGAAAAGTAGGAGAGAGGGAACTATTTTCCCAGGACCTCATCTCTTATTATATTCAAATTTTCAATAACCGGCCACTTTCCCATGGGGGCAGGGTGACCTGAAAAGAAAAACGAAAGTTTCGTTTTTAAATTTAGTAAGTATACAGAGAAGGGGTTACTCGCCTCATGCTTCTGGCATTTTAGTCTCCTCTTATGACATGCATGGCTTATGGAGGAAGAATTCTGTTCATTTCCCCATGGAAATAAGAGGAAATAAATGAACAAGAACTAGACAAGGATGTGTGATGTCACCATGGTTGTTCAATATATTTATTGATGGGGTTGTAAGAGAAGTGAAGCTGCGGTGGGAGTGGGAGTGGGAGTTGTCACACTTGCTCTTTGCTGATGACACTGTGCTTTTGGGAGATTCTGAAGAGAAGTTGCAGAGGTTGGTGGATGAGTTTGGTAGGGTATGTAAAAGAAGAAAATTAAAAGTGAATATAGGAAAGAGTAAGGTGATGAGGATAAAAAAAATTAGGTAATGAAAGATTGGGTATCAGATTGGAGGAGGTGAATGTATACAGATATTTAGGAGTGGACGTGTTGGCAGATGGGTCTATGAAAGATGAGGTGAATAATAGGATTGACGAGGGGAAAAAAGTGAGTGGTGCACTTAGGAGTTTGTGGAGACAAAGAACTTTGTCCATGGAAGCAAAGAGGGGAAATGTATGAGAGTATGGTTATACCAATGCTCTATGGGTGTGTGAATTATGGGTGGTGAATGTTGCATCAAGGAGAAGGCTGGAGGCAGTGGAGATGTCGTGTCTGTGGGCAGTGTGTGGTGTGAATATAATGCTGGGAATTCGTAGTTTGGAAATTAGGAGGAGGTGTGGGATTATCAGAACTATTATCCAGAGCGCTGAGGAGGAGTTGTTGAAGTGGTTCAGACATGTAGAGAAGATGGAGCAAAATAGAATGACTTCGAGAGTGTATAAATCTGTAGTGGAGGGAAGGCGGGGTAGGGGTCGGCCTAGAAAAGGTTGGAGGGAGGGGGTAAAGGAGGTTTTGTGTGCAAGGGGCTTGGACTTCCAGCAAGCATGCGTGAACATGTTAGATAGGAGCGAATGAAAACAAATGCTTTTTAGGACTTGATGTGCTGTTGGAGTGTGAGCAAGGTAACATTTATGAAGGAATTCAGGGAAACTGGCAGGCTGGACTTGAGTCCTGGAGATGGGAAGTACAGTGTCTGCACTCTGAAGGAGGGGTGTTAATATTGCAGTTTTATAACTGTAGTGTAGGCATGCCTCTGGCAAGGCAGTGATGGAATGAATGATGGTGAAAGTTTTTCTTTTCTGGTCCACCCCACCTTGGTAGGAAATGGCCAATGTCTTAATAATAAAAAAATAAAGAACTATTAATAGAAAAAAAAAATGGAGGGTGTGTGGGTGTGGGTGGGTGTGTACTCACCTATTTGTGGTTGCAGGGGTCGAGTCTTAGCTCCTGGCCCTGCCTCTTCACCGGTTGCTACTGGGTCCCCTCTCTCCGTTCCACGAGCTTTATCAAACCTCGTCTTAAAACTATGTATGGTTCCCGCCTCCACTACATCACTTTCTAGGCTATTCCACTGCCTGACAACTCCATGACTGAAGAAATACTTCCTAACATCCCTTTGACTCATCTGAGTCTTCAACTTCCAATTGTGACCTCTTGTTTCTGTGTCCCCTCCCTGGAACATCCTGTCTTTGTTCACCTTGTCTATTCCGCGCAGTATTTTATATGTCGTTATCATGTCTCCCCTGACCCTCCTGTCCTCCAGTGTCGTCAGGCCGATTTCCCTTAACCCCTTCAGGGTCCAAGGCCCAGATCTGAAGTGGTGCCCCAGTGTCCAAGAATTTTCAAAAAAAAAAAATTTGTTATTTTTTCTTATGAAATGGTAGAGAATCTTTTTGTGAAGGTAATAAAATGAAAAGTACGAAATTTGATGGAAAATTGACGAAATTGTGCTCTCGTGAATTTTGATGTGTCAGCGATATTTACGAATCGGCGATTTTGCCGACTTTGACTCCCATTTTAGGCCAATTACATTATTCCAGTCAACCAAATTCTTAGCTATTTCACTAGTATTACTTCTATTCTATCGATTGAGCACAAGAAATCGCCAAGTCAACTGTTTCAACTACAAAATAAAGTGATTGGAAATTGTTAATTTGGCCAATTTAACACAAAGTTCAAAATATTCCAATTTCAAAATAGGGTCCAGAATAAACAATGTAGGTATTCCTGGAACTAAACTAACATTTCCTCTGTTCATTAGTTACATTTTCAGGCTTTACAAATAAATTCCATTTTGATTTTTTATTCACATAATGAATTTTTATTCACACCAAAAAACAGAAGATTTACTGTTATGCAATACTGTAATAATTGTATAAATATCATCACCCTATTTGCGAATGTATATTAGACCCACCAGCTGGCGTGTATTAGACGTGGGAGGTCGTTTGTTTACTCTTGAATATCGGCAAAAATTTAACATTTCCGATACTTTGAGCTCAGTTTCAAGCCATTTCCAATGCTAAAACCAATCAAAATCATCTCTATTTCTGTAATATGTCTTCCATTCTATCAAATGAGACCAAGAAATAGCAAATACAACTATAAAAAACATACGGAAAAACACTGCACAAATTCGCTGTTTTAATTGAAAAATCATGATTTCAGTTTTTTTCTATTATTATACACAGTGTGTTGCAGGATCTGTTTTATGTGGTGCACACATACCACATAGATGTATTCTCTCATATCTAGGCCCATATGTACCACTCACAGTTTATCAGAGTGAGCTGAGCTCATGACGTAGATCTACGGTTTGGACCCTGAACGTAAAGCCATAGATCTACGGGACGGACCTTGAAAGGGTTAACCTTTCTTCATAGGACATTCCCCTTAGCTCTGGAACTAACCTTGTCGCAAACCTTTGCACTTTCTCTAATTTCTTGACGTGCTTGATCAAGTGCGGGTTCCAAACAGGTGGGTGGGTGGGTGAGTGGGTGTGTGGGTGGGTGGGTGTGTGGGTGGGTGTGTGTGTGGGTGTGTGTGTGTGGGTGGGTGTGTGTGTGGGTGGGTGTGTGTGTGGGTGGGTGTGTGTGGGTGTGTGTGTGTGTGTGTGGGTGTGTGTGTGGGTATGGGTGTGTGTGTGTGTGTGTGTGTGTGTGTGTGTGTGGTACTTGCACATCTGTGATGTGGTCCACGCTAACTTCAGTATCAACAGGTAGCGACCTCAGTTCATGAACGGGGTTGGGGGTTCAATCCCCAGGCCACTGGAAATGATGAGTATGTTTTCTTGCAACTGCTACCCCTGTTCACCTGGCAAAAAAAAAAAAATCCGAACCACACAATAGAGAAAAACTTATGTGAAAGACTAAGGAATGATAATGTCAGAAAATCTCGCTTGCAAAGATCACAATGTGTCTTATCACATCTACACCCCTCAAGGAAGGTTCCTTGATGTTGGTGAGGGCCTCTTGATGTAAGAAATTGGATCTGTGTGCCAGTTCCCTGAATTAAGCCTGAATACCTTCCACATCCCCCCACAGGCACTGTATAATCCAATGGGTTTAGTGCTTCCCCCTTGATTATAATAATAATATCACATCTACTAGGAAAATGATAGGTTGGATAATGAGAACTTTCTAAACAAGGGATGCCAAGTCAATGATTCTCTTTAAATAGCTTGTACTCTCTAAGCTGGAATACTGCTGTACATTACTGGCCACCTCCACACCCCCCCCCCCTCCTCAAGGGAGGTTCCTTGATGATGGTGAAAGGCTCTTGATCAAGGGAATTAATCTGTGCTCTAATTCCTTGAATTAAGCCTGAATGCCTTCCACCCCCCTCCCACACACACAGGCGCTTTACCCTATAGGTTTAGTGTTCCATGATGACACCAAAGGTCCCTTTCAAAGAAGGCAAAATTGTAGATCTGGAGAATATAGAGAGAGCTTTTACTGCATGCATAAGTACAATAAAATATTTCAGGTGAAATACATCATAATCCTAGAGAGACTAGTCTCAAATCTGCACAAGGAAATCACTCCCTGCAACAGCAAGACTCGGCAGGCAGTGCAGCATCCCCAGTGAAAAGCTGGGGTGCCGTGAGTATGGTTAAAGATAATATAGTAAGTGTCAGGGACCCAAGACTGTTTCAACTACCTCCCAGCATAAATAAGGAGGATTACCAATAGACCCCTGGCTGTCTTCAACAGGCACCTGATAAGCCGGGCTGTGGGTCGTATGTCAGTTTGCATGCGGCCAGCAGTAACAGCCTGGTTGATCAAGCCCTGATCCACCACGAGGCATGGTCATGGGCTGGGCTGCGGGAACGTTAACCCCTGGAACACCCTCCAGGTATACCCTCGGGTTTAGAGCCTAATTTGATAATGTATTACTAAGGTATTCTTGACTAGCGGAAAGCAAGTAGCATGCAGATGTGGTGACCCTCGTAAGTTTATTCAGTTACTAGTACACTTTAATAGAGCCGACACAGGACTCACAGCAGTGGTCATAAGTTGGAGAAATTCAGATTCAGAAAGGATATAAGAAAGCACTAGTTTGGTAATAGAGTTGTGGAAGAGTGGAACAAACGTTGTGTAGTTTTAAAAATAGGTTAGATAAGTGTATGTGAGTGGGTATGGGCGGGTGGGAGTTGGCCCTGACTAGCTTGTGCTAATAGGTCTGATGCCGTGCTCCTTCCTTAAGTGGATGTGACCTGACTTGACTAGTGCAACATCTGGTTATCTTTATTGTAGACGTTTCGCCATCCAGTGGCTTTATCAATACAGATTCTTGGACATAATTAGAAAACAGAAGAATTATATACAAAAGATGAGGTAATTAGTCCCTCAGCCTTGGAGGTGGTGTTTACAGCACCATGTTTGTTGTACAGCCACGGTGCTGTAAATACCACCTCCAAGGCTGAGGGACTGATTACCTCTTCTTTTGTATATAGTTCTTCTGTTTTCTAATTATGTCCAAGAATCTGTATTGATAAAGCCACTGGATGGCGAAACGTCTACAATTAAGATAACCAGATGTTGCACAAGTGTCTTAACTTTCATCTTGTCGGTACATATTGTATACCTGTCTTGCATGACTTGACTAGGTTGAGTCACTGCTAATCAACAGGATATTGCATATTCTCGAGACCGCTGTAACACGATGTCAACAGGTCCTTCTCTAACCCAACCTGTCTCACCACATTAGTTCCACTACTACTAGTACTACTGTAGATGCATGGTTCAAAGAACCGACACGTTGTTAAATTAGACACATGTGCAACTCTTGGGTATCATTATTGAGGAAACGTTTCGCCACACAGTGGCTTCATCAGTCCATAAAAAGGATAAACTTGAACAGGAGGAGAATGAGGTAATCAGTCCATCAACCTTGAGACGATGTGGTCAGTCCATCAATCTTGAATAGAATACGGCATAAGAGCGGAGAAGCAGCTTATAAACCGTAGGCAGGAGAGGTGCAGCAGTCGTAGGTGGTGTCACATTTGTCCAATGTGGAAGTAGGTCGTGCCCAAGGGTTAGGCAAGCGAAGAATTCCCAAGTATTAAGATCCCAAGAAGTTGCAGTGTCTGAGGGACTGAATACCTCATTCTCCTCCTGTTCTTCAAGTTTATCCTCTGTATGGACTGATGAGGCCACTGTGTGGCGAAACGTTTCCTCAATGAAGATACCCAAGAGTTACACATGTGTCTAATTTAACAACTAGTACTGCTACTAGTAGTACTACTGCCACCACCGCCACTATCGTCGCAGCCACCACCACCACCATCGTCGCCGCCGCCGTCGCCGCTGCCGCCCACCACCACCAACTCCTGTCAGTTTATTCAGGTATACACAAATAGTCACATAGATTATCATACATAGCAGCACCTAGAACCCTAAGATAACTCAAAAAAGTCAAAGTGACATATTTGCATTGGACCGATTGCTCCCAATTGGGCCCTGCGCCTAAGCCCCCCCCCCCCATCCTGCGACTAAGGGGGCCCTGAGCTAGAGTGTAATCTACTCTCGGCTTGTCAAGTACACGCAACAACACTTAAGTTAAAAAAAAAAAAGGGGGGCAGCTGGAGGAAGGAGTTTTTCCAAGCTTAAACTTACCAAAACTTACTTGAGATCATCAGTTCAGCAAGAACGTTTGACCAGTTTGGCGATTATGTCCATTGAATCTGAAATTAACAGGAGTTTACACTTCTAAAAGACTGCAGAAAAAAAAGCAAGAAAAATAAAAGGCAATAATAATATGGCTCATTTATAGTTTTATTAATGTTAAGTGATTTTTAGAAGTCAAAAAAAGATAATTTGTTTCCAACAGCGCACTTGAATTCTGATTTTTTTTCTGAACAAAAATAAATTAATATTTTTAATAAATCATTTCACAGTCTATGTAGTTTTCAGAGGTGATATACAAATTTTGTTTGTTACTTGTCCCCTCCAGGAAGGTTCCTTGATGCTGATGAGGGGCTCTTGATCTAGGGAACTGGAACTGTGCTCCAGTTCCCTGATTATCTCCCCTCAAGGAAGGTTCCTTGATGTTGGTGAGGGGCTCTTGATTTAGGGAATTTGATCTGTGCTCCAGTTCCCCGAATTAAGCCTGTACCGAACTTGCACACGAAAATCACTCACTACGAAAGCAAAAGACCTGGCAGACGATGCACCATCCCCCCAATGAAAAGCAGGGGTGTCACTAGCACGTTAAGAGACCATACAATAAGTGTCAGGGGACCGAGACTGTTCAACTGCCTCCCAGCACACATAAGGGGGATTACCAACAGACCCCTGGCAGTCTTCAAGCTGGCACTGGACAAGCACCTAAAGGCAGTTCCTGATCAGCCGGGCTGTGGCTCGTACGTTGGTTTGCGTGCAGCCAGCAGCAACAGCCTGGTTGATCAGGCGCTGATCCACCAGGAGGCCTGGTCACAGACCGGGCCGCGGGGCGTTGACCCGAAACTCTCTCAGGTAAACTCAGTGTATGCTTCACATCCCCCAGCGTGTATAATCCTACGGGTTAGCGCTTCCCCGTGATTAATAATCATGTTTGTTACTTGTATGTTTACATGTATGCAATTTATATTAAAATGTAGCTTACATCTGTTTGGTCTATTACACATGGTAAACTCCAGGTGAACGTAGAGCTATGTATGGTCTGTTACACATGTGAGCGTAGAGCTATGTTTGGTCTATTACATATGTGAACGTGGATCTATGTTTGGTCTATTACACATGTGAACGTAGAGCTATGTATTGTCTATTACACATGTGAGTGTAGAGCTGTTTGGTCTATTACATATGTGAACTTAGATCTATGTTTGGTCTATTACACATGTGAACGTAGATCTATGTTTGGACAGTTTAAGGGTTAACTCGCATGCATTTTATAAGCGCACAGTTTGCTTGCTTCCATACATGGAGTCCACCAAAGTTGTTCCCAACTGGATCTAGGGAATTGGATCTGTGCTCCGGTTCCCTGAATTGAGCCTGAATATCTTACACCCCCCCCCCACGTGCGCTCTATAATCCTACGGGTTTAGCGCTCCCCCATTATTATAATTATTATGTTCCCAACTGGGCCCCGCACCTCCTAAGGCCGGCTCTGCATTGGGGTCCTTTTTTTTTTTTTTTTTTTTTTTATTCGCCGGTATTCTCCCGGCCCGGGTCTTTTCCAAGTAGTGGTGACCCGGCCTTGGCTCCCTATCTGGGGAGTGTCTCGAGACTTAAGTCCCCCATGGGAGGAGGTACAAGTACCTCCTCATCTTTGGGACCAAGTGTCCCCAGGCCTAGCCACATTCCCCGCCCTCACGGGGCTCGTAGGGAGAAGCTAGGCCTCTGGTCTGCCATCTACCCCGCCTCAAAGGGGCTCGTGGGGATGGCAGTCTTATTTGGGGTCCTTTATATACTGCCACTATATATACAACTTGGCCAGGTCCGACACACGCACTCCACTTTCATACTTTGCAATTATCTCTTTCTTCATTTCAATAGTCATTAGCACCCTTGGTCTCGATGGGTTGGCACTAGAAGCTTTCTTGGGGCCCATAGTGACTTATTTTGCAGAAACAAGCACCAAAAACTGATAATATGGAATGTACCTAATGTATACTTAGATGCGCGCACACTGGCTGGCTTGTAAACACTGGCGTACACACAGGGCAGTTCAGGCCACACGTGGACACGTCTTGTACGAATCGTATCGCGTACCGGGTTTTGTAACGGGAACCGAGGCAAATTTTTTGCGATTTAATGCTTCGGATACCGGATTTATCGGTTACCGATGACTTTGCGAACCGGGGGTCCACTGTACTCATTTTCTTAGTTATCTCTGTATTAGTACTGAAGCCCTCTTACGGAAGGTTCCTGGACGCTGGTGAGTGGCTCTTGATCTTGGGTAGAGGTCGTTTTGATAAGGACCTGCCTTGTATGGGCCAGTAGGCCTTCTGCAGTGTTTCTCCATTCATTCCATTCCTATGGTGTAGAAATGTACCTAGTTGGACGAATCTTATTGTGGCTAGCTGGTCCAGTGGCTAACGCAACGGTCTGGAGTTTTGAGACTGACCGCAGGATCAAACCCCACTCGTGATATGTTTTGTTTGCAATCGTGTCGTACGATTTCGTGAGTCGAGGTATGTTCTTATGTTATCTAGGGAACTGGATCTGTGCTCCGGTTCCCTGAATTGAGCCTGCATAGTTTCCATCCCCTCTCCTCCTACGTGCGCCGTATAATCCTACGGGTTTAGCGCTTCCCCATGATTATAATAATGCATTAAATAGAGGCTAGATCACAGTAATAGGACCCCAATGGAAATAAATCACTGTGTCTGACTTTCTTGGGTTATCCTAGGTTCTCTACACATATGCTGCTGTGTATGATAATTCTATGTAACTGTATTTGTGTATACCTGAATAAAATTACTTACTTACTTATAGGTACTTGTGCTGTATAGCCCTTGTGGTTTAGCGCTTCTTTTTTATTATAATACTGATTTAAAATAATAGTTACTTGTATATTAGCTATACTACAAATCAATATTCTCCCTTTCTGTCGCTACATTCTTTAGGTACATTCTGGCTCTCTTCTTGAAGTGGCTTTCCCCTCAAGGAAGGTTCCTTGACGCTGGTTAGGGGCTCTTGATCTAGAGAATTGGATCTGTGCTCCAGTTTCCTGAATTAAGCCTGAATACTTTCCATCCCCCCCCCACAGTCGCTGTATAATCCTACGGGTTTAGCGCTGCCCCTTGATTATAATATGACAGGCTTTGAAATGTGCAGGTAATTATACACAAATAACCCGCACATAAAAGAGAGAAGCTTACGACGACGTTTCGGTCCGACTTGGACCATTGACAAAGTCACACTAACAGAGGTGGAGCAGGATGGTTATTTGTGTATCGTTCCAGTCACGGTATTGTGCCTTTTTGTTATTTATGTGCAGGTAATTGTTCCATCTAGTCTTCTCTTGTTTCGTCCTCTTGTTTTTTTCTTCTAGTTTTCCCTTTTGTTCTTGTTTCTTTCATTGTTTTCATCTTTCTTCATTCTTGCTCAGTAGGCAACGCATTCGCCTCTCACTTGTGTGTCCATGGTTCAGTCCCCAGCATGGGTGAAAACGTTGGTCGTTTCCTTACACCTGGTGTGGGTGGCATCCTGGGGGACAAGATTAATTAAAGGGCCACAATAGAAATAAATGACAATTCTGGATGACGCACTGGTTTATCCTGGATAACGCACTGGTTTATCCTGGATGACGCACTGGTTTATTTTGGATAACGTACTGGGTTATCCTGGATGACGCACTGGGTTATCCTGGATGGCGCACTGGTTTATCTTGGATGACGCACTGGGTTATCCTGGGTGACACACTGGGTTATCCTGGATGACACACTGGGTTATCCTGGATGACGCACTGGGTTATCCTGGATGGCGCACTGGTTTATCTTGGATGACACACTGGGTTATCATGGATGACACACTGGGTTATCCTGGATGACGCACTGGGCTATCATGGATGACACACTGGGTTATCCTGGATGACACACTGGGTTATCATGGATGACACACTGGGTTATCATGGATGACGCACTGGGTTATCATGGATGACGCACTGGGTTATCCTGGATGACAACTGGGTTATCCTGGATGACACACTGGGTTATCCTGGATGACGCACTGGGTTATCATGGATGACGCACTGTATCCTGGATGCCTGGTTATCCTGGATGACACACTGGGTTATCCTGGATGACGCACTGGTTACTGGATGAACCGTACATGATGACACTGGTTATCCTGGATGACGCACTGGGTTACCTATACCACTGGTTATGATACACACTGGGTTATCATGGATGACACACTGGGTTATCCTGGATGACGCACTGGTTTATCCTGGATGACGCACTGGTTTATCCTGGATGACGCACTGGTTATGGATGACGCACTGGGTTATCCTGGATGACACTGGGTTATCATGGATGACATACTGGGTTATCCTGGATGACGCACTGGGTTATCCTGGATGACACTGGGTTATCATGGATGACACTGGGTTATCTGATGACGCAGACTGTGATCCTGGATGACACTGGGTTATCCTGGATGACGCACTGGGTTATCCTGATGACGCACTGGTTTATCCTGGATGACGCACTGATTATCCTGGATGATGCACTGGGTTATCCTGGATGACGCACTGGGTTATCCTGGATGACACACTGGGTTATCATGGATGACACACTGGGTTATCCTGGATGACGCACTGGGTTATCCTGGTGAACACTGGTTATCTGGATGACGCACTGGGTTATCCTGGATGACGCACTGGTTATCCTGGATGACGCACTGGTTTATTGGATGACACACTGGGTTATCCTGGATGAGCACTGGGTTATCGGATGACCACTGGTTACCTGGATGACGCACTGTTATCCTGGATGAGCACTGGTTTATTTGGATGAGCAACTGGGTTATCCTGGATGACACACTGGGTTATCCTGGATGGCACACTGGTTTATCTGGATGACGCACTGGGTTATCATGGATGACGCACTGGGTTATCCTGGATGACACACTGGGTTATCCTGGATGACACTGGGTTATCCTGGATGACGCACTGGTTTATCCTGGATGACGCACTGGGTTATCCTGGATGACGCACTGGGTTATCATGGATGACGCACTGGTTATCCTGGATGACACACTGGGTTATCCTGGATGACGCACTGGTTTATCCTGGATGACGCACTGGGTTATCATGGATGACGCACTGTGTTATCCTGGATGACACACTGAGTTATCCTGGATGACACACTGGGTTATCCTGGATGGCGCACTGGTTTATCCTGGATGACGCACTGGGTTATCATGGATGACGCACTGGGTTATCCTGGATGACACCGGGTTATCATGGATGACACACTGGGTTATCTGGATGACCACTGGTTATCATGGATGACACTGGGTTATCCTGGATGACGCACTGGGTTATCCTGGATGACGCACTGGGTTATCCTGGATGACGCACTGGGTTATCTGGATGACGCACTGGTTACCTGGATGACGCACTGGATCCTGGATATTGCACTGGGTTATAATGCCTGGGGGATGACACTGGTTTCTAGACCATGGGAATGGAGCACTGGGTTAATCCTGGATGACGCACTGGGTTATCCTGGATGACACACTGGGTTATCATGGATGACATGCTGGGTTATCCTGGATGACACTGGGTTACCCTGGATGACACACTGGGTTATCCTGAATGACGCACTGCGTTATCCTGGATGACGCACTGGGTTATCTTGGATGACTAACTTTACCCCCGGGTAAAAAATCCCAACAAATCTTCCTTGGTGGTTATTATAATTATGGGGGAGCACTAAACCCGTAGGATTATACAGTGCCTGTGGGGGGGATGGAAGGTATTCAGACTCAATTCAGGGAACCGGAGCACAGAGCCAATTCCCAAGATCAAGAGCCCCTCACCAGCATCAAGGAACCTCCCTTGAGAGGTTCCCTGGTGGTGAGGCTGTTGTAGGTAGTTTGTGCTTACAATGGGTAGATGGCAGCATGAGGAGGAGGCTGGGGGAGGTGTTGAAGGAAGGGGTGTTGGAGGAAGGGGTGTTGAAGGAAGGGGTGTTGGAGGAAGGGGTGTTGGAGGAGGGGTGTTGGAGGAGGGGTAGTGATGGTGGTGGTGTCTGGTGAGTGTTGCTTCAGTGTACACAAACATGGCCGACCACACTCAACACCTGACACAGGAACACACCGAGAAGATTGTCCAGTTTCAGGTACTGTTTTATGTCCTTTTGTGAGTGGTGTGGGGAGTGAGGTGGTGAGTGCCACGGGGAGGGGGGTGGCACCTCGAGAGGTGGGTTGGTGGCACTAACTAGTGAGGAATGATGGTTGACTCGGGCGGGCATGGTGTAATATGTCATTATCAGAGGTGGATATCCTATACCTAACTGTCACTGCCTGACACTTGATGTCAGTTGACCTAAGATGTGCTAGTTAAGTGCCGGAGTTATACCAGAACTGGACATCAAGGAAAAATGTTGTACACAGTTTTAAACAACACTTGACAACACCTCAATCAGATGACCCTCACAGCTAATGTATCCTAGTAAGTTTATTTAGGTACAGGTACACATAAGTACACTTATTATACGTAGTGTAAATTACCCAGGATAACCCAAGAAAAAAGTCAAAAGTGAGTCATTTCCATTGGGGTCCTTGTATTTCCTAATTATTTTGAATATAGCTCGCATTTCTGTCATGGATATTTCTTCTATTTTCAGAGTGCAAGTCACTGGCTCGAAGGGTTTTCCTTATTCTTTTTCATATTAGTGTTATTTTGCAGTTGTTCATAGTTTATCTTTTAATGAAATCCTAAAACTTTGCAGAGTGATTAACTTCATTCAGTTAAATATTATTTTTAAAAACTTCATCTAACAGTGTAAAATATGTTTTGTCAACCAGAGGCTTTATCAGTCCAATACAGAGAATAATTATGGAGATGGTGCAAGACATGAAGCAGTCCTTCAGCCTTTCTTGAAACTGTTCAGTCCATAAGATTAGATTAGATTGTTTTGGGGATTTTTAACCCAGAGGGTTAGCCACCCAGAAAAACCCAATAGTCACTTTAACTTTTTTTTTGGGTTATCCTAAGTAATTTACACTATGATAATTGTACTTAGTTTGTGATAATTGTAGCTTAGTTTGTGCATCATCAGGGACTGTCTTATTTCCATTGGGTTACTTTAATCTTCTCACTCAGGGTGTAACCACAGGAGTTGACTAACACCCAGGTACCTAGGAAAACAGAGGCAGCAAATGTAAGGAAATGTGCCCAAAATTTTACCTGTGACATTGAGTGATTCCCAGTCCCACAGTGTGGGAACTGAGGACACTGTTACCCAGGTATGAGCACCCACAGTCTGGTCGAATCACAAGTTACTCGAGGATGCTGGCTTATATACAGGAGATAGAGAGGTGATATAGTTAGAAGCCAGCATAGGTGGGGGGAGCCCAGTTGTGTAAGTAGATCATGGGAATGGATTAGGCAACAGTAGAGTAGCATAAGAATTCACTGTGCCCATCCTCGGAATTCTTGTGCTACTCTACTATTGCCTAATCTGTTAGTATGATCTACTTGTGTGTGTGTGTGTTTGTGTGTACTCGCCTATTTGTACTCACCTATTTGTGGTTGCAGGGGTCGAGTCACAGCTCCTGGCCCTACCTCTTCGCTGATTGCTACTAGGTCCTCTCTCTCCCTGCCCCATGAGCTCTATCATACCTCGCCTTAAAACTATGTATGGTTCCCGCCTCCACTACGTCAGTTTCTAGGCTATTCCACGGCCTGACTACTCTATGACTGAAGAAATACTTCCTAACATCCCTTTGATTCATCTGAGTCTTCAACTTCCAATTGTGACCTCTTGTGTCTGTGTCCCTTCTCTGGAACATCCCGTCTTTGTCCACCTTGTCTATTCCGCGCAGTATTTTATATGTCGTTATCATGTCTCCCCTGACCCTCCTGTCCTCCAGTGTCGTCAGGCCGATTTCCCTCAACCTTTCTTCGTAGGACAATCCCCGTAGCTCTGGGACTAGTCTTGTTGCAAACCTTTGCACTTTCTCTAATTTCTTGACGTGCTTGACTAGGTGTGGATTCCAAACTGGTGCTGCATACTCCAGTATGGGCCTGACGTAAATGGTATACAGAGTCTTAAACGAATCCTTACTGAGGTATCGGAACGCTATCCGTAGGTTTGCCAGGCGCCCGTATGCTGCAGCAGTTATCTGATTGATGTGCGCCTCAGGAGATATGCCCGGTGTTATACTCACCCCCAGATCTTTTTCCTTGAGTGAGGTTTGCAGTCTTTGGCCATCTAAACTATATTGTGTCTGCGGTCTTCTTTGCCCTTCCCCAATCTTCATGACTTTGCATTTGGCAGGGTTAAATTCAAGGAGCCAGTTGCTGGACCAGACTTGTAGCCTGTCCAGGTCTCTTTGTAGTCCTGCCTGATCCTCATCCGATTTGATTCTTCTCACTAACTTCGCATCATCTGCAAACAAGGACACTTCTGAGTCTATCCCTTCCGTTATGTCGTTCACATACACCAAGAACAGCACAGGTCCTAGGACTGACCCCTGTGGAACCCCGCTTGTCACAGGTGCCCACTCTGACACCTCGTCGCGTACCATGACTCATTGTTGCCTCCCTGTCAGATATTCTATGATCCATTGCAGTGCCTTTCCTGTTTTGTGTGCCTAATCCTCTAGCTTTTGCAGTAACCTCTTGTGAGGAATTGTGTCGAAGGCCTTCTTGCAGTCCAAAAATATGCAGTCGATCCACCCCCCTCTCTCTTGTCTTACTTCTGTCACCTTGTCATAAAACTCTAGTAGGTTTGTGACACAGGATTTTCCTTCCCTGAAACTGTGCTGGTTGTCAATTATACACTTGATTTCTTTCCAGGTGCCCCACCACTCTCCTCCTGATGATGATCTCCATGACCTTGCATACTATACACGTCAGTGATACAGGTCTCTAGTTTAGTGCCTCATGTCTGTCTCCCTTTTTAAAAATTGGGACTACATTTGCCATTTTCCATACCTCAGGGAGTTGCCTAGTTTCAAATGATGTGTTGAAGATCTTTGTTAATGGCTCACACAATATCTCTGCTCCCTCTTTAAGGACCCATGGAGAGATGTCTGGTCCCACCGCCTTTGAGGTGTCAAGTTCGCATAGCAGCTTCTTCACCTCCTCCTTGGTTATATGTACCTCATCCAGCACTTACTGGTGTGCCCCCCTGTTCTGATTTCCTGGAGTCCTACTGGTTTCCACTGTAAATACCTCTTTAAATCTTGTGTTGAGCTCCTGACATACCTCTTGGTCATTTCTTGTGAATTCCCCATCACCCTTCCTCAGTCTGATTACCTGGTCCTTGACTGTTGTTTTCCTCCTGAAGTGGCTGTACAACAGCTTCGGGTCAGTCTTTACTTTTGATGCTATGTCATTTTCATATTGTCTCTGAGCCTCCCTTCTTATCTGTGCATATTTGTTTCTGGCTCTTCGGCTGATTTCTTTATTTTCCTGAGTTCTCTGTCTTCTGTACCTTTTCCATTCTCTAGTACACCTAGTTTTTGCCTCCCTACACGTTTTGGGTGAACCAAAGGGAACCTCGTTCCTGTTTTCCTATCCCATTTTTACTGTTTCTGTCTTCCCTCATGTGGAAACCCAAACCTTCCGTCTGCCTCCTTTGAGCTCTTGTTGCCAACATAGTCCTATCAGGTTTCTTGTACCCTGGTTTATCATGCAAGTCAGTTCTGTTCCCTCTCCAACTATCTCTTGAGGAGTCCTCATAACAGTTGTTGCATGAGTTGTTTCCAGTCCTCATTCCTATCATCTCTCTCCATTTGGGACCCCCAATGGCTCCAGTTTAGTTAAGCTCATGATGAAATCACATAATATACTAGCTCCCCCTGTTCATACCATGGACACCTCGGCTGAATTCAAGGTGATAAAGGTCCAGCTTGCTGTTCTTTCCTCTCCTGCCTCCTGGTTGTGGTGGTTTACATTTATGCATATTTATCACTCATATTTGTGTCTTGTTTGTGTGGGTGTTTTCGTATCTCATGATTTGATCATATAGTTAATTTGCTTGTGTGTTTGGGTGTGTGTGTTTTGTTGTGTTTGTTTTTTTTGGTCCTGCAGTTTGTGGTGGTTGTCATTACTGTTTGACCTTATGTTTGTGTGTGTGTTTGTGTGTGTGTGTGTGTGTGTGTGTGTGTGTGTGTGTGTGTGTGAGACTCAACAATCAATATTTGCACCAATAACTCATTACAGTTGTGACCGGGTGTGGAAGTGTGAATTGCTCATTACTCTATGTAATTTGTTCATGATTGTAGCCATGTATAAACGTAAGTAACCATTCTTACAGGATTCATTACCTTTGTAACTTGTGAGTTCATTACCCTTGTACCTAGTTCAGCTATCAAAACTTTGGGGGCCCAGTCCCTGGACCCATTATGTACCTCTGTAATCTGTAAATACCTTTGTAACTTGTCATGATTGTGACCAGACCTGCCTGGAGTTCATTACCTTTGTAAATTGTGAGTTCATTACCTTTGTAAATTGTGAGTTCATTACCTTTGTAATTGTGAGTTCATTACCTCTGTAACTTGCTCAGCTATCAAAACTTTGGAGTCCAGTCCCCGGACCAATTATGTACTTCTGTAATCTTTTGACTACCGCTCACAGGATGGGTATGGAGTGCATAATAAACATATTAAACTAAAATGATCTACTTTCACTAGTGAACTCTACCCACCTGTGATGCATCCTCAGGCATCAATTTTAGATTCAGCCAAACTGATGGAATAAACACTTCCATTCAAGGCAAGGGGATTGATGACCTCAAACTACTACATGTATGTCTTACACCAGCTCCAGGATTATTTTTTATATTAAATTGATAAAGCCACTGGTTGGCAAAACTTAACATATTAAAGATACCCAAGTGTTGCATATAGTATCTTATTCATCTACTGTCAGTTTTATAAACTATTAAAACAACATCCTAGCATTTAGTTTTTAAACCAGATATATTTCAGTGTTAGTTCTTATTTAGGCCTTGTGCATAATTTTAAACTTTACAATGGTTTTATGTATACTGTAGGATGTTATGTAGAATTTAATCAAAGATAGCCCAGTTGGTTGATTAGGGATTTACGCTTCTATATTTTAAATGCCCTCTTGTGTTAACACATTGTAACCACACAATATTATCATCTTAGACATTTCCTTCTCAGACCAGAAAATTTGACCTTTTTTTTTTTATATAAATTTTAATAGATTAGTTTCGTTATGCTCTTGTCTGCTATTTCATTTGTTTTTCCTCTTTACTTTTGTATATTCATTTTTATCTTACTTGAATCTCTGATAACTCCTTGGATTTGTATGTTTCTTATATTGGATTCAATTCTCTTTTTTTTTCTTTCTCTCTTTGGCACTCGAGCATCTGTTAAGTCAGTCATTATTGTAGGGTCTTTTTCCCAACTTTTTGGAACAATTTTTTTTTAACCCGTAAACGGTCCAAGCAGATCTACGTTCACATGTGTAGTGCTACAAAAGTAGATCTAAGTTTTTTTACATATTTTCAAATATAACAACAAAAAAAGTAGATCAAAGTTTTTTTTACACATTTTCATATGTAGAAAAACAAAAAGAAGATAGTACTTTTTTTATATACAGTGGACCCCCGATTAACGATATTTTTTCATTCCAGAAGTATGTTCAGGTGCCAGTACTGACCGAATTTGTTCCCATAAGGAATATTGTGAAGTAGATTAGTCCATTTCAGACCCCCAAACATACACGTACAAAAGCACTTACATAAATACACTTACATAATTGGTCGCATTGGGAGGTGATCGTTAAGCGGGGGTCCACTGTACTTTCAAATGTTGAAAAAACGTATATATACATTTGGACCGTTTACGGGTTAAATAGCGTACAGTAGTGTTACATTTTTTAAAGGGCCACCATGGTGCAAGTTGTATTGAGCCCTTCCTCCTGGCTCCCAGGTATTAGAGAGTTTTCACTTGCAGGAGAACAGTAGGGAAAATGCAGCATACAGTACGTACATGGTGCATCACTCCTTGCATAATTTGTTTTATCTGTTTCATGTAATGTTTTATTACAAATGTTTCTTAGAAATATTGCTGCTTTAGACCATAATTTTTCTTGTAATATAGTTTTTCATATCTGTATTATCTTTTTTGTTTTTTCCTTCCCAAATTATATTTTATGATTGCTTTTTTCAAGTGGATTTAGATAGTTTATAATGGCTGTGCTATTTGTTGTGTATGGATGGTATGGAAAATTGAATTTGCAGAATGCAAGAGGCTGTAGCTATAATTATGGAAACAAGTTCTTGGGGTGCCTTATTTACCTGCCGGTTCTCTACAATTAGCCCAGAGAGTTCCATGCATATTTGAGCTGGATGCAAGGACATAAATGCAAGGATTAATATCTTGTTTTTCATGTGGTTAGTTAGATTTGCTATGCAGTACAAGCCTTTGCTGATCGTAAATTAAACTGTTTCTCCATAAGTTTTTTTTTTTTTTTTCTTTTTCTAAGTATTTTGTCTGCTTTTCCTCTAATGACTTCTCCCAAAGTGCTTGTCACAACCCAAGCTTTTGTATAAATATGAAGAATGGTTGTAGTGCTTGTTTGTTTATAATTTGGAAGCTAACGTGACAGACTTGAGTGCTGGTGGTTCTGGTTGAAATTTCTCACACTAGTCTGTGATGGATTATACAGCATTCTGTGTAGTTATTCTGTATTTTACAGTACTGTATATATAGCTAATTATATATTTTATAATAAAAATGTTGTATAATTTTTTTTTGCTTGTCTGTGTTTTAAGTTTCAAATTTAAAATGTACAGCACTATTACTATACATAGATTCTTTTGTTAATTAATCCTGAATCTTACCTGACAAATCTTTATATTTTGCTTTATATATATATATATATTTTTTTTTTTTTTTGCTACAGAACATTTAGCATTATAAAAGAGAGTGTGAATTACTGTATATATACAAAAGCAGCCTTCTTCACAGGTTCATTGTATGTATATTTTGTAAAGAAAGGGGGGCCCTCCTCTCTTTTCATGTTTCTTATAAATTGAAATAAATTCTTTAATTTATCTATTTGCTTATTTCTTTATTTGTATATTTTTTGTTTTATTTTAGTAAATAGCAAGGGTCTCGAGATCCACATGACAGCAGACTCTCAGTGACGCAGTTGACATTGTGCCGTGCACTTGAGAAGAACTTGCTTTGCACATTTTGGGAGGTAAGGTCACTGATTTATAGACAACAAGATATGTCTATATACTCTGCAGAAAACTGCAGACACTGTGCTGGATGAAAAATAATATGCAAGGCAGGAGTTGCACTACTATAGGGCATTGGCAGTGAGGAGATATTGGTCCTTATGTACAGGATATAGGGCATGAGAGAAACTTTTGTGTTTGTATACATGGAGTAGGATATGAGGTAGATACAGTGCTTAAAGGCAGGGCATTGGACATGAGAAACATAGGTGCTTATATAGAGGTTTTAAGGCATAAGAGATATATAGTGTTTATATACAGGGCATTGGATATGAGTGTGACATGGATATTTATCTATATAGGGAGTAGGTCATGAGAGGGACATAGGTAAAGAATAAGTCACAGTACCGTGTCTGGAACAATTCACGGCTATCATTACACTAATGATGTACTATAGGGATGGGACCATACCAAAATTTTTACCAATACTTTGTTTTAGGCTATTACTAATGTCATTAAAAATGATCAGATCACTGACATTAATACCATCAAAATTAGCTGATGCCATTAGTACTGATTTTTGGCACATCCATAGTATACAGAACTGACAAGTTAATGAATAAGATACATGTGCAACACCTTGCTAGCTTTATTATGAAGACTTGTTGCCAACTAGTGACTTTTTCAATTCAGTACAATGATTATGGAGACAGTGGAAGATCAGGTAATCAGTCCCTCAGCCTTGGTAGGTGTTCAGTACCTTAATACCTTAACCTTGATCTAGGCCAAGGGGCTGAACACCTATTAAGTACTTCACCTTTCACTGAATCCACAATCTAGTGAATTGAAAGTCACTGGTTGGCAAAGTGTCTAAATAATGAAGATACCAAGGCATTGTACATGACTTGCTCATCAATTCAAAGTTAACCCACACTTTAGAAAAGAAACTCCAGATAATGTATCAGTCTGTTTTGGACCATTATCCAGTCACAACTGAGAAAAATCAGGGAAAAATCAGAAGTTGAATCAGGTTCTGTAATATAACATGTTAAATGTTAATTTTAGATTAACCTTATCTCAGGCTTCAAGAGTTTTTAATAAACATGCCTTTAAATTGCACCTGTAGTCTAATGGATTTTTTAATCAGTAGGTAGAGTCATTAAGAAACAATATTGTAAACTTGACAAACTCATTAGTTCTTTTGTCAGTGAGAAGATGCTGGGTTACCCTTTTTTAATGAGAGCTAAGGAAAACCATGATGCCTCTCGTCTTCAGGCTTATTTCAGAACTCCTAGCTATGCAGTATGTTCATAAATTGCTTCTTTTATATTTTGGAAATTTCTACTAAAAGTTTGTTGTACTAATTAGCCTTAATAAATAACAGTAACAGTTTCAAAACTAGTGTCAAGGAAAATTGGTTGATACATTACATTGAAATACTTCAAGTTTCTTCAACAACCATTTGCAATCCTTAACTGCTTTTTTATCTGTTAGGGTTTTAATGACAGCTCTGTTTTCTTGGCTTTTATACCATTAATACAATACATAAAACTTGTATTCAAATGCAAAACTTAGAAATTTGTGTAAAAGTGTTCAAATTACCAATGTCTGTGCACATTATAGGGTACTGATACTGAATGGGCAATTTCTTGTGTTCAGTCAATAAAACAAAAGGCATACATGTACTAGAGAAATAGCAAGGAATTGGGTCTAACTGAGCATTGGAATTGGTTGAAAATAGAACTCAAAGCTTGTGAAATTGGTGATGTGTGAATTGTGCCCAGACTGCCAAATTTGTGCCTGCATAATTCTGTAAGTTTTTCCATCAGATTTCACATTTTTGGCATCATTGTCTTCAGAATATGATTCTCTACCAGAAATGTATTATCAGTATGCTACAGCATTTTCCTATTTAATTTCTTTCCATTCTTCTTTAAATTTACTGTTGCACTGTGTTATTCTAATATTTAAATCTTTAAACCTCTAAAGTGACATCATTCATCCTTAGTCTTATTTCCACCTTAAATTAGTCTTGCATTTTGACTACTGTTATACTCAATATCTGGTCTAATGAAGGTTAACAGAAATAATCAAATTACAAAAGTATACTAGTCTTCAGGACTTGTGTACTTTTGTAGTATCTGCATGTTAACAAAATCTGTGAATGTAACATCTTGTGAAGTATGTTTATAGCAAGGTGGTTCAGGTGATTTCTTCCTCCAGGTAAACTGGTCTTTCATTAAGAGCAAAAGGCACAATATCAACATTGTAATCTTCTCTTTCATATGTGGGGGTTATTTGTGTATGGTCTTTCATATCTCCATAGTTTAGTTTTTGAATTGCAACATTTCTCATGTTCTTGTTCCATCACCCTACACTTTTTTACTTACTAAATGTAAAAAGAAGAAACAAATCTATAGTTTTGTCTTTTGGGTCACCCTGCTCCAGTGGGAGATCGCCAACATGCTGAAAAAAAAAAAGTTAACACACTGGCCGTCCACCTAGGCAGGGTGACCTGAAAAAGGAGAAAAAAAAATTTCTTTTTACATTTAATAATTTATACAGTAATTTATTATTATACAGTGGAACCTCAAATATCGAACTTTCTTCAGTCCAGAAGGCTGTTCGAGTGCCTTTACCAAATGAATTTATTCCCATCAGGAATAATGTAAATTAGATAAGTCCATTTCAGACTCTCAAAAATATGCTTATAAAAGCACTTACAAAAATACACTTACATAATTGGTTGTGTTGGGAGCAGTTCGATTTTTGAGGTTCCACTGTACATGTATATTTTTTATTATTTATTATCACACTGGCCGATTCCCACCAAGGCAGGGTGGCCCGAAAAAGAAAAACTTTTACCATCATTCACTCCATCATTGTCTTGCCAGAAGGGTGCTTTACACTACAGTTTTTAAACTGCAACCAGCCTTCTCCTCGCTGCAACATTCATCACCCATGCTTCACACCCATATAAGAGCGTTGGTAAAACTATACTCTCATACATACCCCTCTTTGCCTCTTTTTTATAATTGCAACACTGTTAGCATTTTTAATTTCTGGGACTGCAACAGTGGAAAGGTTAATACTTCTACCCCAGACCTTAAAATTTTTGGGGAAATCTTTGCATTTCCTGAGATCTCTGTAACTTGCATTTCAAAAAATTTCACTTTATAAACAGAGTCCAAAGTAAACACTGTTGTCCTTCCAGCTACTAAAGCAACCTTTTCTCTGTTCATTAATCACATCCCCAGGCCTCTTTCATAAGACTTGCTTTCCATTTTGAATCTGTCATTACATAGAACATGGAAGTGTTACCATATTTTTTGATAAAATATAAGCAAAAATGAATGGTCATGGTTTAGGCTGTCCCAAAAATTGAAGCAGACTGAATAACAACCCATAAAACAAACCAGGAGGGGATGGGGAAAGGGGGCCCTAACCTTCCTCAGAAAAATGACCAAAAACTGAATATTTCTTCCATTTTAAGCACTATTTCCAGATACTTTGTCTGAAACTGACCAAAATCATCTCTACTTCATTAGTATGTCTTCCCATTTTTTCAATTAATGCCAAGAAACTTCCAATAAAACCATAAAAGCCATCCTAGAAAACACCGCGAAGCTGCTGTATTAAATCAGTGTCAGAGGTTTTTTTCTTTGTGCACTGCGTGGTGTAGGATTTTTTCTTGTACTGTACACATTTGCTGCACAGACCCAGTCTTCAGGGCTAGGCCAAAATTTACTGCTCACAGCTTACTCAACCCTTAAACTGTCCAAACGTAGATATACATTGACGTGCGTCAGGCTCCGAAAGTAGATCTACTTTTTTTTTTTTTTACATGCTTTCAAATGGGGAAAATCAAGGTCGGAATGCTGTGCACGTGAACGTAGCTCTACATTTGGACAGTTCAAGGGCTAAAGGAGCTGTACTTAATACATAGATCTACATGAATGACACTGGCATCAGTGACATAGATCTATGAATGAGACATTACAATGATTAAAGAAATGTGGCACAGTAATAATTTTAGTAAGATTGTTCATGATTGGTTTGAGGTACAGCATGTGGGAATGGGGTGCGCACATATGCATGTACTTCCATACTTGGTACACATTACATATATAGATTGGTTTTTGTACAATATTTGCAGTTGCTGGGTTGGGTCAGGTCAGATAAGTTACAATAAATGGGAGGGTTGAAAAATGTTTGACTGAATTTTCCTAGTGATCAATAAGATAAATGTTTTTCTGTAGGCCTAGGTTTTTTGAGCAGTATCAGTATAGAAGGGCCCTGTTTCAACAGCTGTTATGTCCTGCCTCCCCAACAATAAGCAAAAATCACCAATGGGTGGAAAAGATTTTTTTCAACATTGAATTCGTCTAAAATGCCTGATGACGTGTTTACATAGTCACATATTAAGTTCTCAATACAGCTAGGCATAAAAAAATAGGAAAGTAAAATAAAAGCAGTACATTCAATACTTACCTTAAAAATCTGGTACCAATCACCCTTCCCTTACACAGCTGTTCTGCAAAAACAGAAGAAAAGTGGAAAAAACACCAAACATGATGAACAGGGCCTCATTTGAAAACCACCAAAAACATGGAACACCAAAAAGAGGGTGCTGAATATGTGGGGCCCTCCCTCATCATCAAGGCAGGCCTCTTTCATGAGGGCTACTTTGATGATGGTGGCCCCTGCGAGTTAGGTGCTCTTCTGTGATTATGTAATAATTATTCTCATTGTATAAAGTCATAAGGTTAGGAGAGAGTGAGCGAGTTGTCAAGGAAAATGTCCATAGTTTTTAATTCAAGATCATGCTTGGTAAGCATGTAGTTATAAATTTGTAATATTTCTTGTATGAAAAGAACCAAAAGCTAGTAAATACAATACAGTTTAAATGGGCATTTTTTTTTATCAATATCACATTGATATAAGAGTTAGTTGCTGCTGGTTACAAATTCACATAGATACATCACATCGATACTGCAAGATAGTATTCTCGTGTTCTTTTCCACCAAGCAGATACTTCATACAAATGAGTGTGCATACAGTACATACTTTGTAAACTGGTTCCTTAACTGTTGTCAAAAGCAGATATGTAAATTTGCTTCTTGCTTTATAATTTTTAATTTCTGAAAGATGTGAACTATATTTGTTTTATTGTTTTTTTTTTTAAACTTGACGTAGGACCACACAATCTTCACCATTGACATAAAATATTTTTGGTCACCATTTATGTAGCAGTAGATAAATTTTTATTTCTTTTAATTTTACATTTCATTAATGGCATGTGATTTTAGATTAACTCCTATAGTATATATCTTAATTGTAGACTATAGTCACCACACAATAAATTATTCCTTAACTGTAACTACCTCTAATTTAATACAAGGTAATGAAAAATCTACTGGTGTAAAATGGGTCGAAGATCTGTTAACAAATAATTTTCACGTGACCTTTCCCTGGCCCATTCATTAGCATCTCGCAGCTCACCAGTTGAGAATTACTGTTGTGTAGTATAGGTGTTGCATTCAGGCTGATAATTTTAGGTGCATTACCTGTGAAATACTGTAAAAAAAAAAAAGTATATCGCATTTTTAAAAATTCACAAGAGTTTGTTCCTAGAGGTCCCTTGATACTCGAAACCACAAATAATGCAAAATTAAGTCTGCAGAAGAAAGTTTATTTCAGATTTGGGTTCATTTTGTGTTTCAGAGACCATATTTATATTGCTTTATCACCCTTGTTTGGTTAATATTGACATTAAAAAGAACTAATAATCAGAAAATGAGCTAAATAACTTGGGATAATTTAATCTGTTTGCTGTACCAGTTAGTAAATGGTTGGGTAATCAAAATCTGCAATTGGAAGGCTGTGAATGTGTAGGGATAAATGTATAGTAGGTTCCTGGAATTCGTGTGCTTGATAATCCATGTAATTCAGTTATACAATGTTTTTGCTCAAGATCATTTTGTTGATAGCTGATAGCTTCAGTTATTGACTTTTTTTCTTTCATGCCAATTGTGTTATTGCTGGGTACAAGTCCCTTAAGTTGAAAATGAGAAATAGGATTTAATTCGAATTATGCTTTTTCATTATGTCAGTATTAAGCAGATTAAAGAGATGTGTATTTAGATACTGTATAGCCGAAGAGATTTGAATACTACATATATCATGGGATATTTTCAGGATACATTTCGGGAACCTAACCCCTATAAATTATGGGGTTCAGCTGCGCATTAAGGTGAAGAATTGTGTAGCCAGCAAGGATTGTAAAAAGATGCATACAGCAAAAAAAGTTTCACTATAATGAGACTATATCAAGTATAACAAAATACCAAAAGAAGTGACACACTGTATATACAATGCTGAGAAGTGGTGAGGTCAGGTGCTGGGCAAGGTTGAGATCAGAAGAATGTGAAATGTTGCATTTGGTGTAGGTGAGGTGACGTGTCAGGCATAGGAAAGGCGAGGAGGGGAATGGGGAGCATTTGGTTGGGTGCAGGTAAGTTCTCTAGCAGTGGAGGTCGGGTCATGCTGGGTATATTTTAGATCCTGAGGTCAGGTCCTGGTAATTTGTGCTAGAGTATACAGTGTCTTTGGGCAGTTGAAATCACATGTACATCAGAAATATATCTTGGGACTTGGATACATTAATGCATACTCTAGTAGGATGAATGACACAGAATGCATATGGGGTACACAGAAACAAAGACACAAGCACACGTCTTATGAACTTCCAACAAGTGGTTCTCTTGTGTCAGGAAAGCAACAGAGATAGGCAGTTATGTATTCATTCAGTGGCAATACACATCTCTAACACCATGAAACAGAACAGACAAATACATTTTAGTTAAATGTATGTAATACTTCCAGAACAAAACAAAACTAACTGGACCCAGCCTTGGAATCCAGAATCCACCCAGTATTGTCTGACCTCCATTGTCTTAGATCTTACCTGCCCTGATCATTGTCATAGATCTTACCTGCCTCACCTGTGACTGGCAAGTCACATCACCTACACCATATGTAATAGACCACCTTCCTTTTACCTCGGCCTCACCCAGAGCCTGACTACGTATGCCACTTCTTATTGCTATAGTATTACCATACTTGCTGCTTGTTTTGATATTTTGTGTATCTGATGAAACATATTACTAGAGGTCTCCCTTTGCTATATGTATCTTTTTAAACTACCAGTCATAAATATTCACTGTGATACCAATCTTGTATAAGAACTGGAGTCAGGTGTTCACTGTCCTCAGAGTAATTGTAAAATCTATCAACAAAATTATTTCAAAATATTCTGGTTACAATTACAGTACTGTATATTCTTTTTCTACTGTAGTTGTTATTTGCTTTGAAGAATATTGCACTCCATGATGCCTTGTGCAGTCTTCTGCTAGGAGTGAGAAAGTGAAGAAATTGAGGTGACCAAACCACAGATGGATCAGAATGTGCAAAAAAAGATCTTTATAACTAAAATGTTATCTGAAAAGCATATTCCTTGTTTGCTTGATATGTTAAATCCTGACATTTTAGAAACTTACAATAGTTATGCCACAGCTTATATCTATCCAGTGACACACTTAAACATGCCTGGAGTTGTACTTTAAGCTTATATTAAATTTATATTTATTTTGCCTTCAAGCCTTGAATTATGTAAACTCTGCACTCTTTAGATTCAGTCAGATCATTTAACCTTTCACATTTCTGAGAAATCTAGCATCTAAGAATGAAAATTGTGTTTTTCCTATGATCATTGTTTTTGCTTTACTTTTGTTATATTTAGGTTGTTTTCATATCTATTAAAAATTTCATTAATAATTTAGTATTGGCAAAATGTACCATACACGATTTAACATTAGTTATATATTAGCCATATCTTTATATGCCAATAGAATGAATATTTAATACAGATATGACAGTGCCTGGGAGCTGGCTAAAGTACTTACCAAGACATTACTGTATTGTGTTTGAAGCATGATTTGGTCTCATGATTCATGCACATTTTGAGAGTGACAATTTTTTTAAATATCCCTTGTACTCATCTCTGTACAATGTATTACATATTAATTTAATTTATCAGGTAACAAGATAAAAATAATTTCTTTTAAATCTTTACTATAGTTATTATTTATTTTTTTGTCACATTGGCAATTTTCCTACCATGGTAGTGACCCATCAATCATTCAAAAGCTCTTTTGCCAGAAGTGCACAGATATCACAGTTCAAATGACCTTTTATATTGTAATGTCCCCACCCATCCATCAGAGTGCAGGCATTGTACTTTCTACATCCAGGACTCAAGTTTGGCTAACAGGTTGCCCTGAATCCCTTCATAAATGTTACCTTGCTCACCCTCAATAGCATGTCAGTTCCTTAAAACTGCTTGTCTTCACTCTCCCCTACCCATCCTATTCACACATGCTTGTTAGATGTTCAAGCCCATATCACTAGTTGTCACATCTTGTCTCCAACCCTGAATGGGATGACTTCTTCCCCTCCTTCCTTCCACCCTGGATTTATACACCCTCTTGATCATCCTCTTCTGCTCCATCCTCTAAATACAGGTCGGCCGTCACTAATCCGGCATCATTGGGACCTGTAGTGTGCTGGATTAGAGTTTTCCGGATTACGGAGTAGTTAGGTTAGAATACACTTAGTTAACCTATCAGTAGAGAGACTTTCTGCTACATCTTCCTTGTTTTCATCACTGTTTTCTCCTCCACTGGCTTGCTGCTGTAGATTTACAACCATCTACACAATTTTGGTTGGGGATTTCAATGCTAAAGTGGGTAAAAATGTTATGGAGGAAGTAGTAGGTAAATTTGGGGTGCCAGGGGTAAATGTAAATGGGGAGCCTTTAATTGAGCTATGTGTAGAAAGAGATTTGGTAAGTAATACATATTTTATGAAAAAGAGGATAAATAAATATACAAGGTATGATGTAGCACGTAATGAAAGTAGTTTGTTAGATTATGTATTGGTGGATAAAAGGTTGATGGGTAGGCTCCAGGATGTACATGTTTATAGAGGGGCAACTGATATATCGGATCATTATTTAGTTGTAGCTACAGTTAGAGTAAGAGGTAGATGGGAAAAGAGGAAGGTGGCAACAACAAGTAAGAGGGAGGTGAAAGTGTATAAACTAAGGGAGGAGGAAGTTCGGGGGAGATATAAGCGACTGTTGGCAGAAAGGTGGGCTAGTGCAAAGATGAGTAGTGGGGGGTTGAAGAGGATTGGAATAGTTTTAAAAATGCAGTATTAGAATGTGGGGCAGAAGTTTGTGGTTATAGGAGGGTGGGGGCAGGTGGAAAGAGGAGTGATTGGTGGAATGATGAAGTAAAGGGTGTGATAAAAGAGAAAAAGTTAGCTTATGAGAGGTTTTTACAAAGCAGAAGTGTTATAAGAAAAGCAGAGTATATGGACAGTAAACGAAAGGTGAAGAGAGTGGTGAGAGAGTGCAAAAGGAGAGCAGATGATAGAGTGGGAGAGGCACTGTCAAGAAATTTTAAAGAAAATAAGAAAAAATTTTGGAGTGAGTTAAACAGGTTAAGAAGGCCTAGGGAAAGTATGGATTTGTCAGTTAAAAACAGAGTATGGGAGTTAGTAGATGGGGAGAGGGAGGTACTAGGTAGATGGCGAGAATATTTTGAGGAACTTTTAAATGTTGAGGAAGAAAGGGAGGTGATAATTTCATGCACTGGTCAGGGAGGTATACCATCTTTTAGGAGTGAAGAAGAGCAGAATGTAAGTGTGGGGGAGGTACGTGAGGCATTACGTAGAATGAAAGGGGGTAAAGCAGCTGGAACTGATGGGATCATGACAGAAATGTTAAAAGCAGGGGGGATATAGTGTTGGAGTGGTTGGTACTTTTGTTTAATAAATGTATGAAAGAGGGGAAGGTACCTAGGGATTGGCGGAGAGCATGTATAGTCCCTTTTATAAAGGGAAAGGGGACAAAGAGATTGTAAAAATTATAGAGGAATAAGTTTATTGATATACCAGGAAAAGTGTACGGTAGGTTATATATGAAAGAATTAGAGGTAAGACAGAATGTAGGATTGCGGATGACAAGGAGGTTTCAGAGTGGGTAGGGATGTGTAGATCAAGTGTTTACATTGAAGCATATATATGAACAGTATTTAGATAAAGGTAGGGAAGTTTTTATTGCATTTATGGATTAGAAAGGCTAAGATAGTGGATAGGGGAGCAATGTGGCAGATGTTGCAAGTATATGGAATAGGTGGTAAGTTACTAAATGCTGTAAAGAGTTTTTATGAGGATAGTGAGGCTCAGGTTAGGGTGTGTAGAAGAGAGGGAGACTACTTCCCGGTAAAAGTAGGTCTTAGACAGGGATGTGTAATGCCACCATGGTTGTTTAATATATTTATAGATAGGGTTGTAAAAGAAGTAAATGCTAGGGTGTTCGGGAGAGGGGTGGGATTAAATTATGGGGAATCAAATTCAAAATGGGAATTAACACAGTTACTTTTTGCTGATGATACTGTGCTTATGGGAGATTCTAAAGAAAAATTGCAAAGGTTAGTGGATGAGTTTGTGGAATGTGTGTAAAGGTAGAAAGTTGAAAGTGAACATAGAAAAGAGTAAGGTGATGAGGGTATCAAATGATTTAGATAAAGAAAAATTAGATATCAAATTGGGGAGGAGTAGTATGGAAGAAGTGAATGTTTTCAGATACTTGGGAGTTGACGTGTCGGCGGATGGATTTATGAAGGATGAGGTTAATCATAGAATTGATGAGGGAAAAAAGGTGAGTGGTGCATTGAGGTATATGTGGAGTCAAAAAACGTTATCTATGGAGGCAAAGAAGGGAATGTATGAAAGTATAGTAGTACCAACACTCTTATATGGGTGTGAAGCTTGGGTGGTAAATGCAGCAGCAAGGAGACGGTTGGAGGCAGTGGAGATGTCCTGTTTAAGGGCAATGTGTGGTGTAAATATTATGCAGAAAATTCGGAGTGTGGAAATTAGGAAAAGGTGTGGAGTTAAAAAAAGTATTAGTCAGAGGGCAGAAGAGGGGTTGTTGAGGTGGTTTGGTCATTTAGAGAGAATGGATCAAAGTAGAATGACATGGAAAGCATATAAATCTATAGGGGAAGGAAGGGGAGGTAGGGGTTGTCCTCGAAAGGGTTGGAGAGAGGGGGTAAAGGAGGTTTTGTGGGCAAGGGGCTTGGACTTCCAGCAAGCGTGCGTGAGCGTGTTAGATAGGAGTGAATGGAGACAAATGGTACTTGGGACCTGACGATCTGTTGGAGTGTGAGCAGGGTAATATTTAGTGAAGGGATTCAGGGAAACCGGTTATTTTCATATAGTCGGACTTGAGTCCTGGAAATGGGAAGTACAATGCCTGCACTTTAAAGGAGGGGTTTGGGATATTGGCAGTTTGGAGGGATATGTTGTGTATCTTTATATGTATATGCTTCTAAACTCTTGTATTCTGAGCACCTCTGCAAAAACAGTGATTATGTGTGAGTGTGGTGAAAGTGTTGAATGATGATGAAAGCATTTTCTTTTTGGGGATTTTCTTTCTTTTTTGGGTCACCCTGCCTCGGTGGGAGACGGCCGACTTGTTAAAAAAAAAAAAAATAATAATGAAATTGAGTCAGTATAATGATTAAATTTGAAATTATGCTAGCCGAAATTAGTGCCAGAATACTGATGGAACTGGATAACTGATTGCCGGATTAGTGATGGCTGACCTGTACCAAAACTACCTCAACAATCCCTCCTCCTCCCTCTGATTTATCTCTCTCATAACCTTACACCATCTTCTAATTTCTACATTCATGAGTTTTTGCATAATATTCACACCATACATTGTTCTCAAACATGACATCTTCACTGCCTCCAGCTGCCTCCTCTCTGCAACATTTAACCCTTTGACTGTTTTGGCCGTATATATACGTCCTACGAGCCAGTGTTTTGGACGTATGTGTACTCAATAATTCTAGTGGCTTCAAATTAAGCAGGAGAAAGATGGTAGGCCTACATGTGAGAGAATGGGTCTGTGTGGTGAGTGTGGGCAGTAAGAAAAAATCCTGCAGCACGCAGTGCATAATGAGAAAAAAAACTCTGACCGTGTTTTTGGTTTAAAACAGCAACTTTGCAGTGTATGTTCATATGGTATTTATGGTTGTATTCTCGTTTTCTTGGTCTCATTTGATAGAATGGAAGATATACAGTGGTCCCTCGTTTATTGTATTTAATCCGTTCCTGGAGGTGCTACTATTATCGAAATCTACGATTTTCGAATCAATTTTCCCCATAAGAAATAATGTAAATACAATTAATCCGTTTCTGACACCCAGAAGTATTAAAACAAAAAAAATTTTACATGAAATGTAGATGTAGTACATAAACAATACAATGAGACATGATGAATGAAACATTAACAGCATAACACTTACCTTTATTGGCGATTCTTCTTAGTGTATGGGAGACTGGAGGAGGAGAGAGATTGGATTATTTACAGTTTGGAAGGGGAATCCCCTTCCATCAACACCTCAGGTACCAATTGCTTTTCTGGGGTTACTTCTCTTCTCTGTTTCTTAATGCCACTAGGACCAGCTTGAGAGTCACTGGAGTCCTGTCTCGCAAAATAACTGTCCAGAGAGCTCTGCTTCTGGCGTCTCTTTAACACTTCCCTAAAATGGGCCAAGACTTTGTCAATGTACATGTTGTCAACATGGCTTGCAACAGCCTTGTCACGGTGATGTTTCTCCATAAATCTTTCCATCTTACCCCACATTTCAAAAATCTCCTTAATTTCTGAAGAAGGCACCTTCTTCCATCTCTCTTCCTCCTCCTCTGCAGCAAGATTTTGAGCTGCGATCTGTTACTCTTCCTGCTGAAGCTCTTGCAGCTCCTCAGTGGTGAGCTCTTCGTTGTGGTCTTCCACCAACTCTTCCACATCCTCCAAACTCACATCCAACCCCATGGAACTCCCCAGTGCGACAATAGATTTAACAACAGACATAGGCTCATCAGGGTTAGCCCCAAACCCTTCAAAATCCCTCTTGTTGACACAATCTGGCCACACTTTTCTCCAAGCAGAGTTCAAAGTCCTGGTAGTCACTTCCTCCCAAGCCATACCTATAAGGGTTATGCAATGGAGGATGCTGAAGTGTTCTCTCCAAAAATCTCTTAGGGTCAAGTGAGTGTCTGAGGTCACATTCAAGCACCTTACAAACATTGCTTTGGCGTAGAGTTTTTTAAAGTTTGCAATGACCTGCTGGTCCATGGGCTGGAGGAGAGGAGTGGTATTCAGGGGCAAGAACTTTACTGTGATGAACCCAGACTCCTCAAAAATTAGGTCATCCAAGTTTGGAGGATGAGCAGGTGCATTGTCCATTAGCAGGAGGCACTTGAGATCTAATTTCTTTTCCAGGAGGTAATTCTTCACACTAGGGCCAAACACTTCATTGAACCACTCGACGAAAATTTCCCTCATGACCCATGCCTTACTATTAGATTTCCAAAACACACACAATTTACTTTTCATAACATTGTGTTTCCTGAACACTCTGGGATTTTCAGAATGGTACACTAGTAATGGCTTCACTTAGAAATCCCCACTAGCATTAGCACAGTAACATGAGCGTCAGCCTGTCTTTCATAGGCTTGTGTCCTGGCAGTGCCTTTTCCTCCTGTGTAATGTAGGTCCTCTTTGGCATTTTCTTCCAAAAGAGGCCTGTTTCGTCACAATTGAACACTTGTTCAGGTTTCAGTCCTTCAGCCTCTATGTACTCCTTGAATTCATGCACATACTTTTCAGCTGCTTTGTGGTCCTAACTGGCAGCCTCACCATGCCTTACCACACTGTGTATGCCACTACGATTCTTAAATCTCTCAAACCAACCTTTGCTGGCCTTGAATTCACTCACATCACTACTAGTTGCACGCAATTTCTTTACCAGATCGTCGTGCAACTGCCTAGCCTTTTCACAAATATGTAATCGACGTCATAATACTATCCTGCTAATTGTTTCTCATTTATCCACACCAATAATAACTTCTCAACCTCTTCGAGTACTGGTGATCTCATTTTTGTCAGCATATTTACCCCTTTGCAACGATGGAACATATGGTTGTACAGTATAGGGTTTGTTATACATCCTGGCCAGTTCAGCTGCACTTAGGCCATTTTCATATTGTTCAATGATGTTTTTCTTAAATTCAATCGTATTTCTCACCTTCTTTACCAAAGGCTTGGCACTAGGAGCTTTCTTTGGAGCCATGGTAGCTTATTTAGTACAGTGGACCCCCACATAACGATGGCATCACATAGCGATTAATCCGCATACCGCTTGCTTTAATCGCAAAAATTTTGCCTCACATACCGCTTAAAAACCCGCTCACCGATTTTCGTCCGAGACGCGTCCAATGTGCGGCCTGAGCCACGCTCACATGTTCCGCCGGTGGCATTGTTTACCAGCCAGCCTCCGCGGTAACGTCCAAGCATACAATCGGAATATTTCGTATTATTACAGTGTTTTCGGTGCTTTTTCTGGAAAATAAGTGACCATGGGCCCCAAGAAAGCTTCTAGTGCCAACCCTACAGCAATAAGGGTGAGAATTACAATAGAGATGAAGAAAAAGATCATTGATAAGTATGAAAGTGGAGTGCGTGTCTCCGAGCTGGCCAGGTTGTATAATAAACCCCAATCAACCATCGCTACTATTGGTGGTACAGCTGCTGCTGCTGCTGCACTGTCAGCTGCTGCTGCACTGTCAGCAGCTGCTGCTGCTGCTGTAGCATCGTCTGTTGCTGCTGTACCACCGTCAGCTGCTGCTGCTGCTGTAGCATCGTCTGCTGCTGCTGTAGCATCGTCTGTTGCTGCTGTACCACCGTCAGCTGCTGCTGTAGCATCGTCTGCTGCTGCTGTAGCATCGTCTGCTGCTGCTGTAGCATCGTCTGCTGCTGCTGTAGCATCGTCTGTTGCTGCTGTACCACCGTCAGCTGCTGCTGCTGCTGTAGCATCGTCTGCTGCTGCTGTAGCATCGTCTGTTGCTGCTGTACCACCGTCAGCTGCTGCTGCTGCTGTAGCACCGTTGTTGGTGTGGCTTATTGAGAATACCAAGAAACAATTAACCCCAGAGGATTTGCCACCCAGGATAACCCAAAAAAGTCAGTGTCATCGAAGACTGTCTAACTTATTTCCATTGGGGTCCTTAATCTTGTCTCCCAGGATGCAACCCACACAAGTCGACTAACACCCAGGTGAACAGGGAAAAATGCCTGGAACTAGTGCTCATATTGGTGAATTTAAAGCCAGCAAAGGTTGGTTTGAGAGATTTAAGAATCGTAGTGGCATACACAGTGTGATAAGGCCTGTTCTGGAAGAAAATGCCAAACAGGACCTACAGTACTCAGGAGGAAAAGGCACTCCCAGGACACAGTGTCTCATCAGTCATTGCTGCATCTTCAGTAAAGGTAAGTGTCATTTATTCTTCATTTAGTAGACTAGTACATGCACAATATATACTGTGCATGTACTACTCTACTATTGTGCATGTATCCTTCTCTTTGTGTGTGGGAAAATGTATATTTCATGTGGTAAAATTTTTTTTTTCATACTTTTGGGTGTCTTGCACGGATTAATTTGATTTCCATTGTTTCTTATGGGGAAAATTCATTCGCATACCGATTATTTCGCATAACAATTACCCCTCTTGCACGGATTAAAATCGTTATGCGGGGGTCCACTGTACTTGCAAGCACTAAAATGAATGGAATATTATGAAATATTTCGTAGGAGCAAGTGAGGGGACCGTCGCTCACTGGTAAACAATGCCACACTGGCTGGGAAGGGAGGCCGCCCCGACTCACAGCGTGCATACGCGTCCCGGACGAACTACTATTCGTGAGTCAATCTACGATTAGCGAGCCCATATTTATACGAAAATATCGCTATGATTTTCGAAATCTACGACTCTCGAGCCCTACGATTATCGAGGGACCACTGTATTACAGAAATAGAGATAATTTTGATTGGTTTCACAATGAAAAGTTCTTGAAATTGAGCTCAAAGTAGCAGAAATATTCGATTTTTGCCAACGTTCAAGAGTAAACAAATCATGCCATGCGTCCAATACACATCAACTGGCGAGTCTGATATTCTTTTGCAAGTGCGCTGATACTATTTATATCTTTTTACAATAATGCAGTAGTCTTCATAACAGTAAATCTTCTATTTTTTGTGAGAATAAAAATTCAAAATGGAAAGCAAGAAGACATGACTAATAAACAGAGAAAATGTTATTTTAGTGCCAGGAATGTCTGTCTTGTTTATTCTGGACCCTATTTTGATATTGGCATCTTTTGAAATTTGTGTGAAATTAGGCAAATTGCCAATTTCTGACCACTTTATTGGGTAGTTGAAATCGGTAAATGGATGGTTTCTTGTACTCAATCAATAGAACAAATGGAGTTCTAGTGAAATAGCTATTATTTTAGTCGACCAGAACAATGAAATTGGCTGAAAATAGGGCTCAAAGTGGGCGAAATCACCGATGTGTAAATATCGCCGATATCGCTAACTTTGTGAGAGCGTAATTTCCTAAGTTTTCCATCAAATTTTGTACTTTTGGTGTCATTACCATCAGGAAAAGATTCTATATCATTTCATAAAAATTTTTTTAATTTTTAGACCTTGAGAGAGAGTTCAGGATTGGGGGTCTCGACCCTGAAAGTGTTAATGTAGCTATCGCTAAATAATGATTTGGCATATTAGTTGCTCCTCTAAAAACATGTAGTGTATCCAGAAGTCTACCCTTCTAGCTATTACATATGTACTGTACCAATACAGTCTAGCTATCAGACTGTTATATTGAACAATTAAATGTATGGCTTGATAAAAAAAAAAATTATTTCTGGGGTGATGAACTAAATTCAATGTTTCAGGAGGTAACAGGGACAGAGGACTTGGCCGAGGCACGATCACAGTTGGAGAACCACTCTTGGGATTTGGAAGCTGCAGTTCAGGACCACCTTGCTCTGAGAGAGAGCCCACCCCCAACACCTCGAGCCTCACCACAGGTTAGCTGTGCTGTTCCTCTACTTCTCTTAAGAGATTTTCAGTGTTTGTGTACTTAGTTTTGCATGGATAATGCAATAACATGTCCTTCATTTACTCCAGCCTGGAGGAAACGGTAAACTGAAAACAGATTTGAGTAGTGGTGTTCCATATTAGTGCGATGTCTTTCCTAGACTGACAAAAGCAGCCAGCTGGTGCTTAGAGCCCTCTCAGACAATTACATTGGTGCACGTATGGAAAAAAATAGAAAAGGGATGGTTGTCTGCACAAAAAAAAAAAAAGGTCTACTGACAAGAATCTGTTCCTTTAGGGTTCATCATATCTGAACACAAAATTTATTTTATTGTAAATTAATCCAGATTTCTTTATATAAACATGGGATTTTTAAAAACAAAACCTGTAGCAAGAGGATAATGCTTTGCTGTACAGTACTGCACAAGTTTGGGGAAAACTGTGTTTCAAACTTACAGTTGAGATGAGCTATATATTTGTCAATTATTGTTTTAATACGTAAATAACTAACGTATATATTTTTTTTTATAAGTGTTTATTTTCTGTAATTTTTTTTTATAATATTTCTGCAATAGTCAACCTAGCAAATAACTGCATAGTTCTCACATTTTTCCAAAGTTAGGTTCCGGATGAACAAGTTATTATATTCAGATTTGAAAAATTTTGGTCGATTTTTAGATCATCCAATAGTCTGGCTGATAATAGATCATCTACTCTGTTTATACATACTTTATATTCTCACCTTTGCTCTCACCCTAATTTTGCATACAATTTCTATTTGGCGATACCGAATTCATGATCAGTTTTTAACACGCTTCCAAATTCTTGCTGGATCCCTAAATATCATTGTCATTCACAAGTGACATGCTCAGACCCTCCACTTCCCAGCACCTTAGACTTATTTGCTAATGGTATGCACAGCAGACAAATGTATGAAAAGGAGATACTATTTACAACACTTGATTACCTTTATTATGGAGGCTTTTAACTAGCCAGTGGCTTTATCAGTTAGTCACAGTAGTGGCTGGCAAAACCTCTCCACAATAAAGATATCTAAGTGTTGCACATGTCTTAACATCAACACAGTGATATTACAGGAGTGTAGTGGAAATGAAGAAACCCATTTAGAGATATTAAAAAGGTGAAAATGAGGGGGCCTGTATATTTTAACCTCTGAGGTAGATTGCAGTTGATGGCCTCAACTAAAGGCTTAAGTAAGCAGCCACCTGTTTTGTTTCTGTCTCCAAGTGGGTTTCTACATTCATACATCATTGTTCATGTGGAAGTCATGTGTTGCTGTAAGAATAATAGTCAACTTGGCAAATAATACTCATTAGCAAATAGATAAATGTGTTATGAACGTAATAGAACTCATTTAACATGCATGACAATTGCCAGGAAATGGTAGATAGAGGAGGAGGCGGGGAAGGTAGTGGTGATGTCAGCAGAGATGACAGTGATGAAGGGATGGACAGTCCGCAAGGGTTTGGCAACACAGATAGAGGTAGCTTGTTTCCTGCTAGGCCACGGAGTAGCCTGCTCAGCTGGGGCTACTATTTGATCACACTACCATTCCGTCTCACGCTCTCCTCCCTCTCTTCGCTCTTCTTCTTCGTGTACCGGATTGTCTACCCATATCCACGAAGATGTAAGTACAGTACTACAGTATATAGTATCTCTTGTGTCAAGGATGAAGGAAGTGTTTTCTCTTAGTTATCCCTTTCAAAGCAGAACACAACTGATGTGATTTAATTGCTCACTGCCTGTAATTTTGACAAGTTATTATACAGTAACCTTCGAGTAAGGTGCTCTGATCATGATGAAGGGCTCTTCATCCTAGGAATTTGAGCTACCTGCTCTGTAAATCAGATTAGATTACCCCCTAGTTCCCTGGTATTATATAAGCCCAGTGGGTCATACAGTATGTGCAATGAGACAGATAAATCTATAACTCAGCAGTGAGTGATTTAGTGAAGAAATACATGGGGGGAGGGGTTAGGAAATGATGAGTAAGTATTAAGGTTGTGTATGAAGGATGTGGGATGGCCAGGGTGAAAGATTTGGTGGAAGTTTCACCAAAAATGGCATAAGTAAAGGATAATAGTATTATGAACTCATGATTGTATATCCTCAAGTTCAAAAGATCTAGGAATGGCTTGCCATTCTCCATGTCAGTCAGAGGGACTGGTGCTTAAACCATGTTGGGGTCCTAAGTAATGAGTTGGCAGATGATGAGGCAGTCTTCTGTATCTTTCAAGTGCTAAAGCACCCTCCTGCTTCAGTGACCAACTGGGCTATGTTCATTCATATGTCCTTGGGAAGTAGTAGACCCAGTGGGTCCTACAGACAAGTAACATGTTATGAGTACAGGTTTGGCAGGATGAGTGAGGCCCTCATCTTTTAACAGCAATCACCACTGCAGAATAATTCTGTTGCTGCTTGAGGATGGGGTAGGCACGTTCATCTCACTTACGGTTTATAGGTGTTTACAATCAGGCAAATAGACTTCTTGGCTTCATGTCAAGAATTATAAAAAAAAAAAAAAAACAGAATTCCCAATTATATATCATTGGTAAGGCTTTGTTTAAATTAAGCAGCTAAGTTTTGAATGCCATACTACAAATGGACAAAAATGCATTGGAAGGATGACAGAGTTCATCCCCTATATTAAAACTTTCCCTACAAAGATAAGTCAGAGGCTCCGGAAAGGCATAGAACTAGGGAGGAAAATGGCTGAAGCTTATGACTGAAAAATCAGAATGAATGAAGTGGATATAAATAGGGTACAAATAAAGGGGTTGTTGAGTTGGTTTGGGATTTAGAGAGGCTGGAGCAGAATTGGATGATTAAGAGGGTATTGAAATCTGGAGTGAGATGAGGGAAAGGTAGGAGTTATCTCAGAAATGGTTAGGTGGTGGTAGTAAAGGAGGTTTTGAGTGCTTGGGCTTGAACATCCAACGGGTATGTGTGAACTTGTTAAATCGGAGAGAATAGAGACAATTGGTGGCTTTTTTTATGACTGTGTTGTTGGAGTTTGAGCAAGGTAACATTTATGAAGGAATTCAAGGGAACTGGTAAGCTGGACTTGAGTCCTGGAAATGGGAAGTATAGTACCTACACTCTAAAGGAGGGGTGAGAATGTTGAAGCTTGGAGAGTCACCTGAACTCTGAAGTCAACATACTTCTGGGAAGACATTGGTGGAGTGAATGATTATTTTTTTTTGTCAGTCTTCCTCAGTAGTAGATGGCTAATATTTTAAAAATAAAAAAAAAATTGTGCTGAAAATATCTAACCAAGAGAGGAGTCACAGCAATGAATTAAAGTAGATTTAGAATAGATGATAAGAGAAAGCACTGGTTTGGTATTGGAGTTATAGATGAGTGGAACTAACTACCAAGTAATTTTATTGAACTGAACTTTGGATAGCTTTAAAAATAAGTTGAACAAGTATATGAGTGGCAATGGTTGGGTGTGAGTAGGACCTGCCCAGTTATGGCCAGTAAGCCTGTTGAACATTTTAAGTGTGTCTTAAGCTTTGTTGTTTTAGAATTTGGCATATTTTATCATCATTGAGATGACTGCTGAGGACTTTGAGCTTATAGGCAAATATTTTAGTTGATTTTATAACTTAATATGAATGATTGCATTCCTTGAATGTTTTGTCTGTGTGGCTGGTTTTTACTGAGCTTTTTAAGCTGTAATCTCAAAATACTAGTGTTTAGAAATTTTTTTACTAAACATTAATATTTCATTCTGCTTAACACAGTAATACAGTTACCCACTTTTCAAAAGGGGCTTATCTATTGGAAAATTTTAATTTTGCATAACAAGAATATGGAGTTAAGTCTTTTAATCAGGGAAGAGTAAATATTTTTCTTCTGAATTAATCCAAATGAAAGTAAACTTGTAATTGTAACCCAGCCTTCACTCTGACAGTAACTGATCCTCTTGGGGATGTGCTGCGGTTTATTGGAGAATATGAGAATGAGTATGGGCAGCAGCACCCGGCATTCTTTCAAGGTTCATACTCTCAAGCTTTGAGCCATGCTAAGTCAGAACTGAAATTCATGTTAGTTTATTTGCACTGTGCTGATCATCAGGACACACCAGTCTTCTGCAGGTGAGTGTTTTTAGGCTGCTTAATACTGTTGCTCTGTCTTGCTTTATATGTTAAAGTATCAGTGATGAAAAAAGTGTCATAATGTTTGAGGTGTGCAATTTAGTATTTAGTGTAGACATGTGCATGTGCCGAAATTTGCAATGTAGTTTTATGTACTGTGCATACAGTACATATATTTTTTGTGAAAACATAAAGTTTGAGGTGACTAAAATGCCGGTAGCAAGGGCTAATAACCTTTTCTGTATAAATTACTAAGTGTAAAAATAAAAATTTTAATTTTTCTGTTAAGGTCACTCTGTGGGAGAAGGCCAGTTTGTTTTAAAAAAAATTTTAATTATTTTTACCTTTACAAAGTTTTTACAAAGTAGAAGTGATGCAAGGAGGGAAGAGTATGTAGAGAAAAAGAGAGAGGTTAAGAGAGTGGTGAAGCAATGTAAAAAGAGAGCAAATGAGAGAGTGGGTGAGATATTATCAACAAATTTTGTTGAAAATAAGAAAAAGTTTTGGAGGGAGATTAACAAGTTAAGGAAGCCTAGAGAACAAATGGATTTGTAAGTTAAAAATAGGAGAGGAGAGTTATTAAATGGAGAGTATTGGGAAGATAGAAGGAATATTTTGAGAAATTGCTAAATGTTGATGAAGATAGGGAAGCTGTGATTTCGTGTATAGGGCAAGGAGGAATAACATCTTGTAGGAGTGAGGAAGAGCCAGTTGTGAGTGTGGGGGAAGTTCTTGAGGCAATAGGTAAAATGAAAGGGGGGTAAAGCAGCCGGGATTGATGGGATAAAGATAGAAATGTTAAAAGCAGGTGGGGATATAGTTTTGGAGTGGTTGGTGCAATTATTTAATAAATGTATGGAAGAGGGTAAGGTACCTAGGGATTGGCAGAGAGCATGCATAGTTCCTTTGTATAAAGGCAAAGGGGACAAAAGAGAGTGCAAAAATTATAGGGGGATAAGTCTGTTGAGTATACCTGGTAGAGTGTATGGTAGAGTTATTATTGAAAGAATTAAGAGTAAGACAGAGAATAGGATAGCAGATGAACAAGGAGGCTTTAGGAAAGGAAGGGGGTGTGTGGACCAGGTGTTTACAGTGAAACATATAATTGAACAGTATTTAGATAAGGCTAAAGAGGTTTTTGTGACATTTATGGATTTGGAAAAGGCATATGACAGGGTGGATAGGGGGGGCAATGTGGCAGATGTTGTAGGAGGTAGGTTACTGAAAGCAGTGAAGAGTTTTTACGAGGATAGTGAGGCTCAAGTTAGAGTATGTAGGAAAGAGGGAGATTATTTCCCAGTAAAAGTAGGCCTTAGACAAGGATGTGTGATGTCACCGTGGTTGTTTAATATATTTATAGATGGGGTTGTAAGAGAAGTAAATGCGAAGGTCTTGGCAAGAGGCGTGGAGTTAAAAGATAAAGAATCACTCATAAAGTGGGAGTTGTCACAGTTGCTCTTTGCTGATGACACTGTGCTCTTGGGAGATTCTGAAGAGAAGTTGCAGAGGTTGGTGGATGAATTTGGTAGGGTATGCAAAAGAAGAAAATTAAAAGTGAATACAGGAAAGAGTAAGGTTATGAGGATAAAAAGATTAGGTGATGAAAGATTGGATATCAGATTGGAGGGAGAGAGTATGGAGGACGTGAATGTATTCAGATATTTGGGAGTGGACGTGTCAGCGGATGGGTCTATGAAAGATGAGGTGAATCATAGAATTGATGAGGGGAAAAGGGTGAGTGGTACACTTAAGAGTCTGTGGAGACAAAGAACTTTGTCCTTGGAGGCAAAGAGGGGAATGTATGAGAGTATAGTTTTACCAACGCTCTTATATGGGTGTGAAGCATGGGTGATGAATGTTGCAGCGAGGAGAAGGCTGGAGGCAGTGGAGGTGTCATGTCTGAGGGCAATGTGTGGTGTGAATATAATGCAGAGAATTCGTAGTTTGGAAGTTAGGAGGAGGTGCGGGATTACCAAAACTGTTGTCCAGAGGGCTGAGGAAGGGTTGTTGAGGTGGTTCGGACATGTAGAGAGAATGGAGCGAAACAGAGTGACTTCAAGAGTGTATCAGTCTGTAGTGGAAGGAAGGCGGGGTAGGGGTCGGCCTGGGAAAGGTTGGAGGGAGGGGGTAAAGGAGGTTTTGTGTGCGAGGGGCTTTGACTTCCAACAGGCATGCGTGAGCGTGTTTGATAGGAGTGAATGGAGACGAATGGTTTTTAATACTTGACGTGCTGTTGAAGTGTGAGCAAAGTAACATTTACGAAGGGATTCAGGGAAACCGGCAGGCCGGGCTTGAGTCCTGGAGATGGGAAGTACAGTGCCTGCACTCTGAAGGAGGGGTGTTAATGTTGCAGTTTAAAAACTAGTGTAAAGCACCCTTCTGGCAAGACAGTGATGGAGTGAATGATGGTGAAAGTTTTCCTTTTTCGGGCCACCCTGCCTTGGTGGGAATCGGCCAGTGTGTTAATAAAAATAAAAAAATTTTACCTTTAGGTATTGTAATTATAAATGCATATTTTATTTATTTTGTCTATTAAATATTTATTTATCTGACAGAAAACTGTTGTTTTGGATGGCAAATGTTTCAGGTGTTTGTCATCTTAAATATATTAGACAGTAGTTTTTGTTTTGCTACTCCTCAAGTCTGGAGAGAGTCAAGTAGAAAAATATATACCTGAGTGGAAATATAAATACTGCATACCATTTTAATGGATTGGGAATATAAATATTTCATACCATTTTAACTTGCCTTCATTTTAACAGAACCACACTGTCAGATCCCAATCTTGTGGAATATGTTAACAACACCATGGTGTTTTGGGGCTGCTCCGTCACCACTGCAGAAGGCTACAGGGTTTCCCAGGCCTTGAGAGAGAACGCTTACCCTTTCCTGGCTCTGATTGTTTTGCGTGATGGCCGCATGACAGTCATTGGAAGGTTAGAGGGGCCTAGTTCACCCTCCCAACTAACTACACAACTTCAAGCCTTTGTTCGAGACAATGAAGCTCATCTTGTGGTGGCCAGAGCTGAGAGGTAGTTCCATTGTTCACTTAAGAAAAGGATGCAGATTCTAAAACACACAAGAAAGATGCAATTTTTTTCACATTAAGTAGTTCATTAAATGCATTGTCAGTGATTGTGTGAAAATAAATTTATGTATATGAGGCTTTAAAATTATGATGCAAGGGGACACAACTAAGAATAAGTAAATGTATTTCTTTGTATAGATTATAAAATTTTTGTACAATTTAATATCATTGTAGAGAGAATGAAATGTAGGGAAAATGAGTATGAATAGAGAATTGAAACTTTTTAATTAAAGAATTCAAGTACAAGTGATGTATAAATGACAAAAGAGGAATTTATGGTGAAATTGAGAATAGAGAGGTTCAGAAATAACATGGCTATGAGTCAAAAGTTAGGGGTGAGAACTACTTAAGAAGTTACTGTACCATTGATGCTGCATGAATTTGAAGCTCAGACATAAGAAATTAAGATCTCGAGCAGTAGAGGTGGTCAGTTATAGGAGGATAGGCAGGGTAGGGAAGAGAAAGTGCAACAAAATTGCAAGATTAAGAAGTGTACTAGTGCTATGGGTATTTGAAAAAAACTTGGTATTTAGGTATCCCATATTACTTTAGTCCTTTTTTTTTTTTTTAAGTGTTGCAGTTGAATGAAGGATAGGGATGACTGTTGAGGTAAAAACAAAAAAACACAAGTTTCTTCCAGTTAATTTTTCCACTACTCTTCTGGGCAGTATCTTAGGAATACCTCTTCATGCTGATTTTGAAACCTTTAACACAAGTTTTCAATTGAAACTTAGTAATGTAGTGTAATTGTAGCCAGATTTGTGTGTATCACATGTAGAGGAGTTATTTGTGCATTGAAACGATAGTGATTGAGTGGTATCACACCAAAGTTACTACATGCAGTGCCTTGAGCAGGAGCATAACTCTAGATCTAAAAACAATATAGATTTTCTATCAGTGTTCTCATGGATCCAGGCTAGAATAATTTTTTCATCATTTAGGTTTCTCTTAATGTAGTATTTAGAGAAATACGGAAATCTTCTCTTATTGGCTGAAATTTGAAAGTTTCACTTATAATCTACTGCAAAGTACGTAACCTTGTTGGGCTACGGTGGTGCTGAATTGTGCAAGATTGACTATAACATTAATTTTTTTACTTCAAATTGTGTTGACCATTGCTATGAAAACACTTAGATTCATTCTCACATCTATAAAATATAATAACAATAGGGGGATAGGTAGTAGTTAGACAGGCAACGCCCAGGGGGTACTACCGTCCTGCCAAGTGAGTGTAAAACGAAACCTGTAAATTGTTTTACATGATGGTAGATTCGTGGATCCTTTTTCTGGTCTCATGAACATCAAATTTTCAGGTACGTCTTGCTACTTTAATTACACTTAGGTCACACTACACATCTGTACAAGCACATTATATACAAACCCTTGGTTGTTCTTCTATTTTCTTTCAAGTTATATCTTGTTTATTTCCTCTTGTTCTCCAGGGGAGTGAACAGAATTCTTCCTCGTAAGCCATGGTGTTGTAAGAGGCACTAAAATGCCGAGCAAGGGGCATTAACCTCTTCTCCTGTATATATTATCTTAAATTAAAAGGAGAAACTTTCGTTTTTCCTTTTGGGCCACCCCGCCTCGGTGGGATACGGCCGGTGTGTTGAAAGAAGAATAATAGGGGTGTTAATGTTGCAGTTTAAAAACTGTAGTGTAAAGCACCCTTCTGGCAAGACAGTGATGGAGTGAATGATGGTGAAAGTTTTTCTTTTTCGGGCCACCCTGCCTTGGTGGGAATCGGCCAGTGTGATAATAATAAAAAAAAAATACACATACATGTACAAGCATATGTATACACGCACCCCTCTGGGTTTTCTTCTATTTTCTTTCTAGTTCTTGTTCTTGTTTATTTCCTCTTACCTCCATGGGGAAGTGGAACAGAATTCTTCCTCCTTAAGCCATGCGTGTTGTAAGAGGCGATTAAAATGCCGGGAGCAAGGGGCTAGTAACCCCTTCTCCTGTATATATTACTAAATGTAACAGGAGAAACTTTTGTTTTTCCTTTTGGGCCACCCTGCCTCGGTGGGATACGGCCAGTGTGTTGAAAGAAAGAAACATGGAAGATTTCAGGTACGTCTTGCTACTTCTACTTGCATTTAGGTCACACTACACATACATGTACAAGCAAATATATACACACCCCTCTGGGTTTTTTTCTATTTTCTTTCTAGTTCTTGTTCTTGTTTATTTCCTCTTACCTCCATGGAGAAGTGGAACAGAATTCTTCCTCCGTAAGCCATGCTTTTGTAAGAGGCGACTAAAATGCCGGGAGCAAGGGGCTAGTAACCCCTTCTCCCGTATAAATTACTAAATTTAAAAGAGAAACTTTCGTTTTTTTTTTGGGCCACCCTGCCTTGGTGGGATACGGCCGGTTTGTTGAAAGAAAGAAAGAAGAATAGCAGATGAAGGGAGGATGAATGAGGGAGGTAGTAATTTGCTTAATATAATTTAACTATACATACATTGGCATGTGAGATTAAGGATACCCCACTCAGTTGCCCTAATTTATTCAGTATGTTGCTTTTTTTCCTCCTGCACTTTAGGCAAGAACGAGAGCTAACAGCTGCCCTAAGGCTGCAGCAAGATGAAGATTACCAGGAGAGCTTGAGGGCAGACCAAGAAAAGGAACGTAAAAAGCAGCAGGAAAGAGAACAAGCAGAGCGTATTGAGCTTGAAGAGAGAGAAAAAGAGGAGGATCAGCAGCGACAGAAAGACAACATTAGACGGCTTAAGGTGGAGATGGTAGATAATGTTCCACAGGTGAGTCAGGAATTTGGGAGAAGCACATTCACTACTCGAGTTAAAAGATGATTGCTGCTGTAGATAGTTTCATGTGATAGAGAGAGGTTCTGGGGTGGAGGCGATGATCCCCATATACTGTACATGAAAAATGGCTTAGCCAGACTTGAGTCCTGGAGATGGGAAGTACAGTGCCCGCACCCCTCTGAAAGATAGTGATGGAGTGAGTAATGGTGAAAGTGTTTCTTCTTTTTTTAGGCCACCCTGCTTCTGTGGGAAACAGGCAGTGTTAAAAAAAAATTGGTATATAAAATATTAAAAAATGAGCTGTATGTAAGTAAGAAGTTCATGCAGAGACCAGTTGTGGTTTGAGAAGTGACAGATGGCTATGAAGAGTTGAGGGAAGAGGACTTCAGTTTCACCTTCCACAATATACTGTCCAGTTTCCATTTTATTGCTCTTGAATAAATGGGTGATGTGGCATGGGGATGAGGCAAGCAATACAGAAATTCATTTTTCACCCATGTTGTTTGATAAGTGGATGACTTTTTAGTATGTATTGTTGCTAGAAGAATAGGAAGTGGAATAGTTGAAAGAGCAGACACTGCAAGTGCTGTTATAATGTACATAACTGAGCTATTGGGAAATAGTACAAAATTAGTTTTTTGCTGGAGTTTGTGTTTAAGAAATTTGTAAGGAATTAAAAAATAACATGGTAGTTTAGAAATACCATATGATATACTTATAGAAGTAAAAATAAATATCCTAGGTAGTAGGTTGATAGACAGCAGCTGCCCAGGGAGGTACTACCATCCTGCCTAGTGAGTGTAAAACATAAGCCTGTAATTGTTTCCTGATGGTAGGATTGCTGGTATCTTTTCTGTCTCATAAACATGGAAGATTTCAAGTATGTACGTCTTGCTACTTCTACATACACTTTGGTCACACTATGCATACATGTACAAGCATATGTGTATACATCCCTCTGGGTTTTCTTCTATTTTCTTACTAGAACTTGTTTATTTCCTCTTATCTCTATAGGGAAGTGGAACAGAATTCTTCCTCCATAAGCCATGCGTGTCATGAGAGGTGACTAAAATGCTGAGAGCGAGGGGCTAGTAACCCCTCCTCCTGTATAAATTACTAAATTTTAAAAGAGAAACTTTTGTTTTTCTCTTTGGGCCATCCTGCCTCGGTGGGATACTGCCGGTTTGTTGAAAGAAAGAAGAAAAATAAATATGGTTATAAAAGTAGAAATATTGAATATTCTTTCTTCTTTCAACAAACTGGCAGTATCCTACCAAGGCAGGGTGGCCCAAAAGGAAAAATGAAAGTTTATCCTTTTAAATTTAGGAATATGTACAGGAGAAGGGGTTACTAGCCCCCTTGCTCAAGGCATTTTAGTTGCCTCTTACGCCATGCATGGCTTACTCAGGAAGAATTCTTTTCCACTTCCCCATGGAGATAAGAGGAAATAAACAAGAACAAGAGCTAGTAAGAAAATAGAAGAAATCCCAGAGGGGTATGTATATACTATATATATATATGCTTGTACATGCATGTGTAGTGTGGCCTAAGTGTAAGTAGAAGTAGCAAGACATACTTGAAATCTTGCATGTTTATGAGACAGAAAAAAGACACCAGCAATCGTACCATCATGTAAAACAATTACAGGCTTTCGTTTTACACTCACTCAGCAGGAACTTAGTACCTCCCTGGGCGGTTGCTGTCTGCAAATAATACTACATTGTAATGGTAAACAAAACACACAGAATTCCAGAAAATTTGGTATACGTAGTGTATAAAATGAGGAACTATGAAGAGAAATGTCAGTCATTGCACATGTGCAAGCTTGATGGGGGATTTGTGATAAGAGAATGGCCACAGATGCAGCACAGTCTGATAGGAAATAAGTGAGGAAGATTTGATAGAAAAGGTGATGTATAAGATTAGGTATGCTTATTGTATACAGGTTGTTGTTATTCTACTCTGTAGTGAGAGAGAGTGTACAGGGTGTAGATCAAGAGAAAGCTACATTGATTATGCAGTATTTTCTCAGCATGTCTCAGGCTTTCTTTCATTTAGAATTTTTTTTTTTTACCCCCTTGAGGGATGACTTTGATATTCTTGAGGAATGGGTTAGATTATTTCTCTTAGGGATGGTTTAGATTTTTTCCTTGAAGGATGGTTTACGTTTTTCTCCTTGAGGGAAGTCCTCACATGCATTGTTAAAATATTTTCAGCTGCCTTAATATGTAGGAGCTCTTTGAGAGCATATAAACAGTTGGAAAATAAAAAGTAAGACACTGAAGAAAGGAAGGTGCAAGTGTGCTTAGCTTATAACCAAAAGATTGTGGGTTTTTCATAGGCAGAATGAAGCATTAAGTTCATTTGCTGCTGCTTTCAAAGTAATTTGAAAAATCCAGTGACTAGATAAATCAACATTTTTTTTTTTGTATGATTGGCAGAAAAAGAGAGCAAATGAGAGTGGGTGAGATCTTATCAACAAATTTTGTTTAAAATAAGAAAAAGTTTTGAAGTGAGGTTAACAAGTTGAGGAAGCCTAGATAATGAATGGATTTGTCAGTTAAAAATAGAAGAGGAGAGTTATTAAATGGAGAGTTAGAGGTATCAGGAAGATGGAGGGAATGTTTTGAGGAATTGTTAAATGTTGATGAAGATGGGAAGCTGTGAATGTGTGTGTGTAGGGCAAGGAGGTTATAACATCTTGTAGGAGTGAAGAAGAGCCAGTTGTGAGTGTGGGGAAAGTTCGTGAGGCAGTGGATAGAATGAAAGGGGGTAAGGCAGCTGGGATTGGTGGGATAAAGATAGAAATGTTAGAAGCAGGTGGGGATATAGTTTTGGAGTGGTTGGTGCTAATGTATGGAAGAGGATAAGGTACCTCGGGATTGGCAGAGAGCATGCATAGTTCCTTGGTGTTTGGGACCTGACGAGCTGTTGGAGTGTGAGCAGGGTAATATTTAGTGAAGGGTTTCAGGGAAACCGGTTATTTTTATATAGTCGGACTTGAGTCCTAGAAATGGGAAGTACAATGCCTGCGCTTTAAAGGAGGGGTTTGGGATATTGGCAGTTTGGAAGGATATGTTGTGTATCTTTATACGTTTGTAGATGAATGGTTCAGAGAACCAACATGTTGATAAATTAGACACATGTGCAACTCTTGGGTATCTTTATTGCGGAAACGTTTCGCCACACAGTGGCTTCATCAGTCCATACATAGGAGAAACTTGAAGAACAGGAGGAGAATGAGGTAATCAGTCCCTCAACCTTGAGTCGATGTGTTCAGTCCATCACTCTTGAGTAGAATACGGCAGATGAGCGGAGAAGCAGCTTATAAACCGTATGGCAGGAGAGGTGCAGCAGTCATAGGTGGTGTCACATTTGTTCAAAGTGGAAGTAGGTTGTGCCCAAGAATTAGGCAAGCGAAGAATTCCTAAGTATTAAGATCCCAAGAAATTGCAGTGTCTGACAGGTTTGTAGATGAATAGTTCAGAGAACCGACATGTTGATAAATTTGACACATGTGCAGCTCTTGGGTATCTTTATTGCGGAAACATTTCGCCACACAGTGGCTTCATCAGTCCATACATAGGAGAAACTTGAAGAACAGGAGGAGAATGAGGTAATCAGTCCCTCAACCTTGAGTCGATGTGTTCAGTCCATCAATCTTGAGTAGAATACGGCAGATGAGCGGAGAAGCAGCTTATAAACCGTATGGCAGGAGAGGTGCAGCAGTCATAGGTGGTGTCACATAAAGATACCCAAGAGTTGCACATCTTTATACGTATATGCTTCTAAACTGTTGTATTCTGAGCACCTCTGGAAAAACAGTGATTATGTGTGAGTGAGGTGAAAGTGTTGAATGATGATGAAAGTATTTTCTTTTTGGGGATTTTCTTTTTTGGGTCACCCTGCCTCGGTGGGAGACGGCCGACTTGCTGAAAAAAAAAAAAATCTGTTGAGTATACTTGGTAAAGTGTAGAGTTATTATTGAAAGAATTAAGAGTAAGATGGAGAGTAGGATAGCAGATGAACAAGGTTTTAGGAAAGGTAGGGGGTGTGTAGACAGTGTTTACAGTGAAGCCTATAGATGAACAGTATTTAGATAAGAGTAAAGAGGTTTTTGTGGCATTTATGGATTTGGAAAAGGCATATGACAGGGTGAATAGGAGGGCAATGTGGCAGATGTTGCAAATGTATGGAATAGGACGTAGGTTATTGAAAGCAGAAGAGTTTTAACGAGGATAGTGAGGCTCAGGTTAGAATATGTAATAGAGAGGGAGATTATTTCCCAGTAAAAGTAGGCCTTAGACCAGGATGTGTGATGTCACCATGTTTATTCAATATATTTATAGATGGGATTTTAAGAGAAGCGAATGCTCGGGGGTTGGCAAGAGGTGTGGGGTTAAAAGATGAATCTAACACAAAGTGGGAGTTGTCTCAGTTGCTCTTTGCTGATGACACTGTGCTTTTGGGAGATTCTGAAGAGAAATTGCGGAGGTTGTGGAGACAAAGAACTTTGTCCTTGGAGGCAAAGAGGGGAATGTATGAGAGTATAGTTTTACCAACGCTTATATGGGTGTGAAGCATGGGTGATGAATGTTGCAGCGAGGAGAAGGCTGAAGGCAGTGAAGATGTCATGTCTGAGAGCAATGTGTGGTGTGAATATAATGCAGAGAATTCGTAGTTTTGGAAGTTAGAAGGAGGTGCGGGATTACCAAAACTGTTGTCCAGAGGGCTGAGGAAGGGTTGTTGAGGTGGTTTGGACATGTAGAGAGAATGGAGCGAAACAGAATAACTTCAAGAGTGTATCAGTCTGTAGTGGAAGGAAGGTGGGGTAGGGGTCGGCCTAGGAAAGTTTGGAGGGAGGGGGTAAAGGAGGTTTTGTGTGCGAGGGGCTTGGACTTCCAGCAGGCATGCGTGAGCGTGTTTGATAGGAGTGAATGGAGACAAATGGTTTTTAATACTTGACGTGCTGTTGGAGTGTGAGCAAAGTAACATTTATGAAGGGGTTCAGGGAAACCGGCAGGCCGGACTTGAGTCCTGGAGATGGGAAGTACAGTGCCTGCACTCTGAAGGAGGGGTGTTAATGTTGCAGTTTAAAAACTGTAGTGTAAAGCACCCTTCTGGCAAGACAGTGATGGAGTGAATGATGGTGAAAGTTTTTCTTTTTCGGGCCACCCTGCCTTGGTGGGAATAGGCCAGTGTGATAATAATAAAAAAAAAAAAATGTAAAAGAAGAAAATTTGAAGTGAATATAGGAAAGAGTAAGGTGATGAGGATAACAAAAAAATTAGGTAATGAAAGATTTATTATCAGATTAGAGGGAGAGAGTATGAGGAGGTGAATGTATTCAGATATTTAGGAGTGGACGTGTCAACAGGTGGGTCTACGAAAGATGAGGTGAATCATAGAATTGACGAGGGGGAAAAAGGTGAGTGGTGCATTGAGGAATCTGTGGAAACAAAGAACTTAGTCCATGGAAACAAAGAGGGGAATGTATGAGAGTATAGTTATACCAACGTGCTCTTATATGGGTGTGAAGTATGAGTAGTGAATGTTGCGACAAGGAGAAGACTGGAGACAGTGGAGATGTCGTGTCTGAGTACAAAGTGTGGTGTGAATATACTGTAATGCAGAGAATTCGTAATTTGGAAATTAGGAGGTGCGGGATTACCAAAATTATTATCCAGAGGGATGAGGTGGGGTTGTTGAAGTGGTTTGGACATGTAGAGAGGATAGAACAAAATACAATGACTTTGAGAGTGTATAAATCTATAGTGGAGGGAAGGCTGGGTAGAGGTTGGCCTAGGAAAGGTTGGAGGGAGGGGGGTAAAGGAGGTTTTGTGTTCAAGGGGGCTTGGACTTCCAGCAAGTTTACGTGAGGGTATTAGATAGGAATGAATGGAGACAAATGTTTTTAGGACTTGACGTGCTGTTGGAGTGTGAGCAGAGTGATATTTATGAAGGGATTTAGGGAAACCGACAGGCCAGACTCAAGTCTGGAGATGGGAAGTACAGTGCCTGCACTCTGAAGGAGGAATGTTAATGTTGCAGTTTTATAACCAGAGTGTAAGCACGCCTCTGGCAAGACAGTAATGGAGTTAATGGTGGTGAAAGTTTTTCTTTTTCGGGTCACTCTACATTGGTGGAAAATGGCCGATGGGTTAGTAAAAAAAAATGATTAGTGGAATGATGGAATAAACTGAGTGGTAAGGGAAAATAGGTTAGCAAATGAGAGGTTTCTACAAAGCAGAAGTGATATAAGGAGAGTGAAGTATATAGTGAATAAAGAGAGTTTAAGAGAGTAGCAAGGGAATGTCAAAGAAGAACAAATGAGTGAGTGAGGCTCTAACAAATATTGCCAAGAATAATAAAAGTTTTGGAGATTAATAGTATGTGAGAAAGCCTAGGGAATGAATGGATTGAACAGTTAAAAACAGAAAAGGGGAGTTACTAGATGGAGTGTTGGAGGTATTGGGAATATGGAGGTAATATTTTCAGGAACTGTTAAATGTTGTTGAAGAAAATGAGACACTGATTTCATGCATTGGCCAAGGAAGTGTAACATCCTTTAGGAGTGAGGAAGAGCCAGTTGTGAGAGTCGGGGAGGTGTGTGAGTCAGTGGGTAAAATGAAAGGGGTAAAGCAGCTAGGATTGATGGGACCATGACAGAAATGTTAAAAGCAGGTGGGGAATAGTTTTGGAGTGGTTGGTACTTTTGTTCAGTGTGTATGTATGTACGAAAGAGGGGAAGGTACCTAGGGAGTGGCAGTATGTGCATAGTTCCTTTGTATAAAAGAAAGGGGGACAAAAGAGTGTAAAAATTATAGGGGAATAAGCCTGTCGAGCATACCAGGTAAAGTGTTTGGTAGTTATCATTGAAAGAATTAATGGGATGATGAAGAGCAGGATCACAGATGAACAAGGAGTTTTTTTTAGGAAGGATAGGGGATATATAGACCAAGTGTTTACATTGAAGTACATAATTATTTTTTTTTTTATTTAACACATCGGCCGTTTCCCACCAAGGCAGGGTGGCCCAAAAAAGAAAAACTTTCATCATCATTCACTCCATCACTGTCTTGCCAGAGGCATGCTTACACTACAGTTATAAAACTGCAACATATAACTGAACAATATTTAGATAAAGGCAGGGACATTTTTGTTGCATTCATGGCTTTAGAAAGGACATGTGGTAGGGTGGATAGGGGAGTAATATGGCAGTTGTTGCAAATGTATGGAATTTGTGGTAGGTTATGGAAGGCAGCTGAGAGTTTGTATGAGGATAGTGAGGTTCAGGTTAGGGTATGTAAGAGAGAGAGAAATTATTTTCCAGTAAAAGTATGCCTTAGACAGGGATGCATGATGTCATCATAGTTGTTTAACCCTTTCAGGGTCGGTCCCGTAATATTACGGCTTGAGAGCCAGTGCTGGTCCCTTAATAATACACCAAAATTCTAGTTCCTTCAAATCTGGTGGAAGAAAGCTGGTAGGCCTACATATGAAAGAATGGGTCTGCATGGTCAGTGTGCGCAGTATAAAAAAAATCCTGCAGCACGCAGTGCATAATGAGAAAAAAAAAGCTCCGATCATGTTTTTGGTTTGAAACAGCGACTTTGCAATGTATTTTCATATGGTATTTATGGTTGTATTCTCATTTTCTTGGCCTCGGTTGATAGAATGGAAGATATATTACAGAAATAGAGATGATTTTGATTGGTTTCATGATGAAAAGTACCTTGAAATTGAGCTTAAAGTAGCGGAAATGTTAAGTTTTTGCCAATGTTCAAAAGTAAACAAATAACGTCACTGTCCAGTATGTGTCCAACTGGCCAGTCTAATACACAGTCACAAATGTGTTGACATTATTTATACAATTATTATAATAATGCAGTAGTCTGCATAACAGTAAATCTATTTTTTGTGAGAATAAAAATTCAAAATGGAAAGCAAGAGTAATGTAAGAGGGGACTGGAGACGTGACTAATGAACAGAGAAAATGTTATTTTAGAGCAAGGAATGTCTGCCTTGTTTATTCTGGACCCTGTTTTGAAATTGGTATCTTTTGAAATTTGTGTGAAATTTGCCAAATTGCCAATTTCTGACCACTATTGGGTCGTTGAAAGTAGTTGACTTGAACAATGGAATTGGCCAAAAATAGGGCTCAAAGTGGGCAAAATCTCTGATGCTTAACCCTTAAACTGTCCAAACGTAGATCTACGTTTTTTCAACATTTGAAAGTATGTAAAAAAACATAGAGCTTCTTTTTCTTTTTTTGCATTTGAAAATGTGTAAAAAAAACTTTGATCTACATTTTTTTTTTTTGTTATATTTAAAAATATGTAAAAAACGCAGATCTGCTTTTGGAGCACTACGCATGTGAGCGTAGATCTGTTTGGACAGTTTAACCCTTTGACTGTTTCAGGCCCCTTTCTGAAACTGTCATTCTATGTCGCTAAATTTTTGAAAAAAAAGAAGTTAGCGGTCTCGGCGACATATGCGTATCGGCGATTTCGCCGACTTTGAGCCCTATTTTCAGCCAATTCCGTTGTTCCAGTTGACCAAACTCATAGCTATTTCTTTAGAACTCCATTTTATCTATCAGCTGAGTACAAGAAACCTCCCATTTACCAATTTGGACTACCCAATATTGTGGTCAGAAAATGGCAATTTGGCCAATTTCACGCAAACTAAAAAAGATGCCAATTTCAAAATAGGGTCCAGAATAAACAAGGTAGACATTCTTGGCACTAAAATAACATATCCTCTGTTCATTAGTCACATCTCTAGGCCCCTCTTATATTATTATTGCTTTCTATTTTGATTTTTTATTCATACAAAAAATACAAAATTTACTGTTATGCAGACTACTGCATTATTGTAAAAATGGTATAAATAATATGAGTGCACTAGTGAAAGAATATTAAACTCCCCAGTTGACGTGTATTGGACGTGTGGTGTGATTTGTTTACTCCTGAACATTGGTAAAAATCGAACATTTCCGCTACTTTGAGCTCAGTTTCAAGGTCGTTTTCATCGTCAAAGTAATGAAAATCATCTCTATTTCTGTAATATGTTTTCCATTTTATCACCTAAGACCATGAAAACGCAAATACTTCGAGAAATACTATACGAAAATACACCTCAAAGTCGGTGTTTTAATCCAAAAAAACGATCATTTTTTTTTTCTCATTACGCACTGTGTGCTGCAGGATTTTTTTATGTGGTGCACACTGACCACACAGACCCATTCTCTCACATGTGGGCCTACCAGCTTTCTTCCGCTTGATTTGAAGCCGCTAGAATTATTGAGTATATATACGTCTGAAACACTGGCTCGTAAGACATATATATACGACCAAAACAGTCAAAGGGTTAAGGGTTAAATACCATCGAGGTCGCTAACTCTGCCAGAGCATAATTTTGTAAGTTTTCCATCAAATTTTGTACTTTTTTGTCATTACCGTCGGGAAAAGATTCTATATCTAAGGATCAGGGGTCTCGACACTGAAAGGGTTAACATATTTATAGAGGGCCTTGTAAAAGAAGTGAATGCTAAGAGTGTTTGGGACAGGTATGGAATTAAAATGTGCAGAAGCTAATACAAAATGGGAGTTGTCAGAGATGCTTTTGGGAAATGCTGAAGAGAAGTTGCAAAGGTTGGTGGATGAATTTGGGAGGGTATGTAATAGAAGGATATTAAAAGCGAATATAAGAAAAAGCAAGATGATGAAGGTAAAGAATGATTTAGATAATGAAAGACCGAATATCAGATTGGAATGAGGGAGTATGGAGGAAGTGGACGTGTTAAGATATTTAGTAAAACTGATGAGGGTAAAAAAGTCTGTGGTGCATTGAGGCATCTGTAGAGACAAAGGTTATCCATGGTGGCAAAAAGGAGGATGTATGCGAGTATTGTGGTACCAACACTTACATGGTGTGAAGCATGGTTTTTGAATGTTACATCAAGGAGGAAGCTGAAGGCAGTGGAGATGTCATGTCTAAGAGCAGTGTGTGGTGCAAATATTATGCAGAAAATTTGCAGCTTGGAGATTAGGAGAAGGTGCAGGGTTGCTAAAAGTATTATCCAGAGGATTAAGGAAGGGTTGTTGAGGTGGTTTGGACATTTAGAGAGGCTGGAGCAATATATGATGACTTGCAGGATATATATAAATCTGTAGTGGAAGGCAAGCAGGGTAGGGGTTCCCTTGGGAAAGGTTTGAGGGAGAGGTTAAAGGAGGTTTTGTGTGCAAGGGGCTTGGACATCTAGCAGGCATGTGTGTGTGTGTATTCGATAGGCACGAGTAGGCTTTTTTTTTTTACTTGATAAGCTGTAAGTGTAAGCAAGGTAACATTTATGAAGGGATTCTCACCTCCAGGACTCTAGTCCTGGAGGTGAAAAGTACTGCCTACACCCTGAAGGAGGGGTGGAGATATTTGCAGTTTGGAGGGACATCTGAATTGTAGTATTGGTGTGCCTCTGAAAGACAATAATAGTGAATGATGGTGAAATTCTTTCTTCTTTTTCGTGTCACCCCTACCTCAGTGGGAGACGGTCAATGTGTTAAAAAAAGTGTGTAAACTTTCAACAGTTTTCTTGCTAAAGATTTAGATAAATCACTTAATTTATGCATTGACTTTCGTACCCCTTCAGGAGCCAGAGGAGGGTGTGGACGGAGTGGTACACATTGTGGTGAAACTGCCTCAGGGAACTCGCTTAGAGAGACGATTCCTCAAAACCGAAAGTCTCTCATGTTTGTACTACTACATTTTCTGTCACCCGGACTCTCCAGACAGGTGAGCTTCAATGATCCTGACTAGTGTATTTTATATAGCCCTTTCCTACTTTTAACATATTTATAGATGGGTTTGTATAAGTGAATGCTAGGGTCCCAAATCTGCACACTGCCATAATAACAGATTGGAGTGAGAGATATGGGAGGAAGTGCAAAATAAATCCAGTGAGGAGCAGGGGTGCAGTGAGGAACACTGTATCAACATCTGGGGTCACAGACTATTCAACATCTTACCAGAAGGTGTCAGAAATATGGCTGGAACAAGTGTAGAAGCCTTCAAGAGGAAACCAGACAAGTATTTTCACCAGGTGCCAGATCAACCAGGCTGTAATGGATATGTGGGGTAGCAGGCCTCAGGCAGAAACAGCCTGGTTGACCAGGCAAGCACCAGACGAGCCAGGCTTTGAGAGTAGCGAAACTCGAAACTGTTTAAAGGTACATCATAGGTAAGGTAGGGTGTTGGAAAGGGGTGTGGGATTAAAAGATGGTGTATCTGTTACAGTGAAACCCCACCGTTCGGCTGCCGCAACCTTCGTGAAATCCGACTCGGCAATTTTTTTCGCCAAAATATAGCCTTGTGGTTCGTGATTGGCCTCGTGATTCGGCAACCGTCCAGTATGCGTCCACCGTCAGCGCGCTCACAAAGCCAGTCTCCAGCACCATTCACACTTGGTGTGCCATTGTTTACCAGCGAGTGACCATCAACCCACGGGTTCATACATTTCATAATAATCCACAGTTTTTTTGTGCTTGCAACTGCTTAATAAGTCTCCATGGGCCCGAAGAAAGCTAGTGCCAGCCCTATGGTAAAGAAAGTGAGGAACATGATCGAATTCAAGAAATAAATCATTGAAAAAAGTGAGAGTGGAGTGCCTGTTACAGAGCTTGCCAGGATGTATGGCAAACCCCATTCAGCCATCACTTTGATCGTGGTGAAGGGAAAGGAAATAAAGTGTGCTGTTGGTGCAAAAGGGGTAGATATGCTGACAAAAAAGAGATTGCAAACCCTCGAAGGAGTGGAGAGGTTATTTTTGGTGTGGATTACCCAAAAACAGTTAGCAAGAGATAGTACAGTGGACCCTTGACCAACGATGGCATCATATAACGTTAAATCCGACTAGCGATGCATTTTAAAGCTAACATTTTGCCTCGGCTAACACTAAAAAAAAATTCGACTAACGATATTCGTTCTCAGGTACCAGTTAATATCATTAGTCAAGAGTCCACTGTTTTATGCAGTCAATATCATGTGAAAAGGCAAGGCAGTTGCATGATGACCTCGTAAAGAAAATGCCTGCAACGAGTGGTGGTGATTGTGAATTTTTAGGCCAGCAAAGGCTGGTTTGAGAGATTTAAGAAGCGTAGTGGCATAGACAGTGTGGTAAGGCATGGCGAGGCTGCTAGTTCGGACAAAAGGGCGGCTGAGAAGTTTGTACAGGAGTGTAAGGGGTATGTAGACACCGAAAAATTCAAACCCCAACGAGTGTTCATTTGTGACGAAACAGGCCTGTTTTGGAAGAAAATGCCAAACAGGACCTACATCACGCAGGAGGAAACGGCACTCCCAGGATACAAGCCTATGAAAGACAGGCTAACTCTCATGTTTTGTAGTAATGCTAGTGGGGATTGCAAAGTGAAGCCTTTACTGGTCTATCACACTGAAAATCCCAGAGTGTTCAAGAAAAACAGTGTCACCAAGAGTAAATTGTGTGTGATGTGGAAGGTAAATAGTAAGGCATGGGTCACAAGGGAAATTTTCCTTGATTGGTTTAATGAAGTGTTTGGCCTCAGTGTGAAGAAATACCTCCTGGATAATAAATTGGAACTCGAGTGCCTCCTGGTAATGGACAGTGCTCCTGCTCATCCTCCACACTTGGAAGAGCTAATGGTGGAGGAGTTTTGTTTCATCACAGTGAACTTCTTGCCCCCTAATATAACTCCTCTCCTCCAGCCCATGGACCAGCAGGTGATTTCAAACTTCAAAAAACTGTACACCGAAGCAGTGTTTCAAAAGTGCTTTGAAGTGACCTCAGACACTGAATTAACCCTAAGAGAGTTCTGGAAAGATCACTTCAGTATCCTCCATTGCATAAACCTTATAGGTAAGACTTGGAAGGGAGTGACTTGCAGGACTTTGAACTCTGCTTGGAGAAAATTGTGGCCAGAATGTGTACAAGAGAGGGCCTCTTAGGGTTTGGGGCTGACCCTGAGGAGCCTATGCCAGTTGTGGAAAGTATTGTCACTGGGGAATTCCATGGGGTTGGATATGTGTTTGGAGGATGTAGAAGAGTTGGAGTACCATGATGAAGAGCTAACCACTACAGAGCTGCAAGACCTTCACCTGCAACAGTAACAGACCACAGTTCAGGAAATTGCTTCAGAGGAGGAGGAAGAGAGATGGAGGAAGGGGCGTTCTTCAAAGATTAAGGACATTTGTGCAAAGTGGACTGAAGTGCAAACATTTATGAGTAAACTTCACCCAGACAAAGCTGTTTAGGCCGTGTTGGCAACATGTACAATGACAGTGTTGTGTCCCACTTCAGACAAATCTTAAAGAAACGCCAGAAACAGAGCTCTCTGGACAGATATTTTGTGCGACAGGGGTCCAGTGACTCTCAAGTTGTTTCCAGTGGCATTAAAAAACAAAGAAGGGAAGTAACCCCAGATAAGGACTTGGTACCTGAAGTCTTTATGGAAGGGGATTCCCCTTCCAAACACTAGTGCACCTTCATCGTCTCCTCTCCTGTCTTCCATCCACCCAAAAGTCTTGAGGAAAAGTAAGTGTAAAGTTGTTATTATTTTATATATGTATGTACTTGATTTCTCATTGTTTTCTATATGTAAATCTTTATTTAATTTGAAGAAAAAAAATTTTTTTTTAATATTTTTGGGTGTCTGGAATGGATTAATTTTATTTCCATTATTTCTTATGGGGAAAATGATTTTGCCATTCAGCAATTTCATCCTTCGGCAGACTCTCTGGAACGGATTAATCACGAAACTCGGGGGTCCACTGTACAAGTGGGAGTTTCCACAGTTGCTCTTTGCCCTTGACACAGTTCTTTTGAGGAATTGTGAAGACAAATTGGTGGACAAATTTAGGAAGATATATGAAAGGAAGTTAGGTGAACATAGAAAAGAGCAAGGTGATAAGGGAAACAAAGAAATTAGGTGGTGCTAGATTGAATATCAGGTTGGAGGGAGGGAGTATGGATGAAGTGGATGTATTTAGATATTGGGAGTGTACATGTCAGCAGATGGGTCTGTGAAAAGGGGGAGGGGAAATGTACCAGAGTATAGTGATAACCACATTTTTATATGGGTGTGAAGCATGGATTTTGAATGCTTAAACAAGATGTCTCCACTGTTAGAGGTAGTGGAGATGTCATGTTAAAAAGTAATGTGTGATTTGAATATCATGTGTAGAAATTAAAAGGCAATGTGGGGTCACCAAGGGTATCTATTATTCAGAGGTTTGAGGAGGGGTGGTAGAGATGGTTTGGGTATGTAGAGAGGATAGAGAGGGAGGGATAGGATGATGATGAGGGGTGTGTAAATCTGGAGTGGAAGGTTGGAGGGAAGTGGGGGGTAATAAGAGGCCTTGAGCTTTAAGGGCTTGAGTATCCAGTAGGCTTATGTTAGATCCAGATGAATGGAGTAGTAGTTTTAAATGGATATGCTGTTAGTGTAATCAAGGTAACATTTATGAAGGGGTTTAGTTTTAATACAAAATTTTAAATTCTTTTATTAAAGTCTGTCCAGTATTAGAGATATATTGTTATAGATTCCAGGTGACAACAAACTTCCCAAGACAAGTTGTGCCATGTGAACCAACAACATCAAATCCTCTGCCGCCAACATTCGAAGAGTTTCGTCTGCCACCCCGGAGTATGCTCTTTGTGTCAGATTTAGATGCGTGAGTTGGGTTAATATTGTCCAAATGTGATAAACAGAGGCCCTGGGTCATATTACAGCATGCTTTTGAGCCATATTTAACAACATAGCTTGCATAAATAAATTCCTTACAGCATAAAAGCTGCTATAATGTGGCTATACGAATTCTCGACTAACCCACAAATTAGAAATAGTTCTTGATGTTTTGGTCCAAGATGGACTGAAATGTCCTTTAAAGATTTATCTCTGATTTTTAAGTTAGTTGTGAATTGTGAACAAATTGCTTGTTCATCTAAGTCCTGGCAGTTAGTTTTCGGCATCTACAACCAGGTTAGCCAGTTGCACGATTAAGGATTTTACAGATCAGTTTTCTTATATTCTAGGGCTTAAACATGTAATTGCTAGAAAGGAACCCATGCAGAGCTTGGTTATCCCGTTTTTTCTTAGAAAACCATAATGTACTGTATAAATATACAGGAATGTAAAGGCCCTGGAGAGAGGTTATGATTATTTCTATTTGACTTATTGGTCTTCAAGTTAAGGATGGTATATGTACCTAATATTTTCTGAATAACTGGTTTAACAAAAGTCTAAACAATTTATACAGTAAATAACCATAAAAAATTATGAATGAATGATGGACAGATGGTTGAACATAGCCACTTTTTACAACTTTGAAAAGGATTGTACATTACAGAATAATTATTTTAATTTGCTTTTTTTTCAAGGAGGGTGGTTGATAGAAAATATAATTTTCTTTGTTGAACAATTATTTAATAAAGTTGGAAATGGGTTACCACTGTTATTTTTATCCTTTTAAATTTATAGAGTGAACTGTAAAATAGAAGGCTATGTATCGGGGAAATGTATCAGGGCTATGTATCAGGGAAATATTTAAAGTTTAGTTATTGCAGACTGCCCTCAGTCCTGACAAGTTCATTATAGAGACTTGGTTTTGAATAGAAATTATTTCTTATTTTGACAACAAAACTCACAGTAGACATTTTCCAGTTTTAACACGCCTCATTGAACACGTTAATGTATGTAGGAACGATAACTTGAACAACGCCTGCTTACAATACCGGAATTCTGCCAATCTCATGAAATTCAGGAACCTAATTCCCACAGATGTAAATGCCTTGAATCATCATTAATCGCTGTTTCTAACACAAACAAAACAAAGGCTGCTTCTTCATCTCTGAAGTCTTAGCAAGAGTCCTACTCAAAACAGTAAATCCTGCAATCACATAGTTGCTGCTGATACTGCATACAAGGACATGCCCAGTTTGGGTCAACAGGTCTGCTGCAGTGTTCCTCCTTTTTTATGTTCTTATGTAACAGAGGGACACTGAAACAGACCTTCTCAAACCCATATACAGTGGAACCTCAAAAATCAAACGTATCACATATCGAACGTTTCGAAAATAAGACAATTTTTTCGGACAAACTGTGTCCCTATTATCAAACGCGCCCCTATTTTCGGACTGCCGGGTACGGGACCTGTCCGCTGGCCCGCTCTGTCCGCATCCCCGTGTAGGCGCCGTGAGCAGTCTAGCTTTGTTTATGCTTGAGTGAACACTAACCTGCGATCTCATTCACACATTTTACGATTATTTAATTGTGTTTAGTGCTTGTGGGGCTGTGAAATAAGCTGCCATGGGCCCAAAGAAACTTGCTAGTGGTACCCCTGTGGTAAAGAAAGTGAGAAACACCATAGATGTGAAGAAGGAAATAATACAGAAGTATGAGAGTGGTGTGAGGCTTGTTGAGCTTGCCAGGATGTACAGAGGACTGTGGACAGTTATTTTGTGAGACAGAAACAGATGACTGTGGACAGTTATTTTGTGAGACAGAAACAGATGACTGTGGAGTTATTTTGTGAGACAGACAATTGTGGACAGTTATTTTGTGAGACAGAAACAGACGACTGTGGAGTTATTTTGTGAGACAGACAACTGTGGACAGTTATTTTGTGAGACAGAAACAGACGACTGTGGAGTTATTTTGTGAGACACAGACGATTATGAACAGTTATTTTGTGAGACAGAAACAGACGACTGTGGAGTTATTTTGTGAGACTGAAACAGACAACTGTGGAGTTATTTTGCGAGACAGACGATTGTGGACAGTTATTTTGTGAGACAGAAACAGACGACTGTGGACAGTTATTTTGTGAGACAGAAACAGACGACTGTGGAGTTATTTTGTGAGACAGACGATTGTGGACAGTTATTTTGTGAGACAGAAACAGACGACTGTGGATAGTTATTTTGTGAGACAGAAACAGAGGACTGTAGACAGTTATTTTGTGATACTGGGGTCCAATGACTCTCAAGCTGGTCCTAGTGGCATTAAAATAGAGAAGGGAAGCAACCCCAGAGAGGGCTTTGATACCAGAAGTCCTCACGGAGGGGGATTCTCCTTCCAAACAATAACTCCTGCTCCCTATCTTCCAGATGCCATCACCAATCTTCAATATAGGTAAGTAAAAATGTTATTTTATATTACTATACATAATTAAAGACTATAGCATTTGTTGTGTGTATGTAAAACTGTAATTAATCTCTATAAAATGTATTTTTTTGTGTGAATATTTTTGGGTTTCTGGAACAGATTAATTGTATTTCCATTATTTCTTATGGGAAATATTGCTTCGAATTTCAGATTTTTCGAATTTAGAACTAGCTCCTGGAACGGATTAAGTTCGAAATTTGAGGTTCCACTGTACATTTGCCTAACCTATTTTTATGCTGCCCAAGCCATAGTTTTTACAACCACCACATGCATCACTATTACTACTACCTCCACTAGTACTACACCTCACTCAAAGCCTATATATACCCTCTGTGTCCATGTATTGTTTGTAACAGCTTAACAGAGCTCCTGGAGAGCGAAACGTTGCCACAGTAAAATGTCACATTAGGACATAAGTGCAACTAATGTGACTAATGCCGGTAATTCTACCAATATTCACACAACTTGTTTCATCCACACTTTAAGTGTGCTCTTAATAGGGTTCCTCAAGAATGGTTACCAACCAGGTATGTTATTGCTTCCAGTTGGGAAGGTGGCCACTGTCATGAAGGCACTTGCAGATCACAAAATGATTTTTGGCCACCAGCTTGTCATCCACCATCAAGGACCCAGTAAAGAAAAGATCAGCCAAGATGATGTTAACCAGCACAAATGTATATCATCTTGTGCAGGGAGTACAATACGGTGTATGTGGGCAAGATGCTTAGAAGTTTTGATGAGCAGGAGCACGAGAATACGCACAGTAGAGACAACTTTAATAACACATGAGTGATACACTATAATACACAAGACACAAAATGAAATGGAATGAGGAGCCTGATTGGTTTTAAAGGAAATTAATTTGTGCATGTGACAGGCTCGAGGCAGCCCTAATAGCAATATCCAACAAGGCTGCCCAGAACTCCAGAAATTTTAGTGCAAGTGTCTTTGCTAAAACTAAATCTACTTATATGCTACAAGAACAAGTGACTTGCACACTGGTATCTGACCTTACCTTGCCTAATTCACCTGACTTCTGTCTGCTGTATACATTACTAGCAAAATAACCTTGTGTTATCCAGACATGCTTCATTTCTTGCAAGATAAGTAACTGTAAAACTTAATGAGAAATTTTCTTTGGTAGTTCTTTCAAGGGTTTCTAATGTCTTCTACACACTAGCCTTGTCAGTGGGTGGGTGTGGAGGACTCCTGCTCCCACATTTGCCTTGTCAGGGCATGGGTGTGGAGGACTCGCCCTCACACCTATGGAGAACTCAGACCCCTCCCAAAGACCTGGTGAGAACTCAGACCTCCTCCCCCACCACCCAACAGGTCAGGAGGTGGTTGTATGCATTTTAACATTTGGGTCTAAGACAAAATTGTCTCTATTTCAGTTGAGCTTGAGCTCATTTTTTATCAAAGTTTGATTAGGTTAGGTTGGGAATATGTATTCATGTTAAAATCAGTATTAAAAAAATTACTGTTCAAAATAGTCCAACCAAAAAGTGTCTCCATTTAAAATTTTGGAGTATTGTACAATACATGTTTTTGAAAGTATTTTTAAAAAGTTAAAACAATGTGCCGTTCAACAATGCAACAACAAAGAATGCCTCCACCCAAATGATAATTTTGGAATGCCTTGTAGCCTAATACCTACTCCAGGGTATAAGGAAGCCTGTGATCAAGTTTGGGTGCACTGGTTTTCATGGGGACTGAGTTATAAAGTACAAATTGTCCCCTCAAAAGAGGTTCTTTGATGCCAATGAAGGGTTCTTTATCTAAGGAACTGGACATACATATATTTCCCTTCTGTGGGTCATACCCGAATGCCTTTCTTTAATCTATGCAATGCATGACACAGGTTTAGTGCTCCTCATAATTGTAATAATTTGTACACTGTATTGTACTTATGTCCCAAATAGGTGTGTGTGTTAAATGTTATCCCCCTCCCTCCATCCTGGGAAAGGATGGAGGGAGGGGGTAAAAGAGGTTTTGTGTTCAAGGGGCTTGGATGTACAGCAGGCATGTGTGAGTGTGTTAGGTAGGAGTGAATGGAGACAAATGGTTTTTGGGACCTGACGAGCTGTTGGAGTGTGAGCAGGGTAATATTTTGTGAAGAGATTCAGGGAAACCAGTTAGATGGACTTGAGTCCTGGAGGTGGGAAGTACAATGCCTGCACTTTAAAGGAGAGGTTTGGGAAATTGGCTGCTTAGAATGACATCTAAACTGTCGTATCTGAGCACCTCTGCAAAGACTGTGATTGTGTGTAAATGATAGTGAGAGTATTTCTTTTTGGGGTCACACTGCCTTGATGGGAGATGGCTGACGCTTAAAAAAATACATACAGTGGACCCTCGGTTATCGGCTGTTCCACTTATCGGCCATCTCGGTTATCTGCCGTTATTTTGCTAATCGGCCGTATGAGATGCATCAACCCCCTGCCGCCAGCTGCTCGTGCATCAGTCTGGCTTTGTCTCTCGGCGAGTGAGGAAGCTTCTGCTCATTCATTCAAACATTTTCCTATAATATGGAGGGAGGGAGTGTAGTAGGGAGGCAGGGTTGGAAGTTGAAGACTTAACCCTTAAACTGTCCAAGCAGATATATGTTCACATGCGTAGTGCTCCAAAAGTAGATCTACTTTTTTTTACATATTTTCAAATATAACAAAAAAAGAAACATAGATCAAAGTTTTTTTTTCACGTTTTCAAATGTAAAAAAAAAAAAAAAATCTACTTTTTTTACATACTTTCAAATGTTGAAAAACATAGATCTACGTTTGGACAGTTTAAGGGTTAAATGAATCACAGGGATGTTAGGAAGTATTTCTTCAGTCACAAGTTATCAGGAAGTGGAATAGTCTGGAAAGTGATGTAGTGGAGGCAGGATCCATACATAACTTTAAGAAGAGGTATGATATAAAGCTCATGGAGCAGGAAGAGTGACCTAGTAGCATCTAATGAAGAGGTGGGGCCAGGAGCTGTGGCATTACCCTGCAACCACAACTGGGTGAGTATATATATATATATTTTTTTTTTTTTTTTTTTTTTCAACAAGTCGGCCGTCTCCCACCGAGGCAGGGTGACCCAAAAAAGAAAGAAAATCCCCAAAAAGAAAATACTTTCATCATCATTCAACACTTTCACCACACTCGCACATTATCACTGTTTTTGCAGAGGTGCTCAGAATACAACAGTTTAGAAGCATACACATATAAAGATACACAACATATCCCTCCAAACTGCCAATATCCCAAACCCCTCCTTTAAAGCGCAGGCATTGTACTTCCCATTTCCAGGACTCAAGTCCGACTATATGAAAATAACCGGTTTCCCTGAATCCCTTCACTAAATATTACGCTGCTCACATTCCAACAGATCGTCAGGTCCCAAGTACCATTCGTCTCCATTCACTCCTATCTAACACGCTCATGCACGCTTGCTGGAAGTCCAAGCCCCTTGCCCACAAAACCTCCTTTACCCCCTCTCTCCAACCCTTTTGAGGACGACCCCTACCCCACCTTCCTTCCCCTATAGATTTATATGCTTTCCATGTCATTCTACTTTGATTCATTTTCTCTAAATGACCAAACCACCTCAAAAACCCCTCTTCTGCCCTCTGACTAATACTTTTATTAACTCCACACCTTTTCCTAATTTCCACACTCCGAATTTTCTGCATAATATTTACACCACACATTGCCCTTAAACAGGACATCTCCACTGCCTCCAACCGTCTCCTCGCTGCTGCATTTACCACCCAAGCTTCACACCCATATAAGAGTGTTGGTACTACTATACTTTCATACATTCCCTTCTTTGCCTCCATAGATAACGTTTTTGACTCCACATATACCTCAACGCACCACTCACCTTTTTTCCCTCATCAATTCTATGATTAACCTCATCCTTCATAAATCCATCCGCCGACACGTCAACTCCCAAGTATCTGAAAACATTCACTTCTTCCATACTCCTCCTCCCCAATTTGATATCCAATTTTTCTTTATCTAAGTCATTTGACACCCTCATCACCTTACTCTTTTCTATGTCCACTTTCAACTTTCTACCTTTACACACATTCCCAAACTCATCCACTAACCTTTGCAATTTTTCTTTAGAATCTCCCATAAGCACAGTATCATCAGCAAAAAGTAACTGTGTCAATTCCCATTTTGAATTTGATTCCCCATAATTTAATCCCACCCCTCTCCCAAACACCCTAGCATTTACTTCCTTTACAACCCCATCTATAAATATATATAAACAACCATGGTGACATTACACATCCCTGTCTAAGACCTACTTTTACCGGGAAGTAGTCTCCCTCTCTTCTACACACCCTAACCTGAGCCTCACTATCCTCATAAAAACTCTTTACAGCATTTAATAACTTACCACCTATTCCATATACTTGCAACATCTGCCACATTGCTCCTCTATCCACTCTGTCATATGCCTTTTCTAAATCCATAAATGCAATAAAAACTTCCCTACCTTTATCTAAATACTGTTCACATATATGCTTCAATGTAAACACTTGATCTACACATCCCCTACCCACTCTGAAACCTTGCTCATCTGCAATCCTACATTCTGTCTTTCCTCTAATTCTTTCAATTATAACCCTACCGTACTTCCCGGTAAAAGTAGGTCTTAGACAGGGATGTGTAATGTCACCATGGTTGTTTAATATATTTATGGATGGGGTTGTAAAGGAAGTAAATGCTAGGGTGTTTGGGAGAGGGGTGGGATTAAATTATGGGGAATCAAATTCAAAATGGGAATTGACACAGTTACTTTTTGCTGATGATACTGTGCTTATGGGAGATTCTAAAGAAAAATTGCAAAGGTTAGTGGATGAGTTTGGGAATGTGTGTAAAGGTAGAAAGTTGAAAGTGAACATAGAAAAGAGTAAGGTGATGAGGGTGTCAAATGATTTAGATAAAGAAAAATTGGATATCAAATTGGGGAGGAGTATGGAAGAAGTGAATGTTTTCAGATACTTGGGAGTTGACGTGTCGGCGGATGGATTTATGAAGGATGAGGTTAATCATAGAATTGATGAGGGAAAAAAGGTGAGTGGTGCGTTGAGGTATATGTGGAGTCAAAAAACGTTATCTATGGAGGCAAAGAAGGGAATGTATGGAAGTATAGTAGTACCAACACTCTTATATGGGTGTGAAGCTTGGGTGGTAAATGCAGCAGCGAGGGAGACAGTTGGAGGCAGTGGAGATGTCCTGTTTAAGGGCAATGTGTGGTGTAAATATTATGCAGAAAATTCGGAGTGTGTGAAATTAGGAGAAGGTGTGGAGTTAATAAAAGTATTAGTCAGAGGGCAGAAGAGGGGTTGTTGAGGTGGTTTGGTCATTTAGAGAGAATGGATCAAAGTAGAATGACATGGAAAGCATATAAATCTATAGGGGAAGGAAGGCGGGGTAGGGGTCGTCCTCGAAAGGGTTGGAGAGAGGGGTAAAGGAGGTTTTGTGGGTAAGGGGCTTGGACTTCCAGCAAGCGTGCGTGAGCGTGTTAGATAGGAGTGAATGGAGACGAATGGTACTTGGGACCTGATGATCTGTTGGAGTGTGAGCAGGGTAATATTTAGTGAAGGGATTCAGGGAAACCGGTTATTTTCATATAGTCGGACTTGAGTCCTGGAAATGGGAAGTACAATGCCTGCACTTTAAAGGAGGGGTTTGGGATTATTGGCAGTTTGGAGGGATATGTTGTGTATCTTTATATGTGTATGCTTCTAGACTGTTGTATTCTGAGCACCTCTGCAAAAACAGTGATAATGTGCGAGTGTGGTGAAAGTGTTGAATGATGAAAATATTTTCTTTTTGGGGATTTTCTTTCTTTTTTGGGTCACCCTGCCTCGGTGGGAGACGGCCGACTTGTTGAAAAAAAAAAAAAAAAAAAAATTTTACAGTCTCTTTTGTCCCCTTTCCCTTTATATAAAGGGACTATACATGCTCTCCGCCAATCCCTAGGTACCTTCCCCTCTTTCATACATTTATTAAACAAAAGTACCAACCACTCCAACACTATATCCCCCCCTGCTTTTAACATTTCTGTCATGATCCCATCAGTTCCAGCTGCTTTACCCCCTTTCATTTTACGTAATGCCTCACGTACCTCCCCCACACATACATTCTGCTCTTCTTCACTCCTAAAAGATGGTATACCTCCCTGACCAGTGCATGAAATTACTGCCTCTCTTTCTTCCTTAACATTTAAAAGGTCCTCAAAATATTCTTGCCATCTACCTAATACCTCCATCTCCCCATCTACTAACTCCCCTACTCTGTTTTTAACTGACAAATCCATACTTTCCCTAGGCTTTTTTAACTTGTTTAACTCACTCCAAAATTTTTTCTTATTTTCATTAAAATTTCTTGACAGTGCCTCTCCCACTCTTTCATCTGCTCTCCTTTTGCACTCTCACCACTCTCTTTACCTTTCTTTTACTCTCCATATACTCTGCTCTTCTTATAACACTTCTGCTTTGTAAAAACCTCTCATAAGCTACCTTTTTCTATTATTATTATTAAATATATTGTGGGGCTAGTTAACAAAAATCTGTTCATAAACCTTAAAAAATGTCAAAGGAACTCAAATAACCATAGACTAATGAATCCAAATGAGGCTTTGATGACTGGAAAACCTAACAGCACAATAAATGCAAATTGTGAATTTAAGGCTTGCTTTCCCATCCTGATTTTTTTTTATACTTCTACTAAGTGTTAAAACAGAAATGGTGCAGTTATACAACATGTCAGAATGTATACATGCATGTGGGCATTAAAACAGTCTTATTTTCACATGTATGGATTCATAATTAGTTGTGATTACAGTGGTACCTTGACTTACGAGTTTAATTCGTTCCGTGACCCAACTCATAACTCAATTTGCTTGTACATATATCAGATCAATTTTCCTCATTGAAATTACAGTGGACACTCGCATAACAATATTAATTCTTTCCTGAGAGCTCATCGTTAGACGAAATTATCGTTAGCCGAATTAATTTTCCCCATAAATTATTATTATTAACACACGGGCCGATTCCCACCAAGGCAGGGTGGCCCAAAAAAGAAAAACTTTAACCATCATTCACTCCATCACTGTCTTGCCAGAAGGGTGCTATACACTACAGTTAAACTGCAACATTAACACCCCCCTCCTTCAGAGTGCAGGCACTGTACGTACTTCCCATCTTCAGGACTCAAGTCCGGCCTGCCGGTTTCCCTGAATCCCTTCATAAATGTTACTTTGCTCACACTCCAACAGCACGTCAAGTATTAAAAACCATTTGTCTCCATTCACTCCTATCAAACACGCTCACGCATGCCAGCTGGAAGTCCAAGCCCCTCGCACACAAAACCTCCTTTACCTCCTCCCTCCAACCTTTCCTAGGCCGACCCCTACCCCACCTTCCATCCACTACAGACTGATACACTCTTGAAGTCCTTCTGTTTCGCTCCATTCTCTCTACATATCCGAACCACCTCAACAACCCTTCCTCAGCCCTCTGGACAACAGTTTTGGTAATCCCGCACCTCCTCCTAACTTCCAAACTACGAATTCTCTGCATTATATTCACACCACACATTGCCCTCAGACATGACATCTCCACTGCCTCCAGCCTTCTCCTTGCTGCTGCATTTACCACCCAAGCTTCACACCCATATAAGAGTGTTGGTACTACTATACTTTCATACATTCCCTTCTTTGCCTCCATAGATAACGTTTTTTGACTCCACATATACCTCAACGCACCACTCACCTTTTTTCCCTCATCAATTCTATGATTAACCTCATCCTTCATAAATCCATCTGCCGACACGTCAACTCCCAAGTATCTGAAAACATTCACTTCTTCCATACTCCTCCTCCCCAATTTGATATCCAATTTTTCTTTATCTAAGTCATTTGACACCCTCATCACCTTACTCTTTTCTATGTTCACTTTCAACTTTCTACCTTTACACACATTCCCAAACTCATCCACTAACCTTTGCAATTTTTCTTTAGAATCTCCCATAAGCACAGTATCATCAGCAAAAGTAACTGTCAATTCCCATTTTGAATTTGATTCCCCAAAATTTAATCCACCCCTCTCCCGAACACCCTAGCATTTACTTCCTTTATAACCCCATCTATAAATATATTAAACAACCATGGTGACATTACACATCCCTGTCTAAGACCTACTTTTACCGGGAAGTAGTCTCCCTCTCTTCTACACACCCTAACCTGAGCCTCACTATCCTCATAAAAACTCTTTACAGCATTTAATAACTTACCACCTATTCCATATACTTGCAACATCTGCCACATTGCTCCTCTATCCACTCTATCATATGCCTTTTCTAAATCCATAAATGCAATAAAAACTTCTCTACCTTTATCTAAATACTGTTCACATATATGCTTCAATGTAAACACTTGATCTACACATCCGCTACCCACTCTGAAACCTCCTTGCTCATCCGCAATCCTACATTCTGTCTTACCTCTAATTCTTTCAATTATAACCCTACCGTACACTTTTCCTGGTATACTCAGTAAACTTATTCCTCTATAATTTTTACAGTCTCTTTTGTCCCCTTTCCCTTTATATAAAGGGACTATACATGCTCTCCGCCAATCCCTAGGTACCTTCCCCTTTTTTCATACATTTATTAAACAAAAGTACCAACCACTCCAACACTATATCCCCCCTGCTTTTAACATTTCTGTCATGATCCATCAGTTCCAGCTGCTTTACCCCCTTTCATTTTACGTAATGCCTCACGTACCTCCCCCACACTTACATTCTGCTCTTCTTCACTCCTAAAAGATGGTTTTACCTCCCTGACCAGTGCATGAAATTACTGCCTCTCTTTCTTCCTTAAAATTTAAAAGTTCCTCAAAATATTCTCGCCATCTACCTAATACCTCCATCTCCCCATCTACTAACTCCCCTACTCTGTTTTTAACTGACAAATCCATACTTTCCCCAGGCTTTCTTAACTTGTTTAACTCACTCCAAAATTTTTTCTTATTTTCATTAAAATTTTCTTGACAGTGCCCTTTTCCCACTCTATCATTGCTCTCCTTTTGCACTCTCTCACCACTCTCTTTACCTTTCTTTTACTCTCCATATACTGCTCTTCTTATAACACTTCTGCTTTGTAAAAACCTCTCATAAGCTACCCTTTTTCTCTTTATCACACCCTTTACTTCATCATTCCACCAATCATCCTCTGTCCTCCTGCCCCCACCCTCCTATAACACAAAACTTCTGCCCCACATTCTAATACTGCATTTTTAAAACTATTCCAACCCTCTTCAACCCCCCCACTACTCATCTTTGCACTAGCCCACCTTTCTGCCAATAGTCGCTTATATCTCACCCGAACTTCCTCCTCCCTTAGCTTATACACTTTCACCTCCCTCTTACTTGTTGTTGCCACCTTCCTCTTTTCCCATCTACCTCTTACTCTAACTGTAGCTACAACTAAATAATGATCCGATATATCAGTTGCCCCTCAATAAACATGTACATCCTGGAGCCTACCCATCAACCTTTTATCCACCAATACATAATCTAATAAACTACTTTCATTACATGCTACATCATACCTTGTATATTTATTTATCCTACATATTTATCCTATATATTTATCCTATATATATATATATGTATATATATACACACACACACACACCGTCCTGTGAACTGACCATCTGAACCTTTCTCCTCTCACCCCCCCCTCTTTCTACCTAAGTAGACCTATCACTACTTCTCACTCTTACCTATATCTTCTCTCCTACCTATCACTCTATACCTATCTCTCTCTATCTCTCTTCCCTCTCACCACTCTTATCCCCTCTAACATCTGTCCCCTCCCATTATCTCTCCCCTCTTCTCCCTTTCCCTCATCTCTCTCTCCATCCTCCCTCCCTCTCCCTCTAAGCCTCTCTCCCCTCTTTGCTCTCCATCTCCCCCCTCTTTCCCCTTCACCCTCCTCTCTCTCTGCCACCCTCTCTCTCCCCCTCTTTGCCTTCTCTATCTTCTCTCCCTCTCTCCCTTCTCTCTCTCTCTCTCTCTCTCCTCTCTCTCTCTCTTGCTCTCTCTCTCATGCTCTCCTCGTACCCCATTTTCCCTTCTAACCTCTCACCCCCTCTTCCTACTCATCCACCTCTCAACCTCCCTCTCTCCGCCCCACCTTTCCCTTCTCTCTTCTCTCACAAAAAAAAAAAAATGGTGGGACTTGCAGGAACCAAGGATCAGATGAGAATGGTTTCTGTAGGGAGGAGTGGCGAAAATGGGGAAGCAGTGGAAAAGATGGAATCAAGAGTGGGAGAAGAACAATTAAGGAGAGCTTTCCTGAAAAAATGAGAGAAAGAGCTCTCTGTGGAAATTGGAACAAGAGGTTGGAGAAGGAGAACAACAGAATTGGAGCACAAGTCGAAACTGCCAAGTAGCCAAGATAAGGGTCCTAGAAGTTGAATAAATAGCTAAGCGAGTTACAGGGGCAGTGACCAGAGAAGACACATGCATATGAAGCTGCGAGGTCGAAACAAGGAAGGAAGGAATTATGAATATGCTAAGTCATATCATAGTCTGCCAGGAGGACCAAGAGTGAAAGGGAAATCAGCTGGTGCAGATGGAGAGGTGATAGGTCGATGCTGAGGCACCAACCAGTCATCAAGAGCCCACTGGAAAAATCAGGGAGAAACTGACCACATACAGGCAGATCCAGAGTCACAGAGGGTGAGGCAATGGGAGGAAGAAAGGGCAAAATCAGTGTTTATTGCCATGGGCTTCAGGAGAGAGAGAAAGGACACACACTGAAAGGCAGCAGAAGAAAAAAGGAGATTTGAGAAAATCATCACCGGAAATAGTGAAGAGATGGACGAGATTGTAAATTTTCAGAGAATAGGGTGGGTACCTCGAAGGGGAAAACCGACCAATTAGGCGAAGCTGATTCTCAGACGGAAACAGGTGCGGAACAGATCCTCCAATAAAAACCACGAATGAAATACTCGGAAGAGTACAAGAGTGGTGTTCATAGACAGAGACAGAATGGGGCAAATCAGAACAACAGCAGCTGAGGGAGAGGACAAAAAAGCGAAAGGAGCTTGAAAAAAGAGGACAATGGAGGGGAACCAGCAGAAGTCAGTCAGGCGGAACAGAACAGCAAGGGCAAGCACACACACAACTGTTCTCAGAACCATACAACCTATCACACCACCCACAACCACACTACAATCATAACCCACAGCCTCCACCCAACAACGAGCTATAGAATCCCAACAGTATGCCACCAGGTCTCCCACCCTCAACGAGGGCCCCCCAAACCACAGTGTTGGAAGTGAAACTGAAGGTATGTAACACAAACGCTGATGGAAATAACAAATAAGTGGGAGGAGTGGCATGAAAGGAGTCAAAGAGCATCACACCAGACATCATAGCTCTCCCAGAAACCAAACTACAGTATGATAACAGATGCCATCTTTCCAACGGGATACTTAAATCCCTGAGGAAAGGGGAGGGGGGGGGGGCAGAGGATGGAAAGGGGGGGGGGTAGGAGGAGTTGGGCGTTGCTGATAAAAAATCGCTTTTGTGGCTAGAGTTTTGGGGAAGGAGACTGGTAAGAGAAGTGACAGCGGAGAGAAAGAGATTACATGTGGGAACACTTCACTCTGGAGGTACCAAGGTGGTAATAGCAGTGATGTATACCACCACAAAACACAGGAAGGCCAAGGCAAGAGTACGACGAAAGCAATAGAGCGTGGTTGAACACACTGGCTAGAGTGGCCAGAAGAAGCTCAAGCATGCAGGGCAAAGCTCCTGATCATGGGTGACTTTACCACAAGGAGATCGATTGGAAAACTTGGACCCACTATGGGGACAAGATACATGGAGGCTAAGATGATGGAGGGGGGTTTTTGGGTACTGAAAAACTTCATGTGCCAACGACGTAAGGGTAACACTACAAGAGAGAGAGGAAGGTGAACCGCAAGCTGGACTTAGTATCTCACCTTGAGTAGTGCAGATATCGAGGACATCACATATGAAAGACCCCTTGGGGCCAAGTGACCATGTGGTTTTTAAGCTTCGAATACACAGTAGAAGCTATTACAAGGTGGAGGGAGAAAGCAGAAGGCCCAGGATGAATGAAGCCAAACCACAAGAAAGGGGACTACACAGGAAATGAACTACTGAACGGGTTTCAGTGGGACAGAGAACTGGCAGGGCAGCCAGTTAATTGAGATGATGGATATGTAGCCACAAAAAGCAAGGAGCTGAGGAGAGGTTTGTAACCCAGGGTAACAGGATTAATGAAAAAAGCAGGATGGAGCATTGTTTACCCAAAGGGTGCAGGGAGGCAAAAACCAAGTGTGCTAGGGAATGAAGAAATATAGAAGGCAAAGACCCAGAGAATAAGGAGAACAGTCGTAGAGCCAGAAAGAATATCAAAGATTAAGAAAGGGAGGCCCAAAGAAATATGAAATGACATAGCAACAGCGAAAGCCAAATCTGACCCGAAACTGTTTGTACAAAGCCACATCAGGAGGAAAACAACATCAAGGACAGGTAATCAGGCTAAGGAAAGGAAGGAAGGTAGAGACAACAAGAAAATGACCGTGAAAATGTGAAGAACCAAACGAGATCAAAGAAGTGTTTCACAGAGGAGACAGAAGGACTCCAGAAAAGACGGAGAGGTGGGCACACCACCAAAGTGCTGGACACAGTGCACACAAGGACCGAGGAAAAGTGAAGGAGGCTTCTGAGTGAAGGCTAGATACCTCCAAAGGCAATGGGGCCAGCGTATTAACATCTCCCCATGGGTATTGCGAGAGGGAGCAGAGGCACTATGTGTACCCCTAACAACAAATCAATACATCTATCGAAACAGGGAGATGCCTGATGCATGAAGACAGCAAATGTAGTCCCAATCCTTTAAAAAGGAGACAGACATGAAGCATTAAACTACAGACCAGTGTCCACTGACAGTAATAGTATGCAAAATCATGGAGAAGATTATCAGAGAAGATTGGTGGAACACCTAGAAAGGAATGATCTCATCAACTGCAGCCAACAGGTTTCAGGACAGGAAATCCTGTGTCACAAACCTACTGGATTCTATGACAATGGGTGACAGCAGTAAGACGAGAGAGGAGGGGTGGGTGGATTGCATTTTCTTGGACTGCAAGCAGGCGTTTGACCACAGTTCCACACCAGAGATCTGGTGCAAAAACTGAGACCAAGGCAGGATAACAGGGAAGGCACTACAAATGGATCAGTGAAACTTGTCAGGAAGACAGCCGAGTCACGGTATGTGGCGAGGTGTCAGAGTGGGCACCTGTGACCAGCGGGTCCCGCAGGGGTCAGGATCCTAGACCAGTGCCTGTTTCTTCTGGTATTTGTGAACGACATCGAAGGAATAGACTCTGAGGTGTCCCTGTTTGCAGATGAACGTGAAGTTGATGAGAAGAATTCACATCGATCGAAGACAGGCAGAACTACCAAAGGGATCTGAGACAGGGTACAGACCTGGTCCAGCAAACTGGCTCCTGAGTTTTCAATCCCACCAAGTGCAAATCATGAACGATTGGGGAGAAGGGGCAAATGAAGAGGCCCCGCAGACGGAGTAACAGTCTAGGGGTCAGAGACTACAAACCTCACTCAAGAAAAAGATCTGGGGTGAGTATAACACCAGGCACATCTCCCTGAAAGCCGCACATCCAACTCAAATAACTGCTGCAGCATATGGGCGACCTAGCAAACCTCAGAACAGCATTCCGACATCTTAATAAGGAAATCATTCAGGACCCTTACACACATGTACGTTAGGCCCATATTGAGGATAATGCGGCACCAGTTTGGAAACCACACCTAGCCAAAGCACTGAAGAAACTATAGAAAGTGCAAAGGATTGCAACAAGACTAGTCCCAGAGCTAAGAGGTATGTCCTACGAGAGGAGAGGTTAAGGGAAAATCAACCTGAGACACTGGAGGACATGAGAGATAGGGAGGACATGATAACGACATATCAAAATATGAGAGGAAATTGCAAGGTGGACAAAGACAGGATTTTCCATAGATTGACACAGTAAAAAAGGGGACCACAGTTGGAAGCTGAAGACACGATGAATCAACAGGGATGTTAGGAAGCGTATTTCTTCAGCCAAACAGAGTAGTCAGTAAGTGGAATAGTTATTGGGAAGTCGAGGTAGTGGCGAGGCCGTGATCCATACATAGCTTAAGCAGAGGTTTTACTAAAGCTCACGGACTCAGGGAGAGTGACCTAGTAGCGATCAGTGAAAGAGGCGGGGCCAGGAGCTCGGACACGCCCCCCCCAACCTCATCTAGGTGAGTACACACACACACGAAGAGAGACGAGAGTAGGACCTAGTGTAGCGATCAGTGAAGCAGGCGGGGGCCAGGAGCAAAATTCTCGACACCCCTGCAACTACACACACTTTAGTCGAAGTACACACACACACAACACTCGACCACCATGATCCTACAGGAGACAAAGCAAGGCTGAGAGAGGCAAACAGGATTGACATGAGTGTGGGTACCTCGATCCTGAGACAGAACACACAGAGGAAAGGATGATACTGAAGAGAGAGTGCAAAAAACGAAAGTGAGGATGGTAATGAACAATGACACACAAAAGGAGCAGCAAGAGTCTAACCAGGAACCGGTGGTGAAGACAAACACACCCACCGAAAACACCTGCAGAAGGGACCCAGCCCACGACACCCCCACAGGCAACTGAACTATCCAAACCAACCATCTACCACACCGATCCCTCTGTTCCCACCACCCTCACCACAAACCCTACCCCTTACAGAGCAACCGTCAGCCCTACCATGGGAGCGACCTCTCCTTACACTCACCTCCACTGCACCCCGCCACAGGGCCCCCACCAGGGCTCCTTGCTCTCCCAAACCCCAGTATATCCCCAGACCCACATTTAACAGTATTAAGAACAGAGAAGTTGAACGTTTGGTACAACAAATGCGGAATAGGATATCAACGAATAAATATAGAGGACTTGTCCAAAAAAGAATCAATGAGAAGTCCCCAGAGACATCATCTCAGTCTTACAGAACACAAACTCAAAGAGACAATAACAGATGCCAATCACCCACAATCAGATACCAATCATGAGGAATGAAGAAGGGGCAGGAGATGGTGAGAGGGGTTGCTCTTGCTCCGTATAAAAACACTGAGATGGAAATATACCGAGATGAAATGGAGAGGCATAGAACGAGACCAGGTACAGAAAGAGACCATACATAGTAGTACACTCCAGTCTGGGGAGCACTAGTGTCATTGCAGTGATGGTTAATCCACCACAACTGCAGGAGGCCAAGAGAAGAAAACAAATAGAAGCAGCAACAGAGCAATGGTGGACACACTTGCTGAGGTGCAAGAAGAGCTCACTCCAGCAGAAGCAAAGTTGCCAGGTTATTGAGGGGATTTTCCAACCACAGGGGAGAATAACTGGGAAAACTTGGAGCCAACATGGGGTCCCGCAAACATTGCAATCCAAGAATGTTGGATGTGTGCGGAAAACCTCATGCACTACAACATGTTAAGGACACTACCAGAAGTGAGAGGGGAGGATGAACCAGCAAAGATTGGACTTGTGTTCACCCCTGGGCAGCTCAGACATTGAGACATCAAGTATGAGAGCCCCTAGGAGCTAGCGACCACGTGTTCTGTGCTTTGAAATACATAGTAAAGCTGCAAGTGGAGAGAGTAACAGGAGTTGAATGGGAAAAGCCTCTGACTATAAAAGAGGGGACTACATAGTTGAAGAACTTCCTGCGGGAGGTCCATGGGACAGAGAACTGCAGAAATGTCAGTAAATGAAATGATGGAATATGTAACAACAAAATGCAAGGAGGCAGTGGAAAGGTTTATTCCCAAGGGCAAGGTACAACAACGGGAAGACCAGAACGAGCCCCTGGTTTACCCACGGTGTAAGGGAGGCCAAAAACAAAGTGCAATAGAGAATGGAAAAAGTACACAGAAGCACAGAACACTAACGAAATAGGGAGATCAGTCGCGAGACCAGAATGAGTATGCACAGTAAGGAGGGAGGCCCAGCGACAGTATGAAATGACAATAGCATTCGAGAATCAGACTGACCCAAAACTGTTGTATAGCCACATCAGAGGAAGACAAAAGTCAAAGACCAGGTGATCAGATTAAGGACAGAAGGTGGAGAACTCACAAGAAATGTGATCAGGAGGTATGTTTACCTGAGTTTACCTGGAGAGAGTTCCGGGGATCAACGCCCCCAGCGGGCCCGGTCTGTGACCAGCCTCCTGGTGGATCAGACCATGATCACCAGGCTGTTGCTGGCTGGCTGCACGCAAACCAACGTACGAGCCCACAGCCCCGGCTGATCCGGAACTGACTTTAGGTGGCTTGTTCCAGTGACCAGCTTGAAGACTGCCAGGGTCTGTAGGTAATCCCCCTATGTGTGCTGGTGATGCAGTTGAACAGTCTCGGGCCCCCCTGACACTTACTGATGGTCTCTTAACGTGGCTAGTGACACCCCTGCTTTTTCATTGGGGGGATGGTGCATCGTCTGCCAATCTTTTGCCTTTCGTAGATGATTTTCGTGTGCAGTTCGTACTAGTCCCTCTAGTATTTTTGTTCCCAGGTGGTACATAATCATGTATCTCTTCCCTCCTGCTTTCCAGGGAATCAGGTCTTTAGAATCCTCAAGCGCTCAGCCAATAATTGAGGTGGTTTTATCTCCGTTAGCGCGCCGTGAAAGTTCTCTGTACATTTTCTAGTCGGCAATTTAACACTCCTTGAAAGGAGTGCGGAGCTGAAACAGGAAGATTTAAGGAAATTTTTTACAGTAGAGACAAGGAAGGGCTTGTGAGAAGACAGCACAGAAGGGAACATCAAGAGGGAATGTACCAACAAGTTTGGATGTGACATATGAACAAGTGAGGAGGTGAAGTAAGCTTCTTAAGTGCACCTTGCATATCCTCCAAAGCGATGGAACCAGACCAACATCTCCCCATGGGTCCTTAGAGAAGGGAGCAGAGATGCTGTGGTGTGCCTCAAACAACATCTTCAACACATCCCTTAGAAACTGGGCAACTACCTGAGAAATTGAAACAGCTAATGTAGTCCCCATATTTAAGAAAGGGAAACAGAAACGAGGCATCTAAAACTATACAGACCTGTGTCTCAGACAGTAATGTGTGCAAAGCAATGGATATTATCAGGAGGATATGTCGAACACCTGGAAAGGACAAGATTATAAATGAAAACCACAGGGTTCATGGAAGGCAAATCTTGTATCACAAACCGTTATTTCTTTCCCGGGTAGTTTTATGACAAGGTAACAGAAGTAAGACACGAGAGGGGTGAGGTAGATTGCGTTTTCCTAGACTGCAGAGGAAGGCTTTTGAGACACAGTTCCCCACAAGAGATTTAGTGCAGAAGCTGGAGGATCAGGCACATGTAAACGGGAGGGCACTGCAATGGAAAGGGAATACCTGACAGGGAGAAGGCAGAAACAAGTCCATGGTACGTGAGAAGGGGTATCACAGTGGGCGCCTGTACGAGCGGGAGTCCCACAGGGGTCAGTTCTAGGACCAGTGCTATTTTTGATATATGTGAGACACGACAGAAGGAAGGAATAGACTCCTGAAGTGTCCCGTTTCGCAGATGATGTGAATTGATTAAGAAGAAATAAATCAGACGAGGATGAGGCAGGACTGCAAAGAGACCTAGACAGGCTGGACATGTGGTCCATAACTGGCTTCTCGAAATTCAATCCAGCCAAATGCAAGTCATGAAGATTTGAGGAGGGTCAAAGAAACCGCAGACAGAGTATAGGCATAGGTGGACAAAGACTACAGACCTCACCAGGGAGAAGGGGAGACCTTGGGGTGACATAACACCGAGCACATCACCGGAGGCCAACACATCAAACCAAATAACCGCTGGCATCTACTTGCATACGGGCGTCTGGCAAACCTGAGATAGTGTTCCGATACCTTAATAATGAATCGTTCAAGACACTGAGTACACTTGTTTATGTTTGCCATACTTGAGTTATGTGCAGCACCAGTCATGGAACCCACGACCTGGATCAACCACTTGTCAAGAAGTTGGAGAAAGTACAAAGGTTTTGCAAACAAGGACTAGTCCCCAGAGCTCAAGGGAATGTCGTAACGAAGTTAAAGAGGTATAAAGGGAAATCGGAACTGACGACACTGAGAGGGACAGAAGGTCAGGGAGACATATAACGACAAACAAGATACTGCGGGGAATAGACAAGGTGTGACAGAGATAGGATGTTTCCAGAGTGGGGACAAGGGACCAAGGGTCACAACTGGAGAGCTGAGAAGACTCAGTAACGAGTCACAGGGACTGTTTTAGGAAGTATTTCTTCATCATAGAGTTGTCATGAGTGAATAGCCTAGGCAAGTGAAGAGTGAGGCAGGAACCATACATAGTTTTAAGAAGAGTATGACAAAGCTCAGGAAGCAGAGAGGAGAGGACCTAGTAGCGATCAGTGAAGAAGGTGGGGCAGAAGCTGAGTCTCGACCCTGCAATGACACACATTAGTGAGTACATTCTAGGTGGAACTCTGTGTTCATCAAGAACTCAAGAAGCCCTATCACGAGCCTTTTTTCCATCCAATTGAGAGGGAGCAGGACACGGGGGTCGTCCCCACATTTACTAAAAACAAACAGACCATAGCCCCACTCCACAAAGGGGGCAAGTAAAGCAACAGCAAAGAACTACAACCAATAGCACTAACATCCCATATCATACAAATCTTTAGAAAGGTCCTAAGAAGCAAGAATCACACCACCCAACTAGAAAAAAAAACCCCCCCCCATCGTTTTACACAACCCAGGCAACATGGGTTTTAGAACAGGGTCGCTCCTGTCTGGTCTTCTCAACTATTGGGTCACTACGACAAGTCCAAATGGACACTAGAAGGACAAAGATGCAGATGTAAATAATATACATACTTTGCAAAAGCCTTCGACAAGTGTGACCATGGCGTAAATAGCGCACAAAATGCGTGCTAAAGGAATATACCAGAAAAGTCGGTCGATGGATATCTATAATTTCCTCACTAACAGAACACAGAACAAGTCTCAACAGAGTAAAGTCCGAAGGCAGCTACGTGTGAAATAGCTTCTGTTCCACAAGGCACAGTACTCGCTCCCATCTTGTTTCCTCATCCTCATATCCACATAGACAAGGATGTCAAGCCACAGCACCGAGTTTCCTTTGCAATGACACCCGAATCTGCATGAAGTGTCTTCCATTGCAGACACTGCCAAGGCTGCATGCGACATCAACCAAATCTTCAGTGGGCTGCAGAAACACATACTCATAGAAGTTTCTACAACGAGAGAATAGAAGCCAAATTTACAATTTAACATCTCAATCGACATATAACACATCGAGAGGACAAATTAAATCCTTCATCAGAGTGTACAAAACCAATTCTGGCGCCAACAAAATAGAGCGAAACACCAACGTCAAAGACCTGGAGTGATCATGTCGGAGTAATCTCACCTTCAAGGACCATAAATTCGCGTATCAATCGCATCTGCCTAGAAAAATGACAGGATGATAAGAGACAACCTTCAAAACTAGGGAGGCCCCAAGCCCCATGATTGACACTCTTCAGGTCACTATGTTCTATCTATAGCTGCACTGAGAAGAATAGATTGCTTAGCACCACTAACAGCCACCTTTCAGGCACGGCTTGAAATTGGCCGACCTAGAAAATGTACATAAGACTTTCAACGGCGCGCATAACGAGAAAAACACCTCCAATTATTGGGAGCGCGCTTGAGGCCTAAACCTGTATCCCTGAATGGCATAAGGGAGAGATACATGATTAAATACACCTGCGAAAATCCTAGAGGACTGAGTACCGAACTTTGCACACGAAATCACTCACTACGAAAGCAAAAGACTTTGCAGACGATGCAGCACCATCCCCCCAATGAAAAGGCAGAGGTGGTCACTAGCACGTTTAAGAGAACGCCACAAACTACAATAAAGTGTAGGGGCCCCGAGACTGATTCAACTCCTCCCCATAGCCCAGGAGTGGATTACCCAACAGACCCTGGCACGTCTTCAAGCTGCGAGCGCACTGGACAAGCACTAAAGTCAGTTCCCCTCCGGAAACAGCCGGCTGTGGCTCGTACGTTGGTTTTGGCGTGCAGCCAGCAGCAACAAGCCTGGTTGACTCTGGAATCTGATCCACCAGTAGGCCTGGTCACGACCGGGGCCGCGGGGGCGTTGACCCCCGGAACAATCTCTCCAGACATCTCCAGAGAGTAAACACACACACACCACATACTATAGAGGGGGGGAGGGAGGAGGTAACGGAAGTACGACAGAGGTGAGGGGAGGGGGGAGGTAAGATTGCATTCTTGGGGTTGTAAGAAGGCTTTTGACAGTTCCTCACAAGAGATTAATGCAAACAGCAGAGGATCCAGCACTATACCACAGGACAAGGGCACGCAATGGATCAGAGAATACCGACAGGGAGGCAACAAGTCATGGTACCTCGCGATGACGAAGTATCACAGTGGGTGTCTGTGACGAGCGTGTCCCGACAGGGGTCAGTCCAATCCTGGTATATTTTATTTATTTATTTATTTATTTATTTCCAATTTTGTGCACACAATACAGGGTACAAAAAAAAATAAAACAGATAATGCAGTATGCCAAAGCCACTTATACTATGCATAGCAATTACGGAGCTGCTTAAAATTAACTTAAGATTTAACTAAAGGGCAATGATTATTATATATTATAATCAAAAAGAAGCGCTAAGCCACAAGGACTATACAGCGCTGCTACTAAGCAATGGATGAAATCAGTAGATAAAACATTAAATGTAACAGATCTAACTATAAAGCACAAGTGAGTATTTCAAAGACAGGTCCATATGTTGCATTCAGTTAGGTAGTGATTCTGTTAGGTAGTGTATTTAAAAAATAAGATTAGATTCGGAGAGGATGTTTTACAGACGGTTTACATTATGGACTATAATTGTGCAGAAACATTTAAGATATACCAACAAAAATGTTATTTTTTATTATAATGTTCGTTTATTCAGTATTTATTTGGTTTAGGCTGAGTAAGTAATCTTTGAGAAGAGACTTGAATTTATAAAAAAACAGTTGTGTATTCTTTTTATATTTTTAACAGGTATAATGAATTCCAGATTTTTAGGCCTTTTATGTGCATTGAGGTTTTTTCGGGGGGGGGGGGGGGGGGCATAGTTGAGATGGACACGAGGAACATCAAAGAGTGATCTGTGCCTTGTGGTTATGGTCATGTGTTCTGTGAGGTTGGCAAGGAGATGTTTTGAGGGGAGGGTTAATACAGCAGTTTAACAATATAATAATTCTATGTATGTAAAATAGGTTGCAGTAATAAGTATGGATGTATTTGTATGGTGGAGTAGCGGTATAGTGTATTGAATATTGGTGGAGTGAGTGCTGCCTGTAGTGGAGAATTTGAGCGTGTTCTATCCTTCTAACTGCAGCCTTGTTTGTGGGTAATTGTGATCTGAAATGGTAATTGTTGTTTGAGCCCCATGCACAAATTCCATAGGTGAGATAGGGGTAAATAAGAGAGTGATATAGGGTGATATGTGAATGACATGCCGGAAGGGATAGAATCAGAAGTGTCCCTGTTTGCAGATGTTGTGAAGTTAATGAGGAGAATTAAATCAGATGAGGATCAAGCAGGACTACAAAGGGACCTGGACAGGCTGGACACCTCGTCCAGCAACTGGCTCCTGGAATTTAGCCCCACCAGACAGTTACTGGCTAGGGAGGCCAAATACTGCAAACCTCACTCAAGGAAAAGGATCTTGGGATAAGTATAATACCGAGCACATCCACCAGATAACTGCTGCAGCATATGGGCGCCCGGCAAACCTAAGAATAGCGTTCTGACACCTTGGTAAGGAATCGTTCAAGACACTGTACACCGTGTACATTAGGCCTATATTGGAGTATGCAGCACCAGTTTGGAACCCACACCTGGTCAAGCACATGAAGAAATTAGAGAAAGTGCAAAGGTTTGTAACAAGACTAGTCCCGGAGCTAAGGGGAATGTACTACAAAGAAAAGTTCAGGGAAATCGACCTGACGACAATGGAGGACAGGAGAGAGAAGGGGACATTGTAACATATGAAATACTACGAGGAATTGACAAGTACCTTCTCGATAATTCTTATATTATCCTGGGGGATAAGATTAAAGGACCACAATAGAAATAAGACAGAGTCCTCGATGACTCGCAGACTTTATTGGGTTATCCTGGGTGGCTAACCCTCCCCGAGTTAAAAATACCAACAAATCTTTAATCATCTTATACTTCGCCCGCCGGCCACTGTGCGGGAAGGACAGTTTTCATCACCTCAATTTAGCCAGCTCCAATTTTCCGCTTTAGCTATTTCTTTAACGGTTTTGTAAATGAAAAGGACACAAGTGCAACTAATGTGACATTTTACTGTGGGAACGTTTCGCTTTCCCGGAGCTTTGTCAAGCCGGAGAGCGAAACATCGCCACAATAAAATGTCACATCGTTGCACTTGTGTCCTTTTTACCTTACATATTATCGGTAATTCTACCAACATATATTTAACGGTTTTATTGTGAAGCCGGTCAGTGCACCCTGGCGAGGTGGCGCTGCTGCACCTTGGTAACTATTACATTGCTCTATTTGGGAACTTCTAGTTTCTGTTTCCTTTTACAAAGATACTCCTGTTTTCTTTTCTCAGGTCCATCTTTGATATATCTGGTTATCCTAGGTAAGTTACACTATATATGATAAATGTACCTGTGTGTATCTGTGCCTAAATTAACTTACATCTGGAAGTTGTTTTTCAAAAGTGACGCTGGTGAGGGGCTCTTGATCTAGGGAATTGGATCTGTGCTCTGGTTCCCTGAATGCTTTCCATCCCTCCCCCCACAGGCGCTGTATAATCCTACGGGTTTAGCGCTCCCAATTATAATAATTGAGGTAAGTACATAGGTTTTTGGTAAGATGAGGTTTTCAGATTTTTAACCCAGGGGTAATTATTATAATAAAAAAGATGCGCTAAACCACAAGGGCTATAACCCAGGGGTAAGGTTAGTCATCCAGGATAACCCAGTCAAGTTATTGCGTCATCCTCGACTCTGGCTTATTTCCATTGTGGTCCTTTAATGTTGCTCCCCAGGATGCTACCCACAACAGTCACATAACACCCAGGTACCTGCTTACTGCTAGGTGAACAAGGACAGCAGGTGTAAGGAAACATGCCTTGTGTTTCCACCCGTGCCGGGGATTGAACCACGCGCACTCATTATGTGAGGCAAGTGCACTGTCAACCAAGCCACGGATGTACAGGTCTCCCTCATCCTGCACATCCCCCTCAAGGGGTACCTTGACGCTGGTGAGGGGCTCTTGATCTAGGGAATTGGATCAGTTCTCCAGTTCCCTGGAGCCTGAATACCTTCCATCCCCCCCCTCCCCACTTGCGCTGTATAATCCTATGGGTTTAGCACTCTCCCATTATTATTATATATCATCCTACACATCACTGTTATAATTATATTATTAATAGTGTACAATATCGACCAAATGAATAAAACACTTCTACAATGCCTGGGTATTTTTATTGTCAGAATGTTTCACCTGATAACAGGCAGATACAACACTAGGGACAGTACAAGTAATTTTGAGATCAAGATTGTCAATGCTTTTTTTACTGTTATGTTCATCTGTAAGTTTATTCAGGTATACACAAATACAGTTACATAGATTATCATACATAGCAGCATATATGTAAACAATCTGGAATAACCCAAAAAGTCAGACAGTGACTTATTTCTATTGGGGTCCTTTGAATGCCTTATTATTATACTATAAAGGAGATAATATCTTATTATTATATTATAAAGGAGATAATATCTTATTATTATATTATAAAGGAGATAATATCTTATTATTATATTATAAAGGAGATAATATCTTATTATACTATAAAGGAGATAATATCTTATTATTATACTATAAAGGAGATATACTAGAAATAAGGTAAAATGGGTTATTTATATTTACATGTGTGTTAACTGAAAAAAAAATCATTCTCCTCCCTTTCTGTTGCTACATTCATCAGACACCTTTTGGCTCTCTTCTTGAACTGGTTTATGATATGACTGGCTTTGACATGTACAGGCAGTCTGTTCCATTCCTTTACTGCTGTACAATGTAAGGTGTTTGAAGCCTGGCCACTGGCTGTGGGTACTACAAAGTTGTGCTCTCTGCCCCAATTACTATGATTGCTTTGGTTCCCAACCTTGACGAAATTGGCAGACTGAAGAAGCCTGCTGTGCAGGTGAAGCATCTCAGCAATAAACATATTCAAGAGATGCACATGTTTTAGTCATCAGTGTTAGGATGCAGTTCCTGGACCCTTAGGAAATTTTTGATGGACTTGAAAGAAACAATAACAGCCCCTTTTGTCAGGAAATACAGCCAGCAGAAACTTGTGGAGTTTACTTATATGCAAAAATCTTTCTCATGTTATAGCTTATGCTGACCACTGTTTTTATGCCAAAATATAGTGTTTTATTTGTTGTGATAGAAACACAGGCTTTATCTCTAGGCTGAATCTAGAGCGCTTGCCTGGTCAAAGGCAGCGGCTAAGTCGAGAGTTTTATTCTCCAATAAACGCTGCCTTATTAATGGTGATTGCAGGCCACTGATAAAAGCATCCCTGATGGACTCTTCACAATACTGAGCAGCTGTCACTGCTTGGAAGTGACAGTCCTTACCTAAAATTTTCAGTGCTTGAAAGTATTCCTCTAAGGATTCATCAATCTGCTGGCGGCGAGTTGCAAGGCGATAGCGTGCAAAGATTTCATTTGTAGGTTTAATATACTGAGACTTGAGGGTTTTGATAGCATCTTCGTAGGTATTACACTCAGAAATAGCCTCGTATATCTTAGGTGACACAAAATTGATGAGCAGACTTAGTTTATCTAGATCTTCTTTAGGAAGGGCTCCCAAGAAGTTTTCGAAAGTCTTAAACCAGTGCTTCCATTCCTGAGCAGCCGTTGATAAGCTGGGGTCACAGTCTAGCCTCTCAGGTTTCAGTAAACGCTCCATGTTGTGATGTAGTCTAGCGCAGGATCACCACCAGGTAGCCCAGGATTCTATGTTCAATAAATTGTTGTGATTAGAAACACAGGCCTTATCTCTAGGCTGAATCTAGAGCTCTTGCCTGGTCAAAGGCAGCGGCTAAGTCGAGAGTTTTATTCTCCAATAAACGCTGCCTTATTATTGGTGGTTGAACATAGAATCTTCATAGTACTTCATGTAATCTGCATCACTGATAAATGGATATAGTAGGAGAGAATCACACACCATGTGTTGCGCCCATGACACACACCAAACTGTTGTTGTTGTTAAGGGCCCCAAGAGGTGGTGCAGTATTATCCTGCTGCTGCTCCCCACAGGACCAGTATCACTACATTATTTTTTCAGGAGTAAGAAGTGTGAACTATTTCTCTGGGATGTACATGCTTCCGAGGTTGGTGGATGCAGTTGATTAGTTTGATATTCTGCTTCAGTTTTTGTTATAACCATTATAATCATGACCTTTATTTAAAATATACATGACCGTTACAGTTAATTGGTTAACAGTATGCTTTTTTACAGATTTAATACAGTTCTGGGATTACAACTTTTCTATGTTACAAGCCCTTGTTATATGTAGCATTTGGGGCAGACTAAATTGTATTTGCCAGCTACTCATTAATATTAGCAGAAGTACAGGTACTTAGAAAAGTATTATAGCATGTAATTTAAGTTGTGTGACAAATCAGAATGAATATTTTCTGTACTTAAAAAGGTGGTTTAGGTTACAATGGGTGGTTTAGATTATGATGGGGAGGTAGCAATTGAGTAAGCTAGGGGTTTAAGATAGTTGACACAGTATGAGAAACCTGCAGTATATTGTTAAAATAGTTGTGGCTAGCTCTTGTTTGATGCTGATTTGACCCCAAATTTTAATGAAGGTCTTCTGTAAAAAATGGTATGCCTAACTTAACCAGTATCCATGCCTAATCTAACCAGCATCCATACCTAACCTAAATTGACCACTTTTATGGATAAAAAGTGGCCAGGTTAGGTTAGGCATTTTTATTATTTAGTTTTTAAGTGCTGTTCAGTTTTCAAATGCTGTGTAAGTTAAATTTTAATGTTTTAAGTTACAATATACATTTACAAAGCAACTTTGTTTATGTAAATTAGATTCACCTATAATAATAGAACTACTGTACAACTATGATAAATTTCTTTAGTGTTAAATAGTCAGTAAGCCAATGAATTAAGTCGGCCCATAATGCCTAGGCATAATAGAGGCTCTCTTTGCATTGCGACCCATTATTGTAAATACATAATCTTAGTGTACTACTTGCAAATAAATAAATAAATTTGAAATTTGAATTTGAATTTGAACTTCTGTTCTGCAGGTGTGTGTGTGTGTGATGGCCGTATCAGATTTATGTACAAAGTTCCCTCTGCTGTGCATATCAGTGTCCTCTGGTCAGCCTCATTCATTCAGTGGCTTCATTAGTATTGGGGTAAGGATGGTTTGATGGTTAACTAATCATGCTTAAACCCAGTTGAATAAGGGTTGTTAAGGCTACATGTCACCTGTTCACAACCAATGAAAACTACTTTAATCCCAAATATGGGCCTGTTAGGAATAAAGTAATATATTCTTTAAATGCATAAATACTGAGACATATAACCCTGAGACATATAGCACTGTTGCTCACAGTGCTTGAATTGTTGACATTTCTTATTACCAACAGAAGAAAGGTTAATTTATACATTTTTTTTTTTTCAACAAGTTGGCCGTCTCCCACCGAGGCAGGGTGACCCAAAAAAGAAAGAAAATCCCCAAAAAGAAAATGCTTTCATCATCATTCAACACTTTCACCACACTCACACATAATCACTGTTTTTGCAGAGGTGCTCAGAATACAACAGTTTAGAAGCATATATGTATAAAGGTACACAACATATCCCTCCAAACTGCCAATATCCCACACCCCTCCTTTAAAGTGCAGGCATTGTACTTCCCATTTCCAGGACTCAAGTCCGACTATATGAAAATAACCGGTTTCCCTGAATCCCTTCACTAAATATTACCCTGCTCACACTCCAACAGATCATCAGGTCCCAAGTACCATTCGTCTCCATTCACTCCTAAACACACTCACGCACGCTTGCTGGAAGTCCAAGCCCCTTGCCCACAAAACCTCCTTTACCCCCTCTCTCCAACCCTTTCGAGGACGACCCCTACTTCAAGAAACCATACCATGGGCGGAGATAGAACCCGCGATCAGAGAGTCTCAAAACTCCAGACCGTCGCGTTAGCCACTGGACCAGTTAGCCACAATAAGATTCATCCAACTAGGTATATTTCTACACCATAGGAAGGTTAGCATAGGCACCACTGTGACCACAAATGCAAGTTTTTACAGACGAATCTCCAGCTAGCGTGGCCGTGACGAACTCTAGCTCAAGTCCCCTCAAAGCCGTTAACATGACTCACGAAATCGTAATGACATGATTGCAAACGAACCATACCACGGGCGGGGATAGAACCCACGATCAGAGAGTCTCAAAACTCCAATTGTGTCACTACGATTTCGTGAGCCAAAACAATAAGAAATATAACAAGAAAACAAAAAATAAAGGAATAAAACAAAACAAAAAATTAAGCAAAAAATACAGAATGAAACTACAAGAAACTGCTGCTGTTGCACCATTTTCTGCATAATATTCACAATCTGTATTACCCTGGATTCAGCATGACATTTATATGTCAGGTTTGTTTGGTAACTGTTTAGGTATCCAGAATGTTACCTTATTTTCCCTGATGTTCTGCACCTAATGCTATACTATTACATTACATGCTGATTTTCAGAAATGTATCCCATGCATTATGAGAATGTTTGTTGTATTTACCCGCCATCTTTCGTGCTGCTGAGATGAAAGAAAAGTCCAACAATTTTTCCTAGATATAAAATTTGTACGAGTGAAATACGTGTACTGTACTACTTTGTATTGTGAATAATTAAGACTTGCAGTTATCCCCCAAAATAATGTTTTGGTGTGATTTTGACAGGACATTGATTATGCAGTGTATCTCAGCACTCCGCACTTCCCATTACTGAAGGGACTGACTCTAAGCACTGATGCTCAGCTATCCTCTATTATCCACACTTGTCAAGCCCAGCTCAGTGAGGTAAATACTGTACAGTACTTTCTTTCCTTATTAACCCTTAAACTGTCCAAACGTAGATCTATGTTCACATGCGTAGTGATCCAAATGTACATCTATGTTTTTTTACGTAAGAAAACATGTAAAATAGAAAGTTCTACGCATGTGAACGTAGCTCTACGTTTGGACAGTTTAAGGGTTAATGCCTGATCCAAGTTTTTTTTTTTTTATTATTATTATTTTTAAATAGCAGGCTTTAAGTGTGAATGTCACTAGGTTGTGATTTTGAATAACCACAGATAATTTACATGGCTTGAGTAAATAAATAGTTATAATTCAGTATCCACGTTATACAGCCTCTCCTCACTTAATGATGGAGTTCCATTCCTAAGACTATGTTGGTAAACGAATTCGTTGCTAAGTGAGGAGTATACTATAATGGTAGGGGGTTTGTGTCAACCATCTTTGATATTGTTTTAATATCACCTTTGCACCATTTATAACATTTCTTATATTTTTTAAATGTTTATACAACAGTGTACTGTATATTGTAATAAACAGAATAGAGGAAATCAGCTCTAATATACATTATTTAGGTATGCATGCTGGTCAGAGAGCTGGTCTTAAGTCTGAGTCGTCAGTAAATGAGTACGTTGTTAAGTGAGGAGAGACTGTACTACAAATATAATTAGTTTTTCTACATTTTTTTTTTATTATCTTTTTGCATCAGCTGTGTGTACTATGACATTACACACCTCATTTTTTACTTAGGAAGTTTTATTAACCACAATAAATGTTTTTTAACATTGAAAATCTCTCATCTGCATCATGGCCTGATGACTAAATAGGAATATAACTAGCACACTAATGCATCTACTTACAGTATCCCCTTAGAACTCAGTAAGGATATTTTTCCACCTAGTGTTGTCTCCTGGTTCCATTATGCTTGTTCTTCACTGACCAGAGTCCTCTAGCAGCCAGCCCGATGACTGAATCACTAGTTGACAGCCATTGACAAACAACTGGGACACGTAGTAGTCTGCTTGGGTTATTAGACGTTGATGCAGAAATTCATTTTTCATTGCTCATATTCACAATTCAATATAAGCTGTACATATTTCTTTAAAGTTATAATTTTCATAATGTAGTTGTGTGCGAAGTTTGGCACTCCTTTTTATTTTAATTTTACTGATAGGCAAATTAATGGCATGAAAGTAGGAGTGTGTGCTAGAATTTTTTAACCTGTTGATTGTATTCATCAAGTTATTTGTTAAAAAGTGTTTGCCTTTAAAGAAATTTTGAGGTGCTGAATGAAGTTTACTACCATTATGAAAAAAAATATGCTAAATAAGAATTTTTTCCATGAACTTTAATGTACAGTAAGTATAAGTAGAATGTAAGACCAAAAAATAAGATAGATGAAGTGAGGATATGTATGAAGATGAAAAAAAGCATAGAAGAATGTTAAAAAAAATTGATTGGCTATCTAATGTCTCTTAACCCTTTCAGGGTCGACAGGCCCTCTCAGAGACTTGTTCTCAGGGTCGCCCAAATTTAAAAAAAAAAAAATTATTTTTTCTTATGAAAAGACAGAGAATCTTTTCCTGATCATAATGACACCAAAAGTATGAAATTTGATGGAAAACTTATGGAATTATGCTCTCGCGAATTTAGCGGTCTCGACGATATTTACGCCTCGGCGATTTTGACCACTTTGAGCCCAATTTTCAGTCAATTCCACTGTACTAGTCAACAAAAATCATAACTATTTCGCTAGAACTCCATTTTTCCTATCGATTGAGTGCAAGAAATCACCCATTTACCGATTTCAACTATCCAATACAGTGGTTAGAATTTAGCAATTTTGCCAATTTCACACAAATTTCAAAAGATGCCAATTTCCAAATAGGGTCCAGAATAAACAAGGAATACATTCCTGGAACTAAAATGACATTTCCTCTGTTCATTAGTCACGTCCCAATGCCTATCTTACATTCTTTTGCTTTCCTCTTTGAATTTTTATTCTCACAAAAAAATAGAAGATTTAGTTATGCAGACTACTGCATTAGTGCAAAAAATGGTATAAATAATATTGGTGCACTTGTGAAAGAATATTAGACTTACCAGTTGACGTGTATTGGACGCTTAGCATGATTTGTTTACTTTTGAACTTAGGTAAAAATTGAACATTTCTGCTACTTTGAGCTCAATTTCAAGGTACTTTTCATTGTAAAATCAGTCAAAATCATCTCAATTTCTGTAATATGTCTTCCATTCTATATAATGAGACCAAGAAAACTAGAATACAACAATACATACCATATGAATATACAGTGCAAATTCGCTGTTTTAATCCAAAAACACGGTCAAAGTTTTTTTTTTTCTCATTACGCACTGTGTGCTTCAGGATTTTTTTTATACTGTGCACACTGACCACATAGACCCATTCTTTCATATGTAGGCCTACCAGCTTTCTCTTACTGGATCTGAGGGCACTAGAATTTAGGCGTACTAGTATGTCAAAAACTCTGGTGCGTAAGCCATACTAGTACGGCCGAAACCCTGAAAGGGTTAAATTAAATGAAACTTGAGTGCAATAAATGAAAAAATAGAAATGCTGTAGTGTAGTTATATTATGTTAAATGATTTTCTAATAATTTTCAGGTAGAAAAGACATGCAGCACAGTTTTAGAGTATCTCATCAAATTCCAGCATATATGCGTAAGTTGAAAAGTGCATGTCTATTTGTTAATATAAGTACTGCATTTTAGATTGTTCATCGAATTTTGAGTGCTTGGAATACAGCTTTGTATCTGATAAGAACTTGGAAACGTATTTATCTGCTTCCTTTAGTATATTTATAGTATGGTATACCATTCCTCAAGTGCACAATGTCTTGGGTTCAGTTCATTGTCAGGATGGAATAGTGGAAGCTAAAGTTTTTTTAACTCCCTATGACTATGCACCTATCTGTGACTGGAGTCTGAATTTAAATAAATTTGGAATGAAGGTTATTCCCTATGGTGACTGGTATTTTTTTGTATTATTTATACATACTGTATCAGAGCAATGCTTGTGGTAGCTCATCCTTCAGTATTCACTTTGTCTTAAAATATTTTGGTAAAGTTTTCAGTGCTTGTAGCACAGTTTACCTCCTGTATTTCATTCCAGCAGCCTACACTACTATTTGTCAAGAAATATTTTCTTTTACCTCAGAATTTTTCTGTTTACAATTGTGGCCTCATGATCTCCTTTTGAGGGGGTGATGAAAAATCTAGCTTCTCTTGTTACTTTTTATGATTTATGTATTTATTATTGAGTCTCTTCTTTCTCAGTCAACTATAAACTATAAACCCTCCACTCAAACTTCTCACCAACCTTAACAGGACACAAGACACAGATAAATTTTTGATGTACCACGTGTCCAAATCACACTGTGTAAAAACTCGGTGCACATAAAGGGCCCCAAAATTTGTACTTCATTACCAGTAAATACTAAAGTAACCCAGTCTGTACATCAATTTAAGACTCTTCTCAAAAAACACCTACTCACCCTAAACTTAATACCAAATACTCAATATTTAACCTTACCAAAAAATCTCCCAATTACCTAAATCTAAAAACTTCAAAACTAGATGCCCAAAGTTCATACATTACTTATTACTACATTGTAGTATAAATACCTACCCAAAACAAGACTGCCTTACACCCAGTTGTCGCATTCTCATGCTGTAAACTACTATCAACAACTCACAATGTTATATTCCCATAATATAATTTAAATATTTACTATTGATATGTAATATTGATATGAAATATTTACTATTGATACTATTGATATGTAGGTAGTAGGTTGGTAGACAGCAACCACCCAGGGAAGTACTACCGTCCTGCCAGATGACTGTGAAACAGAAACCTGTAACTGTTTTGCATGATGATAGGATTGCTGGTTTCTTTTTCTGTCTCATAAACACGCTAGATAACAGGGATATCTTGCTACTCCTTACACTTTGGTCACACTTCACAGACACGCACATGCATATATATATACATATATCTAGGTTTTTCTCCTTTTTCTAAATAGCTCTTGTTCCTCTTTATTTCTTCTATTGTCCATGGGGAAGTGGAAAAGAATCTTTCCCCCGTAAGCCATGCGTGTCGTATGAGACGACTAAAATGCCGGGAGCAATGGGCTAGTAACCCCTTCTCCTGTAGACATTTACTAAAAAAGAGAAGAAGAAAAACTTTATAAAACTGGGATGCTTAAATGTGCGTGGATGTAGTGCGGATGACAAGAAACAGATGATTGCTGATGTTATGAATGAAAAGAAGTTGGATGTCCTGGCCCTAAGCGAAACAAAGCTGAAGGGGGTAGGGGAGTTTCGGTGGGGGGAAATAAATGGGATTAAATCTGGAGTATCTGAGAGAGTTAGAGCAAAGGAAGGGGTAGCAGTAATATTGAATGATCAGTTATGGAAAGAGAAAAGAGAATATGAATGTGTAAATTCAAGAATTATGTGGATTAAAGTAAAGGTTGGATGCGAGAAGTGGGTCATAATAAGCGTGTATGCACCTGGAGAAGAGAGGAATGCAGAGGAGAGAGAGAGATTTTGGGAGATGTTAAGTGAATGTATAGGAGCCTTTGAACCAAGTGAGAGAGTAATTGTGGTAGGGGACCTGAATGCTAAAGTAGGAGAAACTTTTAGAGAGGGTGTGGTAGGTAAGTTTGGGGTGCCAGGTGTAAATGATAATGGGAGCCCTTTGATTGAACTTTGTATAGAAAGGGGTTTAGTTATAGGTAATACAATATTTTAAGAAAAAGAGGATAAATAAGTATACAAGATATGATGTAGGGCAAAATGACAGTAGTTTGTTGGATTATGTATTGGTAGATAAAAGACTGTTGAGTAGACTTCAGGATGTACATGTTTATAGAGGGGCCACAGATATATCAGATCACTTTCTAGTTGTAGCTACACTGAGAGTAAAAGGTAGATGGGATACAAGGAGAATAGAAGCATCAGGGAAGAGAGAGGTGAAGGTTTATAAACTAAAAGAGGAGGCAGTTAGGGTAAGATATAAACAGCTATTGGAGGATAGATGGGCTAATGAGAGCATAGGCAATGGGGTCAAAGAGGTATGGGTTAGGTTTAAAATGTAGTGTTAGAGTGTTCAGCAGAAGTTTGTGGTTACAGGAAAGTGGGTGCGGGAGGGAAGAGGAGCGATTGGTGGAATGATGATGTGAAGAGAGTAGTAAGGGAGAAAAAGTTAGCATATGAGAAGTTTTTACAAAGTAGAAGTGATGCAAGGAGGGAAGAGTATATGGAGAAAAAGAGAGGGGTTAAGAGAGTGGTGAAGCAATGTAAAAAGAGAGCAAATGAGAGAGTGGGTGAGATGTTATCAACAAATTTTGTTGAAAATAAGAAAAAGTTTTGGAGTGAGATTAACAAGTTAAGAAAGCCTAGAGAACAAATGGATTTGTCAGTTAAAAATAGGAGAGGAGAGTTATTAAATGGAGAGTTAGAGGTATTGGGAAGATGGAGGGAATATTTTGAGGAATTGTTAAATGTTGATGAAGATAGGGAAGCTGTGATTTCGTGTATAGGGCAAGGAGGAACAACATCTTGTAGGAGTGAGGAAGAGCCAGTTGTGAGTGTGGGGGAAGTTCGTGAGGCAGTAGGTAAAATGAAAGGGGGTAAGGCAGCCGGGATTGATGGGATGAAGATAGAATGGTTAAAAGCAGGTGGGGATATAGTTTTGGAGTGGTTGGTGCAATTATTTAATAAATGTATGGAAGAGGGTAAGGTACCTAGGGATTGGCAGAGAGCATGCATAGTTCCTTTGTATAAAGGCAAAGGGGATAAAAGAGAGTGCAAAAATTATAGGGGGATAAGTCTGTTGAGTATACCTGGCAAAGTGTATGGTAGAGTTATTATTGAAAGAATTAAGAGTAAGACGGAGAATAGGATAGCAGATGAACAAGGAGGCTTTAGGAAAGGTAGGGGGTGTGTGGACCAGGTGTTTACAGTGAAACATATAAGTGAACAGTATTTAGATAAGGCTAAAGAGGTCTTTGTGGCATTTATGGATTTGGAAAAGGCGTATGACAGGGTGGATAGGGGGGCAGTGTGGCAGATGTTGCAGGTGTATGGTGTAGGAGGTAGGTTACTGAAAGCAGTGAAGAGTTTTTACGAGGCTAGTGAGGCTCAAGTTAGAGTATGTAGGAAAGAGGGAAATTATTTCCCAGTAAAAGTAGGCCTTAGACAGGGATGTGTGATGTCACCGTGGTTGTTTAATATATTTATAGATGGGGTTGTAAGAGAAGTAAATGCGAGGGTCTTGGCAAGAGGCGTGGAGTTAAAAGATAAAGAATCACACATAAAGTGGGAGTTGTCACAGTTGCTCTTTGCTGATGACACTGTGCTCTTGGGAGATTCTGAAGAGAAGTTGCAGAGATTGGTGGATGAATTTGGTAGGGTGTGCAAAAGAAGAAAATTGAAAGTGAATAGAGGAAAGAGTAAGGTTATGAGGATAACAAAAAGATTAGGTGATGAAAGATTGGATATCAGATTGGAGGGAGAGAGTATGGAGGAGGTGAATGTATTCAGATATTTGGGAGTGGACGTGTCAGTGGATGGGTCTATGAAAGATGAGGTGAATCATAGAATTGATGAGGGGAAAAGGGTGAGTGGTGCACTTAGGAGTCTGTGCAGACAAAGAACTTTGTCCTTGGAGGCAAAGAGGGGAATGTATGAGAGTATAGTTTTTACCAACGCTCTTATATGGGTGTGAAGCATGGGTGATGAATGTTGCAGCGAGGAGAAGGCTGGAGGCAGTGGAGATGTCATGTCTGAGAGCAATGTGTGGTGTGAATATAATGCAGAGAATTCGTAGTTTGGAAGTTAGGAGGAGGTGCGGGATTACCAAAACTGTTGTCCAGAGGGCTGAGGAAGGGTTGTTGAGGTGGTTCGGACATGTAGAGAGAATGGAGCGAAACAGAATAACTTCAAGAGTGTATCAGTCTGTAGTGGAAGGAAGGCGGGGTAGGGGTCGGCCTAGGAAAGGTTGGAGGGAGGGGGTAAAGGAGGTTTTGTGTGCGAGGGGCTTGGACTTCCAGCAGGCATGCGTGAGCGTGTTTGATAGGAGTGAATGGAGACAAATGGTTTTTAATACTTGACGTGCTGTTGGAGTGTGAGCAAAGTAACATTTATGAAGGGGTTCAGGGAAACCGGCAGGCCGGACTTGAGTCCTGGAGATGGGAAGTACAGTGCCTGCACTCTGAAGGAGGGGTGTTAATGTTGCAGTTTAAAAACTGTAGTGTAAAGCACCCTTCTGGCAAGACAGTGATGGAGTGAATGATGGTGAAAGTTTTTCTTTTTCGGGCCACCCTGCCTTGGTGGGAATCGGCCAGTGTGATAATAAAAAAATAATAATAATAATACAAAACCTACAAAATACTTTCAGCTTGTCCCAATGTAATATCCCCAGATTGTAATTTGAGTAAACTTACTGCCTACTATTAATAAATACAAATGTACAACTCAAACAAACTGTGATTAATTTCTCTAGTATTAAGTAGTCTGTGAGCCATTAAATTTAGTTAGCCCATAATGCCATGGCATGATAGTGGCTCTCTTTGCACTGCAACTCATTATTGTAATGACATAATCTCAGTGTAATCTTGCAAGGAAATAAAATTGTATTGTATTCAAAGTTTCAGTTTATTAGTTCTGGGAGATTTTTTTTTATTTTATTAGGAACCTAACTGAAAATGCCATTCAGTAATGTATACCTATACCTAACTAAACTAAACTTACTTTCACTCAAACTGTGTTACACATATATCATTGCAGTGATTGATAGTGCAATTAACACAAGTCAGTGGGAATGGAAAAATCTACCTGGAAGCAAAACAAAAGGACAATAGGGGGCTGTTTATTTTGAAAAACTGAGGTCTTCAGCAGAGATCTGAAGCTGTGATAAACAGTTTTCTTTTAATTATTTATGTATTGTTGTCTAAAAGTGGGTTTCTGTGATTTTACATTATTTAGTTTTCTTTTGTATAAGAAGGTAGCATAAAGATTTGTTATGTGGACTGTTGTCTCATGTTTTCCCTCTCACATTAATAAGTGCTTTTTTTAGAATTGCCATGTCATGTCTATGTTAATTTCCCAATAACCTTTCACCTGTCTTATTCACTTGTATAGGGGTTGAGTAAACATTAAATTAGTAAATTAAAAATGTAGTAAGCATGAAATAAATGCTGGCATCTGTGTTTCAGTTTTATTACATTTATTTTTTCTTGTAGAGTTCATCTCAGCGAAGAGAGCAGGACGTTGAAGACTTGTCATTGCTACGTAGTTCACACCTGAGATCTCTTCTCTCACATTTAGAGGTTGTTGGGTGGTCTAGAGTCACACAGATTTCACCAGATTTTACGTCGATTTCTCTTGAAGCCAGGTGTGGTGCCTTTTACTGTTATTTATATATGCAGCATTATTTTGAGAAGGATTGAAATATATGTATTGTATTATAGATGAATTTTATGGGTTACCCAAAGTATACCTGGAGAGGGTTTTGGGGGTCAACGCCCCCACGGCTCAGTCTGAGACCAGGCCTTGTGGTGGATCAGGGTCTGATCAACCAGGCTGTTACTGCTGGCAGCACGCAAACTGACATACGAACCACAACCCGGCTGGTCAGATACTGACTTTAGGTGCCTGTCCAGTGCCTTCTTGAAGACAGCCAGGGGTCTATTGGTAATCACCCTTGTGTATGCTGGGAGGCAGTTGAACAGTCTAGGACTGCAGACACTTATTGTGTTGTCTCTCAGTGTACTCATGGCGCTCCTGCTTTTCATTGGGGGAATGTTGCATCTCCTGCTGAGTCTTTTGCTTTCATAGGGAGTGATTTTTGTGTGCAAGTTTAATACTAATCCCTCTAGGATTTTCCAAGTGTATATTATCATGTATCTCTCTCGCCTGCATTCTTCAACCGTTCCCAGTAATTTAGGTGCCTTATCATACTTATGTGTGCTATGAAAGTTCTTCATACACTCTCCAGGTCTACAGTTTTGCCTGCCTTGAAGGGGCAGTTAGTATACAGCAGTATTCCAGCCTAGAGAGAACAAACGATTTGAAGAGAATCATCATGGGCTTGACGTCCCAAGTTCTGAAGGTTCTCATTATCCATCCTATCATTATCCTAGCAGATGTCGTAGATACATTGTTGTGGTCTTTGAAGGAGAGATCCTCTGACATTATCACTCCCAGGTCCTTCACAGTACTTTTTTGCTCTATTGTATGGTTAGAATTTGTTGTATACCCTAATACAGTTTTAATTTCTTCCAGTTTTCCATATCTGAGTAGTTGAAATTTCTCTTCATTGAACTTCATGTTGTTTTGAGTGACCCATTTGAAGATTTGGTTGATGTCCACTTGGAGTCTTGCAATGTCTTGGATGAAGGTCACTGTCATGGCAATTCAGGTGTCATCCACAAAGGAAGACACAGAGCTATGGCTTGCATCCCTGTCTATGTCAGATAGGATAAGGAATGGAATGGGAGCAAGTACTGTGCCTTGTGGAACAGAGCTTTTCACCGTAACTGCCTCAGACTTTACTCTGTTTACTATTACTCTTTGTGTTTTATTTGTCAGGAAGTTATAGATCCATCTACCAACTTTTTCTGTTATTCCTTTATCACGCATTTTGTGCTCTTTTACACCATGGTCACACTTGTCAAAAGCTTTTCCAAAGTCTGTGTATACTATATCTGTATTTTGTTTATCCTCTACAGCATCCAGGACCTTGTCATAGTGGTCCAGTAGCTGGGACAGACAGGAGCGACCTGCTCTAAACCCGTGTTCCATATTTTACCTCTTCATCCCCCACAAACTGGTTTTAATGTATACCAGTATCCCTGGATATTTTGCCCTGTTATGAAATTATGTATTGTTATTGTGTTATTTTGTGAATGGGTTTTATTTGAGGAGGAAAAAGGGCAAGTTGTTTTAGCTTGTGAGTCAGCAGTTAACAGCTACATGTATATGAGTGTGAAACTATTAACTGCATGTTGTAGTCATGAAAAAGTGCTGAACCCATATGGGTCTTGCGACACCTGGAGAATGGGAAGTAATCAGGTTTGATCCAAGGGATTTTATTTTCATAGTGCAAAATGATGTTTTAGAGCCTTCTGTGTTATTTTCTAATAGTACCCTCCTTACCTTCTTTACTGTACCAAGCACTTGACTGCCTTGGTATCCCAACTGGCAGATAGAAGTAATACAGTGGACCCCCGGATAACGATTTTAATCCGTGCAAGAGGGGTAATTGTTATGCGAAATAATCGTTATGTGAATGAATTTTCCCCATAAGAAATAATGGAAATAAAATTAATCCGTGCAAGACACCCAAAAGTATGAAAAAAAAATTTTTTTACCACATGAAATGTTAATTTTAATACACACAAACTGAAAAAGGCATGCACACTTACATGACACTTACTTTTATTGAAGATCTGGTGATGATTGATGGGATGGGAGGAGGGGAGAGAGAGTGTTAGTGTTTAGAAGGGGAATCCCCTTCCATTAGGACTTGAGGTAGCAAGTCCTTTTCTGGGGTTACTTCCCTTCTTCTTTTAATGCCACTAGGGCCAGCTTCAGAGTCACTGGACTTCTTTCGCACAAGATATCTGTCCATAGTGGCCTGTACCTCTCGTTCCTTTATGACTTGCCTAAAGTGTTTCACAACATTGTCAGTGTAATAATCACCAGCACGGCTTGCAATAGCTGTGTGAGGGTGATTTTCATCCATGAAGGTTTGCACTTCAAGCCACTTTGCACAGATTTCCTTAATCTTTGTAGTAGGCAACTTCTTCAATTTCTCTCTCCCCTCCTCTGAACCAGTTTCCCCAGGTCTGGCCTCTTGCTCTTGAAGTTGATCTATCAGCTCATCAGTGGTTAGTTCTTCATTGTCCTCCTCCACCAACTCTTCCACATCCTCCCACTAACCTCCAACCCCAAGGACTTTCCCAATGCCACAATGGATTCCTCAAGTGGCATAATCATCTCAGGGTTAGCCTCAAACCCTTCAAAATCCCTTTTGTCTACACATTCTGGCCACAGTTTCTTCCAAGCAGAGTTCAAGGTCTTCTTAGTCACTCCCTCCCAAGCCTTACCTATAAGGTTTACACAATTGAGGATATTAAAGTGATCTCTCCAAAACTCTCTTAGAGTCAGTTGAGTTTCTGAGGTCACTACAAAGCACCTTTCAAACAGAGCTTTTGTGTACAGTTTTTTGAAGTTTGCAATAACCTGCTGGTCCATGGGCTGCAGGAGAGGAGTGGTATTAGGAGGCAAAAACTTCACCTTAATGAAGCTCATGTCCCCATAAAGTCGCTCTGCCACGTCTGTAGGATGACCAGGGGCATTGTCTAACACCAGGAGGCACTTAAGTTCTAATTTCTTTTCAGTTAGGTAATCTTTCACATTGGGGGCAAATGCATGGTGTAACCAGTTATAGAAAAAGTACCTAGTGACCCATGCCTTACTGTTTGCCCTCCACAGCACACACAAATTATCCTTGAGGACATTCTTTTGCCTGAACGCTCTGGGAGTTTCAGAGTGATACACTAATAAAGGCTTCACTTTGCAATCACCAGTAGCATTGGCACACATGAGAAGAGTAAGCCTGTCTTTCATAGGCTTATGTCCTGGGAGTGCCTTTTCCTCCTGAGTAATGTAGGTCCTGCTTGGCATTTTCTTCCAGAACAGGCCTGTTTCATCACAATTAAACACTTGTTCAGGTTTCAGTCCTTCACTGTCTATGTACTCCTTGAATTCCTGCACATATTTTTCAGCCGCTTTGTGGTCCGAACTGGCAGCCTCACCATGCCTTATCACACTATGGATGCCACTACGCTTCTTAAATCTCTCAAACCAACCTTTGCTGGCCTTAAATTCACTCACATCATCACTAGTTGCAGGCATTTTTTTAATTAAATCCTCATGCAACTTCCTAGCCTTTTCACATATGATCGCTTGAGAGACGCTATCTCCTGCTAGCTGTTTTTCATTTATCCACACCAATAAGAGTCTCTCAACATCTTCCATCACTTGCGATCTTTGTTTCGAAAACACAGTTAAACCTTTGGCAAGAACAGCTTCCTTGATTGTCTTTCTGGTGCCCACAATAGTAGCGATGGTTGATTGGGGTTTCTTGTACAACTTGACTAGGTCGGCGATACGCACTCCACTTTCATACTTATCAATGATCTCTTTCTTCATTTCAATGGGAATTCTCACCCTTATTGGTGTACGGTTGGCACTAGAAGCTTTCTTGGGGCTCATAGTCACTTATTTTCCAGAAACAGCACCGAAAACACTGTAATAATATGAAATATTCCGAGTGTATGCTTGGATGTTACCGCGGAGGCTGGCTGGTAAACAATGGCACGGGCGGCACATGTGAGGCTGGCTGAGGGCGCACATTGGACGCGTCTCGGACGAAAATCGGTGAGCGGGTTTTTAATCGGTATGCGCGGCAAAATTTTTGCGATTAAAGTAAGCGGTATGCGGATTAATCGCTATGTGATGCCATCGTTATGCGGGGGTCCACTGTAATTGTAATGCTTTGTAAGAATTTTCTAGGTGTGAGTGATTGCTGTACTTGGGACAATTAACCACTTGTTCTAAGCATTGACTTTTCTTGAGTATAACCTTGAAAGTCCTAGGTAGTAGGTGGTAGACAGCAGCTGCCCAGGGAGGTATTACCGTCCTACCAAGTGAGTGTGAAATGGAAACCTATAATTGTTTTACATGATGGTAGGATTGCTGGTGTCTTTTTTCTGTTTCATAAACATGCAAGATTTCTGGTATGTCTTCCCACTTCTACTTAGGTCACACTACACATGCATGTACAAACATATATATACACACCCCTCTGGGCTTCTATTTTCTTACTATTTCATGTTCTTGTTTATTTCCTCTTGTCTCCATGGGGAAGTGGAACAGAATTTTTCCTCAGTAAGCCATGCTTGTCGTAAGAGGTGACTAAAATGCCGGGAGCAAGGGGCTAGTAACCCTTTCTCCTGTATACATTACTAAAGTTAAAAAGAGAAACTTTTGTTTTTCTTTTTGGGCCACCTTGCCTCAGTGGGATACGACCGGTTTGTTGAATGAAAAAAGAAATAAGGATTGCTGGTGATTTTTTCTGTCTCATAAATATGCAAGGTTTCATTTATGCCTTGTTACTTCTGTTTACACTTAGGTCACACTACACATGCATGTACAAGTGTATATATACATGCCCCACTAGGTTTTCTTCTATTTTCTTACTAGTTCTTGTTTATTTCCTCTTATCTCCATGGGGAAGTGAAACAGAATTCTTCCTCCATAAGCCATGCGTGTCATAAGAGGCGACTAAAATGCTGGGAGCAAGGGACTAGTAACCCCTTCTCTTGTATACATTACTAAATTTAAAAAGAAAAACTTTCATTTTTCTTTTTAGGTCACCCTGCCTTGGTGGGATATGGCCAGTTTGCTAAAAAAAATTTTAGAAAGTAAAACAGTAAATGCACCAAAGGACTGCATGTCAGTAAGGTACAACAGGCTTTTTTCACATCATTTGAGATGCCTAGATAGAACATAATAAATATGGTGGGAGAAAGAAGTGTTAGGTGTGGTGACGAGGTGCAGTAGCAGGAGGAAGATTCTCTTTGATGGTTGGCCATAACAGTAAGACTTTTCTAACAATTATATGGCCAGGCCCTTGGCTAATTGAAAGTTTTTTTTTTTTTAACAGTGGGGTTTGAAGTTTTGTTGATGCCCATGTCTGAACACCTTCTCTTGAATTTGTCACCCTTTTTAATGAGCTACTTTGGTCTCTTGTTTATTTCATCAGGTGGTCATGCAGGTTATGATGTTCAGTATAAGCATTATCCAAATTGTCTGTGCTGGAAGCATATTTGTGTTTGTGTGTATGTTGGTAGGTCTCTGGCAGTTTCTGCGACAAGTTCTTTTTATTGCAACCTTGTTACAAAAAACGCGATTTCTAATAAGCATAGAGATCTCCAGTGAATACTAGAAGGGACTGCCCTTCTAGCAAACCAGCCTGTTACTGGGTTTTCGTAACAAGTAGTCAGTCTCCTGGTCCAATTATCCATTAGAATTCAGTAAGAATTATTAGTGCTTCAGGATTACAACTGGTGGGCTACTAACTAAAGAAATTAAAGTTTAATAAGTTTATTAATAATTAAGATGTCTAGGAGTATATTATCAAATTAAATTAAATTAATCAAAATCAAAATAATTATAATCACTTCTCTCGTGTACAGTATTATTGGCTGAAGGCATGTATCACATTTATATGTCTTAAGTATCGTCTGGTACATTAACATTTAATTTACCTGGAGTTTATCTGGAGAGAGTTCCGGGGGTCAACGCCCCCGCGGCCCGGTCTGTGACCAGGCCTCCTGGTAGATCAGAGCCTGATCAACCAGGCTGTTACTGCTGGCCGCACGCAAACCAACGTATGAGCCACAGCCCGGCTGGTCAGGAACCGACTTTAGGTGCTTGTCCAGTGCCAGCTTGAAGACTGCCAGGGGTCTATTGGTAATCCCCCTTATGTATGCTGGGAGGCAGTTGAACAGTCTCGGGCCCCTGACACTTATTGTATGGTCTCTTAACGTGCTAGTGACACCCCTGCTTTTCATTGGGGGGATGTTGCATCGTCTGCCAAGTCTTTTGCTTTCGTAGTGAGTGATTTTCGTTTGCAAGTTCGGTACTAGTCCCTCTAGGATTTTCCAGGTGTATATAATCATGTATCTCTCCCGCCTGCGTTCCAGGGAATACAGGTTTAGGAACCTCAAGCGCTCCCAGTAATTGAGGTGATTTATCTCCGTTATGCGCGCCGTGAAGGTTCTCGGTACATTTTCTAGGTCAGCAATTTCACCTGCCTTGAAAGATGCTGTTAGTGTGCAGCAATATTCCAGCCTAGATAGAACAAGTGACCTGAAGAGTGTCATCATGGGCTTGGCCTCCCTAGTTTTGAAGGTTCTCATTATCCATCCTGTCATTTTTCTAGCAGATGCGATTGATACAATGTTATGGTCCTTGAAGGTGAGATCCTCCGACATGATCACTCCCAGGTCTTTGACGTTGGTGATTCACTCTATTTTGTGGCCAGAATTTGTTTTGTACTCTGATGAAGATTTAATTTCCTCGTGTTTACCATATCTGAGTAATTGAAATTTCTCATCGTTGAACTTCATATTGTTTTCTGCAGCCCACTGAAAGATTTGGTTGATGTCCGCCTGGAGCCTTGCAGTGTCTGCAATGGAAGACACTGTCATGCAGATTCGGGTGTCATCTGCAAATGAAGACACGGTGCTGTGGCTGACATCCTTGTCTATGTTGGTTATGAGGATGAGGAACAAGATGGGAGCGAGTACTGTGCCTTGTGGAACAGAGCTTTTCACCGTAGCTGCCTCGGACTTTACTCTGTTGACGACTACTCTCTGTGTTCTGTTAGTGAGGAAATTATAGATCCATCGACCGACTTTTCCTGTTATTCCTTTAGCACGCATTTTGTGCGCTATTACGCCATGGTCACACTTGTCGAAGGCTTTTGCAAAGTCTGTATATATTACATCTGCATTCTTTTTGTCTTCTAGTGCATCTAGGACCTTGTCGTAGTGATCCAATAGTTGAGACAGACAGGAGCGACCTGTTCTAAACCCATGTTGCCCTGGGTTGTGTAACTGATGGGTTTCTAGATGGGTGGTGATCTTGCTTCTTATGATTTTTATGATATGGGATGTTAGTGCTATCGGTCTGTAGTTCTTTGCTGTTGCTTTACTGCCCCCTTTGTGGAGTGGGGCTATGTCTGTTGTTTTTAGTAACTGTGGGACGACCCCAGTGTCCATGCTCCCTCTCCATAGGATGGAAAAGGCTCATGATAGGGGCTTCTTGCAGTTCTTGATGAATACGGAGTTCCATGAGTTTGTGTGTATGTGTGTAAGTGCTCTAAAAACTCAACTAGACTTAACTAGTGACTGACTAAATCCTCACATCAACTAACTTCTTGACCACCTGGCAATCAGAACAGCTTGCTGGAACAATAAAACGACTGATAAGCCGAACAACAATATAACGAGCAACAGCGACACAATCAGGATCAAGAAGATAATATAACGACACTAAGTAGGGACCATCTGCAGATCCTCCACAAAAGTCACAAAACTCCCATACTACTGAATCTAAGTTCAGCATTAGAAAATCCCCAACTGTGACAGTACACAGATACCAGTACAAGTTAGGTCAGAAACTACAGCTCAGGACCTGAGTTGCTCAGAGTGTCTGTGCGACACAACCTCAGTACAGTGTCGAAAATCACTAAGTCTAGACAACATTCTGTGAACAGAGTTCTACAGAACCAACAACAAGAAAGCGACAGAGACGATCTTCCAACAAGGGCCAATAAGGGAGAGTTAGGCACGTCTTGTCAGGAATACGTCCAACCACCAAGAGAGGCTAGCCCAGACTGACTACTCCAGGCGAGGTGTGACCCCCCCCCCCCCCTTGATCATGTGATTGCTCCGTGGACAGTTGCTGCCCAGCAACACCGAGAAGCCGGCAGGGAAACGAGCAACGAGCGATAATTACAGTAGTTAGACAATCAAGACTTGAACTATGAGCTATATATAAATGTTACATCCTACCTAATAATATAACTAAGTCAAATAATAATACAAAGCAATATATTTACGATTTAGCTATTATTGCAAATACAAGCAACATAAAATTATATGAAAAGGTAATATACATTATATACATTGTGACCCATTCAGGGGTCGCAACAAACCTCCACAAGGAATTTCACATATCTCGACACTTTCTCTGTGATGGTGTGTGGTGAATTTCCATATAGTGGATGAAGTGATGACTGATACTTTGCTTTTGGCATGGTTTAGTAACTCTGTGATATTGATAGGCATGTTAACCCTTACACTTTCTCCTTTATGTAGATCTAGGTCATTGATGTCACTGTCACTTGTTGAGATTTATGTCTTAATCATAGCACCCTCAGTTATACAGTGATGGGTAAATTTTTTTTTGCCTAGACATTAGAGAATGGGTTTGCTTGGTAGGTGTGCAGGGTATTAAAAAAAATCCTGCCTCACACAGTGTATGATGGGAACAGCTAACCTTTAACCTTGTTGAGTCTGGCTTTAAATAGCAACTTTGAGGTATATTCTAGAATGATTTTCATGGTTTATTGGCTGTTTCTCAGTATCCGTTGATAGAATGGAAGACATACTAGTCAAATGGTGATGATTTTGGTTGATTTCAGACTGGAAGTGGCTTGAAATAGGCCTCAAAATGGCGGAAATATTTGATTTTCGGCGATTGTCCTGACGAAGGGTAGGGGCCCAGCTACCACTCCCACCCAATCGTTTTTTTTGGGTTTTTACTAGGTCTGCTTCAATTAAAGGGATAACCTAAACTGTACACAAATAACCTGCAGATAGGAGAGAGGAGCTTATGACGTTTCGGTCCAACTTGGACCATTTGTGTATTGTTCCTTTTTGTTATTTATAACCTAAACTATGACCAATCATTCTTAGTTATATTATATTAAGCTGGGAAATAGGATAAAACTTAGATTTTTTTTGCGTGATGATAGATTCAAAATGAAGGGGAAGGGGGAGGGGGCAAATGTTATGGAGAAGAGGCCTGGAGATATGAATAATGAACAGAGAAAATGTTGCTTTATTGGCTGGAATTCTTACAGGGTTTATTTTGTACTTTGTACTTAATTATTGAATTCTGTACACTATAGCATAATTCTGATAGTGTAATGGGAAATTTAATTTTCTTAATCTATAGAACAGAAGGCCTTACAGCAGATGATATTCCTATGATATGCCCAAACTGCCAACCTTGCATCTATGTATTTCCATTTTACCAGGAGAGTTTTCATTTTGGTATCATTGCCCTGAATAAAAGATTCTCTACCATTATAGTATTTTTTTTTTTTTTTGAGGACTTGCAGAGTACTGTATAAAACAAATTCCAACCACACAATAGAGCAAAAAACTAATGTGAAGGACTTGTGAGTGACAGTATCAGAGGATCTCACTTTCAGAGATCAACAGTGTTTGTATCACATCTGCTAAGAAAATGATAGGATGGATAATGAGAACCTTCAAAACTAGGGATGCCAAGCCCACGATGGTTCTCCTCAAATCACTTGTTCTATCTAGGCTGGAATATTGCTGTACATTAATGGCCCCTTTCAAGGCAGGTGAAATTGCAGACTTGGAGAATGTGCAGAGAACTTTCATGGCATGCATAAATACAATAAGACACCTAAACTACTGGGAACAGTTGAAGTCCCTTAATTTGTATTCCCTGGAATGCAGGCAAGAAAGATACATGATAATATACACTTGGAAATTCCTGGAGGGACTAGTTCCAAATTTGCACACCAAAATCACTCCCTATGAAAGGAAAAGACTGGGCAGGAGATGCAACATCCCCCCACTGAAAAGGAGGGGTGCCATGAATGTAGTAAGAGACAACACAATAAGTGTCAGGGTCCCAAGGCTATTCAGATGCCTTCCAGCATACATAAAGGGGATTATCAATAGACTCCTAGCTGTCTTCAAGAAGGCATTGGACAGGCACCTAAAGTCAGTACCTGACCAACTGACTGTGGTTCGTACGTCAGTCTGTGTGTGGCCAGCAGTAACAGCCTGTTCGATCAGACCCTGATCCACCGTGGCCTGGTCATAGACCAGGCCACGGGGGACATTGATCCCCAAAAGCCTCTGCAGGTATAATCCAGGAGTTGCAACACTGACAGGATTTTTATTTTTGGGGTGATGGCAGTGGAAGGGTTAACTGTGGGGATGATTAACCCTTTCAGGGTTTCGGCCGTACTAGTATGGCTTACGACCCAGGGTTTTTGATGTACTAGTACGCCTAAATTCTAGCGCCCTCAAATCTAGTGAGAGAAAGCTGGTAGGCCTACATATGAAAGAATGGGTCTATGTGGTCAGTGTGTGCGGTATAAAAAAAATCCTGCAGCACACAGTGCGTAGTGAGAAAAAAAAACTTTGACCATGTTTTTGGATTAAAACAGCGACTTTGCACTGCATTTTCGTATTCTAGCTTTCCTGGTCTCATTTTATAGAATGGAAGACATATTACAGAAATTGAGATGATTTTGACTGGTTTTACAAAGAAAACTATCTTGAAATTGCACTCAAAGTAGCAGAAATGTTCGATTTTTTCCAAAGTTCAAAAGTAAACAAATTATGCTATGCGTCCAATACACGTCAACTGGTGAGTTTAATATTCTTTCACAAGTGCGCTGATAATATTTGTACCATTTCTACACCAATGCAGTAGTTTGCATAACAGTAAATCTTCTATTTTTTTGTGAGAATAAAAATTCAAAGTGGAAAGCAAAAGAATGTAAGAGGGGCATGGGGACGTGACTAATGAACAGAGGAAATGTTATTTTAGTGCCAGGAATGTCTTTCTTGTTTATTCTGGACCCTATTCGGAAATTGGCATCTTTTGAAATTTGTGTGAAATTGGCAAAATTGCTAAATTCTGACCACTGTATTGGATAGTTGAAATCGGTAAATGGGTGGTTTCTTGTACTCATTCGATAGAAAAAATGGACTTCTAGTGAAATAGTTATGATTTTTGTCGACAAGTACACTGGAATTGGCCAAAAATAGGGCTCAAATTGGGCAAAATCATCGATGCGTAAACATCGTCGAGACCGCTAACTTCGCGAGAGCATAATTCTGTAAGTTTTCCATCAAATTTCATACTTTTAGTGTCATTATGATTGGGAAAAGATTCTCTATCTTTTCATAAGAATTTTTTTTTTTTTTTTAAATTTGGCTGACCCTGAGAACAAGTCTCTGAGAGGGCCTGTCGACCCTGAAAGGGTTAAGTATGTATCTGTCATTGTTGTGCTTGGTTTTGGATGTGTTGTGTATCTTAGTTGCTTTTCTTTTGTGGTTTTGTATAAAACTTGCATAACCACTTTATGAAATGGTGTGGGGCCAACCTATTGAAGAGGGTGATCAGTTCAAGAGGAAGTGTTTAAAACTTCTCTCATCACAACTTGCAACACCATTATTCAAAACCAAGGAAGTTTTCAGTTAGCTAATCTTCTGGCAATACAGCTGTTTAGAAAAGCATATTGTTGTGGCCAGCCATCAAATAGTATCTTTGTCCTACTACTATACCTCATTCCCATGGAAAAATACACATAAAAATAGACTAATTTTTTTTCCTACACAGTGTAGTTGAAACATAGTCCATGAAGGATCACATTATATTAGATTTATGTCTGTTTCCATCATGTCAGTATTTTATACCATTTATGTCCACCTCATTGCCATACTTAACTTTTCCTTCTCCTGCCTATATTCCACAGTATTATATTCTCCTTAGGTATATCTATTGAGATTGTCTTTAATATAGGTTCCTAAAACTACGTTTTTTATTTTTTCTTACTTAATGAACCTACACATTTCAGAGATGAGAAGGGTCGCTCACACCTCCTCCAAGTCAGAATTGGGTCAGGATATCCTCAGGAACCACCATGTGTTGAAGCTGATATGCCATTGGGCCTTAAGGTCTCCTGGAATTCTGTACGTTGATGATACTCTTGAGACTAGATATGCAGTTTTGGTATTTTGTTGGTGTAGAGTAGAGAGTCAGAGTGCAGTAACAAAATGCTGTTCAGCAGCTTTTGTTGTAGCCTGAATTCATGTATGTTGACTTTACTCTTTTTTCTTTTTTTTTCATTACTTTTTTCAAGTTCAACTTCAAAAATCTCTATTTTCTCTCCTGAGGTTGAAGGATTATCCTGCATCGTCTCTGCCTGGGAAGATCAGTTGAAAAGTTTGCAGCTGTTCTGGGATGTCCTCGATGAATTGGATGAAATGGTGCTGGTGTTGGATCCTCAAAATCCTACACGAAGACACACCACTCGCAGAATTCTACTTAGTAAGAGCCAGTCTCCTTTGAGTGTTTTTTTTTTTTTTATTTCCTAACAACATATTAGCCTATGCTTTACTATATTAGTTTTACTTAAATATTTTATTGACTGTTCTTTTATTATTTTTCTTTATTATTTTTATTATTTTATTGTATTTTTTCTTTTAACTCTCTGGCCATCTCTCACTGAGGTAGGGTGACCCAAAATGAAGAAACACTTTCTCCATCATTCATTCTATTATCATCATCATCATCATTATTATTTTTTCAGTAGTATTTGTATTTTTTATTATTATTATTATTATTATTTTTATTATTATTATAGATGTGGAGAAGTGAAGTGCTCAACTTCAAGGGAAAGGGATGGGATAGAGCACCAGGGAATGGGAAGTAATCGGGGTTGGTTCAAGGAAGGAAAGGTAGCTCTATTTCCTTGAATTAAGAGCCTTTCATCATGTAAAAAAAAAAGAGACTTGAGCAATGTCAGAAATGTTTCTCCCATCAGGGGCTTTATTAATCATTGGACTGATAAATCCCCTGGTTGGTGAAATGTTTTTATAATAAAGTTTCTTGATATTACAAAAGTGTCTCTCTCTTTTATACATTTTGTTGCAAAGTGATTGAAGCCATGCAGTTCCAAAATTCCAGTAGCATGTGAAACTCTTGACAATAGCCACTGTAAATCTAAAAAATTAAATAACATGCAAAATTTGGGTAGTACACACTGTAGGTTAATTCACTCTGTTGGGCCACAAGCAGTACTCTCCAGGATCCCACTGCTCTTGCTTAGCAAGAACAGTGGGATGACGTTTTTACATATCTGACTAATTTTTCCCCAAAAATATATAATTTATAAATGCTTAATTTATATAAAATGCATGTATAAAAACTAGGGAAGTGGAGAAAAATCCTTCTTCTGTAAGCCATGCTTGTTGTAACTCCTCCTCTGTATAAATTACTGAATATAAAAAGAAGAAACACTTTTGTTTCTTCTTTTTTTGGGTCACCCTGCCTTGGTGGGAAAGTATAAAAAGTATAAAAAGTTTGAAGAGAATATTCAGTTCACATTAATATCAAGTATCCACCCAAAAGTTTGCTATCATACATTATCATAACTGCTTTGTATACATTCCCATGCATTTTACTGTAATGTGTGTACCTTAGCTGTATATCTGTAATTGTTGAACATGTTGGTGATTGATATTAAAAAAGTGAAAAGGAATTTAAATGAAAAAGTTGTGTATCAAAGGTATGATCTTGACTGAGGTGTAGCTATGACTTGGTCACCTGACTGCCCAAACACATCACACACTCTAGAGAATCCCCACACAATGCTAGGTAAGGCAAATTAATGTTTATCTGGTTGTCTGATAAATGAAGGAGATGTATGAGCAAGTCTCAGCCACCTGCTGCTCCTGTTCACTTTTATTATCAACATATACCATGGAATGGATGGGGTTTGAACCCATGGTGAGTGAGTTGTTAAACTCCAGGACAGTCTGTTTGTTTTGGTTTGGTTTGTTTGCAAATATGTTATGATTTCATGGATCATGATTATAAACATAGCATTAATATTTTGAGAGAGTGGGAGTGGAAGGTTTCAAATTCCCTGCTGAGTCTGACTTTGTTTTGGCTTCCAATGAACATGACATAAATCAAGCATAAATCATGCATAAATCAACCTATATAGTTATTTGGTACAATTTTAAAGGAAATGCAGCCTATATTTTTGTGATATTGACATGTGCTCAGCGTGTCAGCTGATCAACCTCAGTTACATAGAACTCGGCCCAGTAAGTCCACATTAACTACCTTTGCTCTTCAAATGTTTCAAGTAATGACTGACATAATGTGATGTAGGCTGTTCTCTAGTAATTGTTACATAGTACAAGAGTAAGAAAATTTACTTAGCAAATTCCTTTCTGAATTGGTAATAAAGGAATTTTAAGATTTAAGATTTTTATACATTACCTTATTAAAAGTAACATTTACAGTACCGTATTTCAAATTTTGAAAATCATGAGTTTTATTCGGTAATCTTCATCTCAATTTCTATACTAGGCTGGAGGCAGTGGAGATGTCATGTCTGAGGGCAATGTGTGGTGTGAATATAATGCAGAGAATTCGTAGTTTGGAAGTTAGGAGGAGGTGCGGGATTACCAAAACTGTTGTCCAGAGGGCTGAGGAAGGGTTGTTGAGGTGGTTCGGACATGTAGAGAGAATGGAGCGAAACAGAATGACTTCAAGAGTGTATCAGTCTGTAGTGGAAGGAAGGCGGGGTAGGGGTCGGCCTAGGAAGGGTTGGAGGGAGGGGGTAAAGGAGGTTTTGTGTGCGAGGGGCTTGGACTTCCAGCAGCATGAGTGAGCGTGTTTGATAGGAGTGAATGGAGACAAATGGTTTTTAATACTTGACGTGCTGTTGGAGTGTGAGCAAAGTAACATTTATGAAGGGATTCAGGGAAACCGGCAGGCCGGACTTGAGTCCTGGAGATGGGAAGTACAGTGCCTGCACTCTGAAGGAGGGGTGTTAATGTTGCAGTTTAAAAACTGTAGTGTAAAGCACCCTTCTGGCAAGACAGTGATGGAGTGAATGATGGTGAAAGTTTTTCTTTTTCGGGCCACCCTGCCTTGGTGGGAATCGGCCGGTGTGATAATAAAAAAAAAAAAAAAAATGATCTATTGTGATGTTTAGTTAATGATTCTTGGCAAACTGACTATAGCATGTTAAAAAAAGTTTGAAGCAATACAGTTAATAAATGGGTATGCTGTACAAGAAATTTAATTAATACTGTGCTAGAAATGAATGTCTGTAAATCCTGCACAATATGGAAAAAATTAATCTAACTTTAAATATCATTCTGGAAGTATAATAATTTATATCATTGTCTGCCAGTTTTCCTTATCTCGGTATTTCTCTCTCTTTTTTTTTTAACATATAGGCTGTCTCTTGCCTAGGCAGGGTGACCTAAACAGGAAGAAAACTATTAAGTTTTCTTCTTTTTATTATTTTTTTATTATCACACTGGCCGATTCCCACCAAGGCAGGGTGGCCCAAAAAAGAAAAACTTTCACCATCATTCACTCCATCACTGTCTTGCCAGAAGGGTGCTTTACACTACAGTTTTTAAACTGCAACATTAACACCCCTCCTTCAGAGTGCAGGCACTGTACTTCCCATCTCCAGGACTCAAGTCCGGCCTGCTGGTTTCCCTGAACCCCTTCATAAATGTTACTTTGCTCACACTCCAACAGCACGTCAAGTATTAAAAACCATTTGTCTCCATTCACCCCTATCAAACACGCTCACGCATGCCTGCTGGAAGTCCAAGCCCCTCGCACACAAAACCTCCTTTACCCCCTCCCTCCAACCTTTTCCCTAGGCCGACCCCTACCCCGCTTTCCTTCCACTACAGACTGATACACTCTTGAAGTCACTCTGTTTCGCTCCATTCTCTCTACATGTCCGAGCCACCTCAACAACCCTTCCTCAGCCCTCTGGACAACAGTTTTGGTAATCCCGCACCTCCTCCTAACTTCCAAACTACGAATTCTCTGCATTATATTCACACCACACATTGCCCTCAGACATGACATCTCCACTGCCTCCAGCCTTCTCCTCGCTGCAACATTCATCACCCATGCTTCACACCCATATAAGAGCATTGGTAAAACTATACTCTCATACATTCCTCTCTTTGCCTCCAAGGACAAAGTTCTTTGTCTCCACAAACTCCTAAGTGTACCACTCACCCTTTTCCCCTCATCAATTCTATGATTCACCTCATCTTTCATAGACCCATCCGCTGACACGTCCACTCCCATATATCTGAATACATTCACCTCCTCCATACTCTCTCCCTCCAATCTGATATCCAATCTTTCATCACTAATCTTTTTGTTATCCTCATAACCTTACTCTTTCCTGTATTCACTTTTAATTTTCTTCTTTTGCACACCCTACCAAATTCATCCACCAATCTCTGCAACTTCTCTTCAGAATCTCCCAAGAGCACAGTGTCATCAGCAAAGAGCAACTGTGACAACTCCTACTTTGTGTGATTCTTTATCTTTTAACTCCACGCCTTTTGCCAAGACCCTCGCATTTACTTCTCTTACAACCCCATCTATAAATATATTAAACAACCATGGTGACATCACACATCCTTGTCTAAGGCCTACTTTTACTGGGAAACAATTTCCCTCTTTCCTACATACTCTAACTTGAGCCTCACTATCCTCGTAAAAACTCTTCACTGGTTTCAGTAACCTACCTCCTACACCATACACCTGCAACATCTGCCACATTGCCTCCCTATCCACCCTGTCATACTCCTTTTCCAAATCCATAAATGCCACAAAGACCTCTTTAGCCTTATCTAAATACTGTTCACTTATATGTTTCTTTTTATGTATTTAGTAATTTATACATAAGGGATTACTAGTCCCTTGCTCCTTGCATTTCAGTTGCCTTTTGCGACACGCATCGCTTATGAAGGAAAGATTCTTTTCCACTTCCCTATGGAGATGAAAGGAAATAAATAAGAACAGTAACTATTAAGAAAATAGAAGAAAACTCAGATGGGTGTGTGTACATATATGTGTGTACATGCCTGTGTAGTGTGACTTAAATGTAAGTAGAAGTAGCAAGATGTACCTGTTATCTTGCGTATTTATAAGACAAAGAAAAGACACCAACAGTCCTACCACTGTGCAAAACAATTACAGGTTTCCGTTTCACACTCACTTGGTAGGATTGTAGTACCTCTTCTCAGTTGTCTTTCTTATTGCACAGGTAATCATGTGAGTGTACAGCTGTGTGTGTCTGTGGCTCACCCACGCAGCCTGCCGCAGTGTCACTTTCTGGGCACCTCTCGCCTGACTGCTCCTCTTAACGCTCTTCTCACCGAGAAATATGAAGTAAGGCACAAATTTGAGTTTCATGGACAGATAAAGCCCACATAGGCAAAAAATGAAATAACAAACAGAAAGGATCTGTATTGTTTCAGCCACAATCAGAAGCACTTAAGCAAATCTAGTGAAAAGTGTTTCTGACTGAGGCTGAAATATACATATAATTCCTTTTATTTTCTGTACATGTGGTATTTACCTGTCCATTAATCAATTTTTATGGCATTTATATTGTAATAAATTATCTTGCCATGTGAGGTGCTCCAAGGATGAAGTAAAACAAGTGACATTGTTAAAAAATAAGCCAGAATATATAATTTAGTCTGTATTTTATAAGGCTTTTTTTCTTCAAGAATATTAAATATTCTACTTATTTCATAAACTGAAATACTATAGATATTCTACTTCAAAACTGGAGGTCTGAGTTTTACAATGCTGCAATAAAATATAACTTTGTTTACCAATATCTCTTCCTTGAGTTATACAATGCATTTGGACTTGCTATACTTCCCTTTTAATTTTGTTTTCTCCTAAATATTCTACTGATTTGAATGAAGATTAGTAGGAAATGGCCAATGTGTAAATAATTTTTTTTTTTTCAACAAGTTGGCCGTCTCCCACCGAGGTGTTAAATTTTATTCATTGAAAGTTTCTGGACTAAGGGTATGCTACAATACTTTGGGAGGCAGTAAGAAAGAATGTTTATTATTTTATGCCATTAATTTGAAGCTAAGTTGGAGGATTAACCTTCAGGTAAATAATAGTATAACTAATAATTAATACTAGACTTTCATCACTATAGGATGAAATTTTATTTCCCTAATTGTGATGTTGCCACATTGCCTTAAGTTTTACGTGAAGTAGCATCATGATTGATTAAACTGTTGGTTTCTTATTGTAGGAGTGGGACCCTGACCGTAGCATTGTGAGCAACTTAGAAGCAATCCTTGGTGTGAGTGTGGTAAAATCAAGGAGTGCAGATAGTGAAGGAATGGCCGAGGAGTGGAGTGCTGAATGTGCTGTGTGCTATTCCCTTCACTTGGAAGATGCCTTACCAGACTTGACCTGTGATCACTGCTCTCAGGCCTTCCATGTACAGTGCTTATATGAGGTATGTGTTTACTAGTGATCTTTTTTTTTTTTTTTTTTTTTTTGTTTTTGTTTTTTTAACACACCGACTGTCTCACTGAGACAGGGTGTCAAAAAAAAAAAAAAAGTTTTTCTTTTTACATGTAATAATTTATACAGGAGAAGGGGTTAGCAGCCCCTTGCTCCTGGCATTTTAGTTGATCCTTACATTATGTATGGCTTACAGAGATAGGATTCTTTTCCGTTTTCTTACTTTTTTTTTTTCCCAGTAAATAATAATCAGAAAATAAGCTGACATTAAAAATACCTTATGAGGAAACTTTCTCTATTCATTTATAATTAATACTTTATTAACAAGAGGGTGGATGGACATAAATATTTTTGATGATTTGATATAAAATAATTAACCTTAGACTAATTGACATTTTGCAGTGGTTGTGCAATCTTACCAACAGTCGGCAAAGTATGAACGTCATTTTTGGGGAGTGCCCATACTGCACCCAGGTACTGTACTGTTGTTTTTGTTTGTATACATGGAAACACAAGTTTAATAATTATAGAATACTGAAAACATTATAACATATGCTTAGCATGATTATTTAAAATTTGAATCTAGTTTTGAGTTATCAAATTGTGCATCCATCATTGATTGATTTGTTAGTTTTATGACATCCCATACCTAAACTTTGGGCAGGACTTTTTCTTTATATATACTAACTGGCCATCTCCCACTGAGGTAGGGTGACCCAACAAAGAATGAAACACTTTCACTGTCATTCGTACAGTCACTGTCTTGCCAGAAGGCTGGCTTAGCAAGATTTGAGAACTATATAATAGGTTTAACGAATTTGACCTCAGCATTATTTTTGGCTAATTACTGTATTATTTTTATAATAATTGGGAAGCATGAAACTTGAAAGAGCTGTACAGTACCAGGTTTGATGCAAGGAAGGGGAGGGTAGCTCCACTTTCATAAATCCAAGAGTTTTTAATCATAAAAGCACCTCCCCTAGTGAAGGGCATTATGGCTAATCAGATTAGGGGTAATGAGCTAAATGCATTAGGGGGAAATTAGCTTACTATGTGCTGTCCCTTACTTTTTTCAGTAGAGATGTTTTAGGTCCATGGCAGCTGTACTAAGCTCCATCACATCATCAACACTTCATTCTGTGCAGTTAGAATTTTCATTCCTTTTGCAAACCACACTGATCTCATATGGTGAATGTACATCAAGTATATGGAGTTACTGATAGAAAAAAAATTGCATAATAGTGATTTCACATAAAGTGAATCCACATGATGTGAGGGCAAACCTGTATTTAGTGAAGACTTTTGGCAATTTGAAATTATAGATGAAATATTTGTACATTTCTTGAACATTTATTATAAAATTGTTGCTGAATTCTCAGATTTGTTCACATTCAGTTACAAAATATCATTTGTTGTAGTCTTAATGCATTGCAAGTAATCTAGACCTTTGATTCTTCACATCCCCATATCCTTAGTATTTAACTTAGGCTGTAACATCTTCATCAAACACAAGATAGTCATCCTTGGCTGGGTGTCTGGCCATTGGCGTGTTCAGATCAGTGAATTTACAAACTGCACATTCTGCAGTTCAGGACCTTCATCTCTCTTAGGCAGCTGTGTTTTACAGACAATTTTCTGGTATTAACTCAGCTCTTGTGAGACTGCTGGCAGCATCACCTGTCTTAGTAACCAACAAGTTGCATTTAATCAAACTTAATTAAGCTTCTTTCCAAACACTTTACATTGCTAATTCAAAGAATGGAGTGGGGTTCAAATGACCAGGCCTAAAACTAGGAGGCTGGTGCATTATCAACTCTAGTATGGTAGCCTAGGTGTATTTCTGCATAAGTGGATTTAAACCTGCTCTATTCTACAAGTTGTTGACAACCATGTCATTACGGTTACGTGAGTCTTTTAAACGGCTTTGAAGGAACTTGAGCTAGAGCATACCACAGCAATGTTAGTGTGAGATTCGTCTGTAAAAACCTTCATTTGTGGTCACAGTAGGATCCATGCTAATCTTCCTAGTGTGTATAGAAATATGCATGGCTGGACGAATCATATTAGTCTGGCATGATATAGGGGATAGTGCACTGGTTTTGTCATTTTACAATTGCCATTATGATTTTGGAAGTTGGTCTTCTTTGGTGTTGGTCACCAGACATTCATGGTCATCTCCCCATCTCATCATGGTCATATCTTATCATGGTGCATATCCAGTGGTGTCCAGTGTCATTATGTGGCAATTGTTAGGACATGTTGCAGGTCCACATCTTTAGATTGGTTGCTCCATTCATGAGACACCATGCCAACCTTCTGGTACTCTACTTTAATATCCTGGTTATGGTATTCTGTCCTCCTCCTCCACCAAAAGCCTCAGCTTTAAATCTCGCCTTATCTTATTGACTTTTGAGCGAGACCCATCAATTATACTGACTTCCTTCTCAGGCTCTCTTGCTGACCCTAAACACCTCTGCATCTTCCTTTTTAATTCCCAATAGCAGCTACCAGTTTGCTATGCAGTGCTGAGTAATCTATACAGGCTTAGAGCTTTACTTGGTTATTATTATAATGAAGACCATTGTCTTAAAAGTTTAGATAAGATATTAGTAAGAGAGAAGAACAGAAAGCCTTTAGTTGATTGGTTTTAGAAATTTAATACATTATTTTTTCATATGTTAGGAGCTATGCAATTATCAGATTATACATTTCAATTAGGTAGTAGGTTGGTAGACAGCAACCACCCAGGGAAGTACTACCGTCCTGCCAGATGACTGTGAAACAAAAACCTGTAACTGTTTTGCATGATGGTAGGATTGCTGGTTTCTTTTTCTGTCTCATAAACACGCTAAGATAACAGGGATATCTTGCTACTCCTACTTACACTTTGGTCACACTTCACAGACACGCACATGCATATATATATATACATACATCTAGGTTTTTCTCCTTTTTCTAAATAGCTCTTGTTCTTTTTTATTTCTTCTATTGTCCATGGGGAAGTGGAAAAGAATCTTTCCTCCGTAAGCCATGCGTGTCGTATGAGGCGACTAAAATGGCCGGGAGCAATGGGCTAGTAACCCTTCTCCTGTATACAATTACTAAAAAAGAGAAGAAGAAAAACTTTATAAAACTGGGTTGCTTAAATGTGCGTGGATGTAGTGCGGATGACAAGAAACAGATGATTGCTGATGTTATGAATGAAAAGAAGTTGGATGTCCTGGCCCTAAGCGAAACAAAGCTGAAGGGGGTAGGAGAGTTTCAGTGGGGGGAAATAAATGGGATTAAATCTGGAGTATCTGAGAGAGTTAGAGCAAAGGAAGGGGTAGCAGTAATGTTAAATGATCAGTTATGGAAGGTAGAAAAGAGAATATGAATGTGTAAATTCAAGAATTATGTGGATTAAAGTAAAGGTTGGATGCGAGAAGTGGGTCATAATAACGTTGTATGCACCTGGAGAAGAGAGGAATGCAGAGGAGAGAGAGAGATTTTGGGAGATGTTAAGTGAATGTATAGGAGCCTTTGAACCAAGTGAGAGAGTAATTGTGGTAGGGGACTTGAATGCTAAAGTAGGAGAAACTTTTAGAGAGGGTGTGGTAGGTAAGTTTGGGGTGCCAGGTGTAAATGATAATGGGAGCCCTTTGATTGAACTTTGTATAGAAAGGGGTTTAGTTATAGGTAATACATATTTTAAGAAAAAGAGGATAAATAAGTATACACGATATGATGTAGGGCGAAATGACAGTAGTTTGTTGGATTATGTATTGGTAGATAAAGACTGTTGAGTAGACTTCAGGATGTACATGTTTATAGAGGGGCCACAGATATATCAGATCACTTTCTAGTTGTAGCTACACTGAGAGTAAAAGGTAGATGGGATACAAGGAGAATAGAAGCATCAGGGAAGAGAGAGGTGAAGGTTTATAAACTAAAAGAGGAGGCAGTTAGGGTAAGATAATAAACAGCTATTGGAGGATAGATGGGCTAATGAGAGCATAGGCAATGGGGTCGAAGAGGTATGGGGTAGGTTTAAAAATGTAGTGTTAGAGTGTTCAGCAGAAGTTTGTGGTTACAGGAAAGTGGGTGCAGGAGGGAAGAAGGAGCGATTGGTGGAATGATGATGTAAAGAGAGTAGTAAGGGAGAAAAAGTTAGCATATGAGAAGTTTTTTACAAAGTAGAAGTGATGCAAGGAGGGAAGAGTATATGGAGAAAAAGAGAGAAGTTAAGAGAGTGGTGAAGCAATGTAAAAAGAGAGCAAATGATGAGAGTGGGTGAGATGTTATCAACAAATTTTTTTGAAATAAGAAAAAGTTTTTGGAGTGAGATTAACAAGTTAAGAAAGCCTAGAGAACAAATGGATTGTCAGTTAAAAATAGGAGAGGAGAGTTTATTAAATGGAGAGTTAGAGGTATTGGGAAGATGGAAGGAATATTTTGAGGAATTGTTAAATGTTGATGAAGAAAAGGGAAGCTGTGATTTCGTGTATAGGGCAAGGAGGAATAACATCTTGTAGGGGGTGAGGAAGAGCAGTTGTGAGTTTTGGGGGAGTTCGTGAGGCAGTAGGTAAAATGAAAGGGGGAAGGCAGCCGGGATTGATGGGATAAAGATAGAAATGTTAAAAGCAGGTGGGGATATATTTTTGGAGTGGTTGGTGCAATTATTTAATAAATGTATGGAAGAAGGTAAGGTACCTAGGGTATTGGCAGAGAGCATGCATAGTTCCTTTGTATAAAGGCAAAGGGGATAAAAGAAGTGCAAAAATTATAGGGGGGATAAGTCGTTGAGTGTACCTGGTAAAGTGTATGGTAGAGTTATAATTGAAAGAATTAAGAGTAAGACGGAGAATAGGATAGGGAGATGAACAAGGAGGCTTTAGGAAAGGTAGGGGGGTGTGTGGACCAGGTGTTTACAGTGAAACATATAAGTGAACAGTATTTAGATAAGGCTAAAGAGGTCTTTGTGGCATTTATGGATTTGGAAAAAAGGGGTATGGGCAGGGTGGATAGGGGGGCAATGTGGCAGATGTTGCAAGTGTAGGTTTTAGGAGGTAGGTTACCCGAAAGCAGTTTAAGAGTTTTTACGAGGATTTGTGAGGCTCAAGTTAGAGTATGTAGGAAGAGGGAAATTTTTTCCCAGTAAAAGTAGGCCTTAGACAAGGATGTGTGATGTCACCGTGGTTGTTTAATATATTTATAGATGGGTTGTAAGAGAAGTAAATGCGAGGGTCTTGGCAAGGCGTGGAGTTTAAAAGATAAAGAATCACACAAAAGTGGGAGTTGTCACAGCTGCTCTTTGCTGATGACACTGTGCTCTTGGGGGAAATTTTGAAGAGAAGTTGCAGAGATTGGTGGATGAATTTGGTAGGGTGTGCAAAAGAAGAAAATTAAAGGTGAATACAGGAAAGAGTAAGGTTATGAGGATAACAAAAAGATTAGGTGATGAAAGATTGAATATCAGATTGGAGGGAGAGAGTATGGAGGAGGTGAACGTATTCAGATATTGGGAGTGGACGTGTCAGCAGATGGGTCTATGAAAGATGAGGTGAATCATAGAATTGATGAGGGAAAAAGAGTGAGTGGTGCACTTAGGAGTCTGTGGAGACAAAGAACTTTGTCCTTGGAGGCAAAGAGGGGAATGTATGAGAGTATAGTTTTACCAACGCTCTTATATGGGTGTGAAGCGTGGGTGATGAATGTTGCAGCGAGGAGAAGGCTGGAGGCAGTGGAGATGTCATGTCTGAGGGCAATGTGTGGTGTGAATATAATGCAGAGAATTCGTAGTTTGGAAGTTAGGAGGAGGTGCGGGATTACCAAAACTGTTGTCCAGAGGGCTGAGGAAGGGTTGTTGAGGTGGTTCGGACATGTTAGAGAGAATGGAGCGAAACAGAATGACTTCAAGAGTGTATCAGTCTGTAGTGGAAGGAAGGCGGGGTAGGGGTCGGCCTAGGAAGGGTTGGGGGAGGGGGGGTAAAGGAGGTTTTGTGTGCGAGGGGCTTGGACTTCCAGCAGGCATGCCGTGAGCGTGTTTGATAGGAGTGAATGGAGACAAATGGTTTTTAATACTTGACGTGCTGTTGGAGTGTGAGCAAAGTAACATTTATGAAGGGATTCAGGGAAACCGGCAGGCCGGACTTGAGTCCTGGAGATGGGAAGTACAGTGCCTGCACTCTGAAGGAGGGGTGTTAATGTTGCAGTTTAAAAACTGTAGTGTAAAGCACCCTTCTGGCAAGACAGTGATGGAGTGAATGATGGTGAAAGTTTTTCTTTTTCGGGCCACCCTGCCTTGGTGGGAATCGGCCGGTGTGATAATAAAATAAATAATAACATTTCAATTAGGGGATTTCTTATTGCTGTTGATATTAATTAGATTATGTTAACCCTTTGACTGTCGCGGCCGTATATATACGTTTGTGAGGTACCGTGTTTGACGTATATATACTCATAAATTCTAGCGGCTTCAAATCAGGCAGGAGAAAGCTAGTAGGCCCACATGTGAGAGAATGGGTCTGTGTGGTCAGTGTGCACCACATAAAAAAATCCTGGAGCACGCAGTGCATAATGAGAAAAAAAAAACTCCGACCGTTTTTTTTAATTAAAATGCCGACTTTGTGGTCTATTTTCGTATAGTATTTGTGGTTTGTATTCTCGTTTTCATGGTCTCATTTGATAGAATGGAAACTATATTATAGAAATGGAGGTGATTTGATTAATTTTACTATAAAAAGAACCTGGAAATGGAGCACAAAGTACAGGAAATGTTTGATTTTTGCCGATGTTCAAAAGTAAACAAATGATGTCATTGTCCAATAAATGTCCAAATAGCCATTCTAATACGCAGTCATGAATGGGTTGATGTAATTTTTACAATTATTACAGTATTGCAGTAGTCTGCATAACAGTAAATCTTCTATTTTTTGTTTGAATAAAATTTCAAAATAAAAAGCAAGAGTAATATCACAGGGACCTGGAGACATGACGGATGAACAAAGAAAATCTTATTTTAGAGCCAGGAATGTCTGCATTGTTCATTCTGGACCTTATTTTGAAAATTGTCGTATTTTTTAATTTTCGTGAAATTGGCCAAATTGCAAATTTCTGACCATGTTATTGGGTAGTTGAAATCGGTAAATGGGCAGTTTCTTGTGCTCAATCGATAGAAAAAATAGAGTTCTGAAGAAATAGTTATGAGTTTGGTTGACTGGAATAACGGAATTAGCCGAAAATAGGGCTCAAAGTGGGCGAAATTGCCGATTTTTAAATATCGCCGAAGTCGCTAACTTCGCGAGAGCGTAATTCCGTCAGTTTTCCATCAAATTTCGTTTTTTTGGTGTCTTTACAATCGGGAAAAGATTCTCTATCATTTCATAAGAAAAAATAATTTTTTTTTTTCGAATATTTTGCGACACCAGGAGCAACTTCAGGATTGGGCCCTTCGACAGTCAAAGGGTTAATGACTGAATGGGGGAAAGGGGGTATGCCATTGATCCTTCCCTCCACAAAGATTAAGTGTGAGAGGTTAATGAGGAACAGTCTTGTGTATAAATTATATTTTTGTAGGTGACAAAGTAGGAAAATATTTAGTAGGATTGGGATCTTGCAGGAACTCTGCACTCTTGGAGATGCTTATCAAAGAGTTAAGTAGTGATTATGAAACTCTTAACTGCTGCAATGCTATTGCTGAGAAATGAAAGCCAATTGCATATATGTTTGGTTCATCCATTATATCAAATAATTAATTTTTATCTCTGTGCATATCTTTTATACTTTGTTCTATCTTGATATGCCTTTATTAACAAGCAGTTTTATGTCAAATTATATAAATGGATGTCAGTCTCTGTTATGTTTAAATAACTTAGAAGAGCATTTAAAACACTTGCTGATTGCAATGCCTTGAAAAACAGAATGGTCAAAAAGCTAAGGATGGCATTGAGTGAGAGACAAATAAAAATGTTTGTAGTGTGGAAATGCAAAAATACAAGGATGTTAAAAAAATTAATAGGATATCTAAATCAGCATAGGTCAGAGACTTTGCACTACATGGTAAAGGTGTGCTAACTTCATGAAGAAGTGTGAAGGGTGAGCTTATTTGCTAGAGTTGTACAAGTATAACATACACTATATAAAAAATTAATTAATGGGTGATCAAGGCTAACTTTTATTCAGCTTGTCAAGTGGGGAATAATTTATTAATTTCAATAATTTTCTTCTTTCAGCTGATATCATGCAAAGTACATCTTAAATTTATGAAGATAGATGTAGCAGATTATTACCATAGTCACAAGAAAGCTCTAAACCCAAATGAATTATACAGCTTCAAACTGCAGGGAAAAAGGCTTGTGAAGGGGGAGGTATGCACAAAGGGGTTAAGTCAGAGTTGGAGAGGTAGCAAACTAATGTTATTTCTTTATATTTTGTGGAGCTTGTGTTTCTTTGTGATGATTACAGCAGAGAGGTTGTGATTAACTTCATGGTTCATGGTATTAACAGTAATGACACTGTAGTTAATGCAATTTAAAATACATTTATTTCAATTACATTTGTTTTACTGTCAGCAGGAATTCTCATGTAAAATATTTATTGACAATGATAAAATATAAAGGTAGTATAATGGTTGTATTCATGTGTATGTGTATGTTTTACACCATCTGCCACAGTGTCTTGTGGCCTGGTAGGTGGTGCACTTGCCTCACACACTGAGTGTCTGTGGTTCAGTCCCTGGCTGGTTGGAAACATTGGGCACATTTCCTTATACCTGCTGTCCCTGTTCACCTAGCAAGCAAGTAGGTACCTGGGTGTTAGGTGACTGGTGTGGGTTGCATCCTGGGGGACAAGATTGAAGGACCCCAGTGGAAATAAGACAGACAGTCCTCAATGACACACTGACTTTCAGGTTATCCTGGATGGCTAACCCTCTGAGGTTAAAAATCCAAACAAAATCTTATCTTATCTACCTGTAGTAGTTCATTGATAAAATGTCCTCGTCACTTGCTTGTATTACCCAAGAACTCTGTTTTGTGCATTGAAACTGCTCATTTTCTTGACTCCTGTTACGTGAGATATACAGGCAAAAAAAAATTAATGCTTCCATTTTTTGTAGCCTAGACGTAGGGCATATTGCACAACCAAAAGAACCCAGGTTCAAATCCTGGTCAGGGTGAGACGTATGCACACTTCTCCCTCCTTGTGCTTCTGTTTACTTAAAAAGATATAGGTATTGCACCTAGGAGTTAGTCCATTTAAGAAGGAAGGATACCTTGATGCATTTGAAGGGCTCTTCATCCAATGAAATGGAGATACTCTTTGATTCCTTCGCTCAAATGTAATTACAGTATTTTCCATGTCCATGACAACTGTGATTCCTGTGTGCTTAAAGCGTCCTAATGATTATAGTAATATGACTTAGTTGAATGTCATAGGTTGTATTCTAGGGGGAGAGGACCTGAGGACCCCAACAAAAATAAATCACACCACTTGATTTTCTTGGATTATTTTGGATTGCTAACCCTCCAGTGTTAATAATTTGAATGAAGTTGCTGTCTTTTACTGCATTTGTTTCAGGTCTGTTTCTCAAAATTGCTAAACTATGGTTTCTGGTAGCCATTGTTATACACTACTTCTGTGTTTAATCTAGCTCTATGTAGCAACTTGCATATATGCATCTGTTACATATCTTTCTTTCAAAATACTCTAATATCTCTTTATCACTTGACACACACTTCCTGAAAGTGACCCTTCAAAGTTCATGCAATGCTGTTCTTTATACTGGTCTGTGTTTTGAATGACTGAAATGACACATTTCTGTGTAAGAGACTACAAGACTCAATGGGTGTGTGCTCAGCCTCACCTGGATGTATACTTAGACTTACCTGGGATTGTACTCAGCCTCACCTGGGTGTTTAGCCTTACCTGGTAGTGTACTCAGCTTCTGGGTGTGTACTGAGTCTCATCTGAGTATTTAACCAGTATCACCTGCGAGTGTACTTAATTTCACTGAGAAATGTACTCAGTTTCACCAGAGGTGTATACTTAACCAGTGACATACCTGACATGTTTTGAAGTTTCTATCCTTTCAGCCTGACCTCAGGTGAGGCTTCCCTATTGACCACTTGGTCAGCCAGGCTGCTTATGTTAGTGTCTTACAGGCCTATCTGACTAACACAAACTGGCTGATCAGGAATTTGCAGATAGTATGTGATAAATAGTTTTGAAAACCGACAGCTTGAAGAATTGAGACACGTATGCAACATGGGAATCTTTATTGAAGAAACGTTTTGCCACACAGTGGCTTCATCAGTCCTATACAAAGCAGGAAGGTATAAGGAGAGGAGGAGTTTGAGGTAATCAGTCCCTCAGCCTGGAGCAATGTTTTAGGCCATCAGTCTTGAGAAAGTACAACACAGGGTGTAGCAGTGGCTTATATACTGTGTGGGGGAGGCAAAGCGGGTATCGAAAGGGTTCTTAAAAGGGAGAATCGTGGTTGAAAGAACACACTTGAGGATGGTAAATATTTGTAAACTGAGATGAGATGGAGCCCGGGTGGCCAAAGCCTTTTTCCTTTTTGAAAGGGTCTGCCGCCGGTGGAACGGGACAGGGGGTCACTGCCCATGTGGGCCGACGTCACACCAAGCACACCCCCTACAGGGACTGTGCTAAAGCACATGGATGATACTAAAGCTATGCTATATAATACGGGGGAATACGGGATCAGCAATATGCTGACAGCCGGTCAGTTACTTTGTCGTCCCGACATACATACTATCTAAGGCTGAACAGGCGGCGGACTGGGTGATTCTATACAATAACAAAATTCATATATAATTAGAAAAAGGATGGTAAAACATGTTTTGACGTAATGGGTGTTAACGTAATCTTTACAAACTATAAAACAATTCATTATACAATAGGATGGAATTGATCGATCGATCTGTATTCATGCACTTACGGATTCTGAGGAAGATAATTAATACAAGAAGTGTTTAAAAAAAAGGGCAGTTGGGGTTGCACGCAAATCTAGACTGTTAATTTCGAATCGGGGGAACGTAACACGAAAATTTTTGACAATGATCATTAATAAAAAAACCCAGTTTTTTAATTTTCATTCACCCGGGACATCAAATTATACGACTATGACTTTTAAAACCCCAAATCTGCGGGGGTAATTTTTTCATATGCAGAAGGGTTTCATCTCGGGGAGGATCGAATTCCTCTGCAATGGCTAACACATCCCTTGACTGAGAGAGATCTAAAGGATTCTAAAAAAAACAACTAAAATCACTAGTGACTGGGGGAATTACTAACTGTCGCTAGGAGACTAAACCTCGACTATTCGATCAGTAATTTTGGCCAATAAAAATTTCACTAATGGGTACGGGGGCTTCACAGTAAAAAATAAGTTTTCCGGGAGCAGGAATCGAACACACCAGAACAAAAGGGGATGGTTCTTTGGGCATTTTTGAATCCCGACAGTAAATGGGGATCTGCGAACTCACTAACGTGTCGCGTAAAGCACAGGACTACATTTGACTTCCCCAGGAAAATTTTTCAAAAGTGGGATTGAACTCTTGGATAGTCAAGCCATCTGGCAACCTTCCAGTAGGCTGTTTGTTCTGGAAAAAAGGTAACATTTCCCTTCCTTTACTGGGGGAAAGAAAAACTCGGTGGAGGGATGACCCCCCCCGGTTGAAAAAAATTAACGCATAACAAAATAGAGCAAGGGAGAACGAATTCTACTATCTAAAACTCAAACACAGGAGAAAAAATGAACACGGTGAACAATGTGATATTCAATCTGATGCACACAGTGAACGAGGTATCACCCCAAAAAGAAACTACATTAAAAACGTTAACAGTGAAAGTTACTCGAAACAAAACTTCTTACAATGCCTATTACTGTAACTAGGAGGGGGATCCCCATCGGAAACATTAGGAAACAAAACAGACACTCTAGTGAGAACACACTGAACAAGAGTTTTTTCTGCGAGGGGAAGTCACATCAACAAGAGTGGCATTACTATTGAAAGTAATCGTTTTTGACAAGGCTCCCCTGTGGAGAAATACACTCAATAGCATCATTGCGGGGTAGGCTGTGCATCAAAGCTGTCTGGTGCCCCCGGACCCCTGAGGGCAAGGGAAAAACCTATCCTGAAAGTCTGAGGTATGGGTGGAACACAGAGGGGAAAATGACAGAATTACATGCCTACCGCTGGGCTACGTTAATAAGAAATTTCCCGGTCTTGGAAACTTAATCTAAACTCAATTTCGCGCACTTTAAAAAATTCTCAGATACAAGTGTGAGAAAAAACACTTTGCCAAGGGCTAAATATTTCTTTCATCAGAAAGGGAATGTTGGTAGGGACTGATTCATATTGATTTTTTGATGGAAGAACACTAAGTGAACGTTCAAAATGACTGGGACTCTTCTCATTAAAAAATACTGAAGGGAAAATAAGTCAAGAAAAAAAAAATGGAGAGAATGCACGTAAGCTTAAATGGAAAAAAAAAAAATGCTTAACTATTCTGCATAAGTAATTTAAAAATTGACAAGTTACACAGAAAGCAAAGAAACTCACAAAAGAAGAATATGCAACTTAGAAAACACTAAAAATCAAGAGAACTTGACTTTGCTAAATCTTTTTTGCTCAACTTTTACTTTAAATTGAATAAATGGCACGTAAAGTTGTCTTTACTTTCAAGCAAACAAAAAAATACACAAAAAATGAAAAAATGGACTAAAAGACGTCAAAAATTAAAAACAAACCCACAATTCACTGAAATAAAAATTAAAATGACAGACAGAAAAAATATATGCAAGAAAGAGCATAAAACTGCACTAAAAAAAAACTGTAGAAATTATCAATAATGCTAATCAAAAAAAATTGCACAACATGCATAAATTTTTGAAAGAAAAAACTTTAGTAGCAACAAAATATTTTGCCAAGAATTATTGCAAAATGAGTCAATGTGCAAAAATTTAAAAATTATAACACACAAAAAAAAGAAAATATAAAGGGAATGAACACTAACTCTTAACTGCACTTAAACAACACTTAAAAAGGGAAAAAGAACAATTTTATTTTAAAAAAGGGGAACTTAAAAATTGCATAAGAGTAAATTTTGTTCAATAAAATATAAAAAAAAAAAATTTAATAGGTGCTAAAAACACAAACAAAAGGAATACAATGCTTACAGTGATGCAAACACAAAACATCAAGATAAATCGTACTAAATTTTTTTGCAATGAAATTGATTTTTAAAAAAATTTTTTTAAACATGAGTTCTTGCTGACAAAACAATGGCACATTGTCTGGGGAAATAAAAAATTTAAAAACACTGGCTGAAAAAAGGAAATAAACCCCAAGAATGTTAAAACACACAGGGAAAAAAAATAAAATTACACAAAACGGGGAAGAAAAAAAAAATAAAAAGACAACACGAGTTGTGTGCAGAAATGAGGTAAAAAAATTACTGAATTTTTTCACGGGAAATTTCTGAATTTTAAACAAAGTTTATATTGCTCATTGTTGCCACAAAACTAAGGAAACTAATACTTCTTCAATGTATAAAAAGAAACCAAAAAACAGATTAAAAATAATGCACGAAAATTAACACAATTAAGGAGTTTAAAGGGAAATTTATGCAATCAGTACATGATAAAACTGAGTCTGATCAAGGTCACTGAAAAGTCATAAGAGAAAAATTCATGGGAACCCCCAAAAAAAAGTTCAACACTCGCAAAGTCTCAAAAAAAAAAAAATATTATCGCTGTAACAACTAGAAGAATGAGCGATGGATTGTTTATATCGTCTTGCTGCTGTCCTTGCACGATGATCGTAGAATTGCGCTTAAATCGGCTTAGGAAACATAGGGGGCTTTTAAAAATTTTGGGGCGACACACCTAGCCCCTTTACCCCCTTTGGCCTTAAAATTGGGCACAACCCCTTTGCAGTGCCCAAAAACTGATGGGTAGGTGAGTTTGTAATGGGCCCACTGTAGTTGGGTTGTGGGTAATGGGTGGCGAGGCGTCTGAGACCGGCAATGGTGCGACACACGTGATCGTGAGTGGCGGGCTTATGGGTTGAACTCGTAAGCCCATGAAAAACCCACCTGCCCCGAAGATAATTTTAAGCCGGCTTGCTTAAAATAAACCCCCGAAAAAACTACAAAACAAGGAGACAAAGGGGCACTCGAATGCTTGGAGCTTGAATCACAAGCATGAGGCTACCACGTGGCTTGTCGAGTATGGGTAAAACCAAATGGGTTAGGTGGGGTTGGGGTTTCTTTTCCCTTCACACAGAAGGCTTGAAACCCCCCGAGAGCACAGCGGGGGGGAAGCTGGGTTTGGGAGGCAAAATAATTTGGATGAGAGGTAGGCGGGACTGGCTGGGATGTTCTGCTCCCCCACCCCAGACGGAAGCTGGGGTTATTTTGCAAACTCGGGGGCAACCCCCCGGGAGTAAAACAAAAAGCAGATAACCACTAATCAAAAGACTGACCCGTGAATAATGTAGAAGCTGGGAGAGTAGTGGCTTGGGTGTGGCTGGGTGAACTCGGTAGTCTTAGCCCACTGGTCACACGAAAAGGCCGTCTTGTGGCGAAATTTTTACCCAGAAAAACGCTGTAATCGTAGAATTACGGCTCCCGCGTCACCATTTATGTTTTTTAAGGGGGTTTTAAATGAGATATCGAGGTTGAAAATAACACACTTGTAGGATGGTAAAAAATTTTCGACTGAGTGAGAGATGGAGCCCGGGGCCAACCTGTTCACGTTTTGTAGGTCTGCCGCCGAGTGAGAACGGGACAGGGGGATCACTGCCCCTGTTGGGGCCATGAGTCACACCCGCTACAGGCCTCGAGGGATCTCTTGTCTAAAAAACATGGATATACTAATATGCTAGCTATATAATAAGGGGAATAAGGGATCAGCAACTATGCGACACAAGGACGTGGGGTTATAGTGGAACCATCCCTTAGTCAAAAAAAGTCTTTTCCAAAGGGTTGGGCAAGTTTTTTAAGAATTCTTTGTATCAAGATCCCCTGATGATGAGTGTCGACAGATTGCTAAGTGTTCAAATTTTTCAAGCTGTCGGGGTTTACAAAAACCCTTTATCAATCTGTAGAAATTTTAGCATCTGGGGCTTGATACAAAAACTCTTCAAAAAAATTTTCTAACCTTTGGGCGAAACCCACTTTGACTGTGGATGGTTCCACTGCCCCCCCCCTCCCCGACACCCCCTGACTACGTATTAAGCCACTTTTCGGCCCCGGTGCTGTACTTTCTACAAATTTTATGAACTGAAACATCGACTCCCGGGAGGGACTGATTCCCAAAAACCTCCTTTTTTACCTTCCCGCTTTGTATGGGTGCGAAGTCCTGTTGGGAAATGTTTCTTCAATAAAATTCCCAATGTTGCACAAGTGTCCAATTCTTTCAGAAATAGTTGTTTGTTTCCTAGTAAAAAATTTACCTTCGTTCTGGCTTTTTTTTTTAAAAATTCCTTGGGTAACTGGTTTTGGAAGTCTTGGGCCAAAGAGTGATCCTAATTGTACTTATGGCACCTTTTTTCCACCGGGGGTAATCTACATTTCTCCCCCATTTCCATCCATTTTGCTGTTATGGCAGTTTGACATTTTTGGGGCCCAGTCCTAAAATCTTCCTTATATTATATTACGGTATGTCTCTCTGTTTCTCATTTCCCAAAAAGAATAACCAAGTCCTTTGAGGCATTCCCTAATTCGATGTTTTATTGATTCTTTTAAGCAGTAAACAACCTCTGTACATTTGTCCCTCTTTTTTTTATTTTTTTTTTTTTTTTTTTTACAAAGGTTTGACAAGGTTAAGGATCCCTAGCTTTTTTTGACAAGCTATTTAAGGGTTAAGAATCCTAACTTTTTTTGGCAAGCTAAGAGCGTTACCCACATTTGCTCATTTTTTAAAGCATTTTTATTGCTATAGACATCAAGTAGGGGACAGGGGAAGTTGGAGCCATCTTGGGCCAGCATTTTCATTTGTTCAGCTGACTTTATCTCATTGACTCATTATGCGTACGAATGTGTTCCCAAATCAAGTCTAAGACTATGGGGCTCTTCGCACCCACTCTAGGTTGAGGATGTTACCTCATCTTCGTCAATTCTACTGTCTTCAAGTTAGTCCTAGAATTTTTATTGATAAAGACTGGATGGCGGGAAACGTCTACAGTAAAGATACCCAGATGTTACATGTTCTTAAATTTTCCTGGGTATATATATACAATGGAGTGTGTTTTGGGAAGGGTACAGCCAGATGAAGTTGTGCTTTCTGCCCGTTTGTGACATAAAAACTTGTTTCATGCTGTCCTCAAAGTGGATCAAATTTTGGCTTTGACAATTTGGCCTTTTACTAGCAGAAGGCCATACATCCCTCCTATGTTGAAGGATTCTGAAGTGACAGATCTATCCAGGATGGGTCCCGGGGAGAGATGAGAGTTTGCTCTGTTTTTCTTCTTCAAGCAGTCGAGATGAGGGGGGGGCAGGTAAACCAAGAAAGTGGGGCATACTCAAAGGGTGACGTACTTGTGCCTCGAAAAGAAATCTTGCAACCCCCACGTCAAGCAGATCGAGTACGGCGAATGCTGTAAACTTCCTGGTGCCCTTTTTTTGCAAGTTTAAAAAATGGTTTTTCTTTGGTTTTTTTGGAGTCAAATTTCACCCCAAGGTATCAACTTCTTCTCCAGGTGCCAAACCCCCCATTCATCCTTTTTACTGCACCAGCATTACCATCCTGGGGCCCCAAAACGATCTCATTTGCATTTTTCAGGTGCAAATGTTACTTGCCCTTATTTCCCCCCGCTGATATAGCTCTCAGCTGGTGATTGATGTAGCTTAGAGCAGCTAGCATTTCTTCTTTTGGATAAGTGAATTTTCAGTGCACAGTCATCTGCATATGCATGTGATTCTGGGATGAGATGAAGAAGGTCATTGAAGTGGGACATTCCATAACAATGGTCCCAGCACGCTTCCTTGTGGAACACTTGCCCAATTAGGATGTCTTGCTGATTCCGTTCCATTGAGAACTACACTTAGAGATCTACCATGAAGGTAATCACTGAGGAGACATAGCGTAGAGCCTGCAATTCCCAGTGCTTGAAGTTTTGCCAAGAGGCCCTGGTGCCACACCCGGTCGAAAGCGCCAGCAATGTCCAGTGCTACCACACAGCTGACTTTGGATTCATCCAGTGACTGGTGCCACTTAGTGGAGAGGTTTAACAACAGATCAGCAGCAGAGTAACCTTTCCTGAAGCCATATTGACGATCACAAAGTAGTGAGTGGTAGTCAAAAAACTCTGTCGTTTGTCTTGAGATTATTGTCTCAAGGATCTTACCAAGGATCTCTCTCTCTCTCTCTCTCTCTCTCTCTCTCTCTCTCTCTCTCTCTCTCTCTCTCTCTCTCTCTCTATCTCTCTTTCTCTTTTTCTTCTTTCTCTTTCTTCTCTTTCTTTCTCTTTCTTTTCTTTCTCTTTCTTTCTTTCTTTCTCTCTTTTCTCTTTCTTTCTTTCTCTTTCTCTCTTTTCTCTTTCTCTCTCTTTTTCTTTCTCTTTTTCTCTTCTCTCTTCTCTTCTCATCTCTCTCTCTCTTCCTCTCTCTCTCTCTCTCTCTCTCTCTCTCTCTCTCTCTCTCTCTCTCTCTCTCTCTCCCTCTCTCTCCCTCTCTCTCCCCTCTCTCTCCCCTCTCTCCCCCCTCTCTCCCCTCTCTCTCTCCCTCTCCCCCCTCTCTCCCCTCTCTCTCCCCTCTCTCTCTCCCCTCTCTCTCCCCTCTCTCTCTCCCCCTCTCTCCCCTCTCTCTCTCCCTCTCTCTCTCCCCCCTCTCTCTCCCCTCTCTCCCCTCTCTCTCCCCTCTCTCTCTCCCCTCTCTTCTCTCCCCTCTCTCTTCTCCCCTCTCTCCCTCTCTCTCTCCCCTCTCTCTCTCCCCCTCTCTCTCCCCTCTCTCCCCCCTCTCTCCCCTCTCTCCCTCCCTTCCTCTCCTCTCCCCCCTCTCCCCTTCTTCCCCTCTCTCTCTTCCCCTCTCTCTCCCCTGCCTTGAAAGATGCTTCTGAGCACTGAACAATATTAAAGTCTTGAGAAACACCAGTGATTTGATAAGTATCATCACTGGTGTTGCTTCTCTTGCTGGAAATGTTCCCATAATCCATCTACTTGTTTTCCTGGTCTTTGCGTTTCCCCTCTGGTGGGTGTATCAGCCTCGCAGGGGAGTGTACTTATTATTCCAGGGGTTTACTGTGTCTCATGGAGGTTTGTACTTAAACCACAGAACAAGTTGGATTAGAAAATCACGGCAAGTGAGTCGTATAACTCCAGACTAGTGCATAGGTATATGTGGTCACAGTGGGGCGCATGCGAACCTTCCTATACCTGGAGGGGGTTTGGGGGGTCAGTACCCCCGTGGCCTGGTCCATGACCAGGCCTCGCAGTGGATCAGGGGCCTGATCAGCCAGGCTGTTACTGCTGGCTGCATGCAGATCAATGTATAAACCACAGCCCAACTGGTCGGAAACTGACTTTAGATGCCTGTCCAGCTCCCTCATGAAGATAGCCAGGGGTCTTTGGTAATCCCCGTTATGTATGCTGGGAGGCGTTGAACATCTTGGGCTCATGCCACTTATTGTGTTGTCTCAGCCTCATGGGGCGTACTGAACCTCATGGGGTGCACTGAACCTCATGGGGCGTACCGAACCTCATGGGGCGAACTGAACCTCATGGGGCGTACTGAACCTCATGGGGTGTACTGAACCTCATGGGGTGTACTGAACCTCGTGGTGTGTACTCAGCTTCATGGGATGTACTCAACTTCATGGGGGTTGTATCCAGCATCACAGGAGGGGGGTACTCAGCCTCCTGGGGATATACTACACGACCCCAGAAAATAATTATAGAGGTCTGTTATACAACTTAATGTGTGGATGGTGTATACATTACCCACTCGTCTCATACCCCGTAAACTCTCCCCCCCCCCATCCTTCTCTTACCCCTTTCCCCATCTCCCAACGCCGCGAGGAGGAGGGGGGAAATGGAATGTATGGATGGCCAACTATTTTATCCGCCTTCCCCCCTCCCCATTCTCTCTCTCTCTCTCTCTCTCTTTTTTACACAGGGTTTGAGAAGGTTAAGGATCCCTAGCTTTATTGACAAGCTATTAAGGTTATAATCCTAACTTTATGGCAAGCTTAAGAGCGTTCCTACATCAGCTAGCTCATTTGAAAGCATTTTTTTGCTATGGATTTGCTCTTCTCTCTCTCTCTCTCTCTTTCTCTCTCTCTTCTTTTCTCTCATCTCTCTCCTCTCTTTTTTACACAGGGTTTGACAGGTTAAGGATCCTAGCTTTATTGGAAAGCTATTTCACAGGTAAGGATTCCTACTTTATTTAAGCTAAGAGCTGTACTACATCAGCTCATTTGAAGCATTTTATTGTTATGAGACATACAAGTAGGGAACAGGATTGAAAGTTGGAGCATCTGTGGACATTTTCATTTGAAAATCAATGTCTTTATCTCGTTGACATCATTATCCTGTACGGAATGTGTTACCATACTCGAGTCATCCTGGTATGTATTGATCTAGATGGAGTGTATGTTCTGGAGAAGGGTCATTTTTCCAAACTGAAGTTGCTGCTTTCTGCCGTTCTTGTGGCATTATAAACTTGTTTCACTGTACTCGAAGTGGATCCAAGTGTGGTTTTTTCTATTTTGGCCTAGTAATTTAACAGTAAGGCCCACATCCCTCCTTGTTGAAGCTCTGCTGAATGACGATCTATCCAGGATGGTCCAGGCGAGAGTAAATGGCTTGCTTGTTCCTCTACTGTCAAGCAGTCGCAATTGAGAGGGGCAGGCAAACAAGGAAGTGGGAGCATACTCAAGGTGTGAGCGGACTTGTGCCTCGTCAGGTCTTGAACCCTAGTCAAGGTGGGAGATATATTTTATATAATTATATATATATTTTTATATATAATAAATATTATATATATATATATATATATATATTTTTTTTATTATTATTATTATAAAAATATTATATATATTTATAGGTAGTATGTTGGTAGAAGCAACCACCCAGGAGGTTTTACCGTCCCGCAAATGAATTTTAAAACGGAAAAACCCGTAATTGTTTTTCAGATGGTGGGTTGCGGTGTCATTTTTTCCTAAACAGCAAGATTTCAGGTACCCTCTTGTACTTCTACTTACACTTAGGTCAACTCACATACTGTACAAGCATATATTACACACCCCTCTGGGTTTTCTGCTATTTTCTTTCTAGTTCTTGTTCTTGTTTATTTCCTCTTATCTCCATGGGGAAGTGGAATAGAATTCTTCCTCCGTAAGCCATGCGTGTTGTAAGAGGCGACTAAAATGCCTGGAGCAAGGGGCTAGTAACCCTTCTCCCGTATAAATTACTAAATTTAAAAAGAGAAACTTTCGTTTTTCTTTTTGGGCCACCCTGCCATGGGGAAGTGGAACAGAATTCTTCCTCCGTAAGCCATGCGTGTCGTAAGAGGCGACTAAAATGCCGGGAGCAAGGGGCTAGTAACCCCTTCTCCCGTATAAATTACTAAATTTAAAAAGAGAAACTTTCGTTTTTCTTTTTGGGCCACCCTGCCTTGGTGGGATACGGCCGGTTTGTTGAAAATATATATATATATATATATATATATATATATATATATATATATATATATATATATATATATATATATATATATATAATAATATACATATACACACAGCGCAACGTTGTCCAGATAAGTTTTCTGTAACGTGTCATTTCTGAAGACAGTTATTAGCGTCACCAGTTTAACATTTACCAGCTTAGCTATGTGATCAGTGTTCTTTTGCTTTGAGTGATATACGTGTCTGGTGATTGAGTCAGGTAGTGAATTGTCTGTGATCACTTTTTACTAGCTCCTATCTTCAGTATATTAAACGTTGTAGGACGGAACTTTTCGAGACATTGGTTGGACAATTCATATTGTTTATCAGTCATTTTTGCAGTTTCTTAGTTATTTTCTTTTCCTATTTAACTTATTTTTTTCTGTCCTCCCTTCCCTTGGTACGTATATGATTCACACACGCCAGGTAAAGTGCTGCTGCCGTTCTGTATGATAATTACATTGTGGGAACAGAAGATAACTGTTTCTCTGATATACTCTTGTTATATTCCATGTGTTACATGGTGTTAAAATCTGTCAGCCTAAGCTGAGAGAGACTGTTAGGGCTGTGAGGATATCATCAAGTTTCCAGGGTTTCGTTCTAGCATAGGTTCAACTGATCCTTGGGGACGCCACTTGTTAGTTTTCTCCTCTTGATGTTTCCTCCCTCTCTATAACTCTACCTCTTGTTTATCTAACATTCCCTTTTCCAGTGAAGAACCTTGTCATCCCGGCCTGTTTCTCCATATTCTGAATTAGTCTCCTGTGTGGCAGCCTTAAAAGCTTTCTGATAGTCAAGGAATCTACTGTCCGAAAACACTTCTGCTTAACTCTTATCAGCCTCTCGAGGAATTCTAATGAATTTGTAAGGCAAGATTTTCGTTTTCATCTTTAAAACCTATGTTTGTGTTCCATGAGAAGGAGAATTTTATGTTAGTGTTTTAATAGTCTTATTAATGTCTTCAGCAACTTAACCTATTTTCATGGATACTGGTCAGATAAGCTCCTCTTGTTTACCTCTTGTATTAATAATGATACAACGTTGGGTGTCTATACGTTGGTTGTCTTCTAGTTGTCTGGTAGCACCTATCTACGTTGGTTGTTTTCTAGTTGTTTGGTAGCACTCCTGTCCCTACATTGGTTGTCCTCTAGTCATCTGGTAACACTTGTCCAGGGTTGGTGGTGGTTTGGCATCAGACAGGAGACAACCACCACCTGCTTGTGTCGTGGTCATCATTGTGGTAGTGTGGAACAAGTTTTAAAGCATTAGCTACTAAAACAGAATTTTTTTGTATTAAAACGCATAATGCAAATATATTTGTCATTGAACGGCAAGGAGGAGAGGTGGGCGTACTGCAAGACACTGGGAAAACCCACCCTCCTTCACGAGTCAGTACCCTGGCATTAGTGAAACCATCGCCCTGAGAGATTTTAGTAAGACAAGTGGGTTCCATGACCCTAGAAACACACACACACACACATATACACACACACACACAAACACACACACACACACACACACACACACACACACACAACACACACACACACGAGTTTGGAACCCACACCTGGTCAAGCACGTCAAGAAGTTAGAGAAAGTACACAGGTTTGCAACAAGGCTAGTTCCGGAGCTCAGGGGTATGTCCTACGATGAAAGGTTGAGGGATATCGGACTGACGACACTGGAGGACAGGGGGGTCAGGGGAGACATGATAACGACATTCAAAATGCTGCCGAGAATAGATAAGGTGGACAGAGATAGGATGTTCCTGAGAGGGGACACAGAAATAAGGGGTCACAATTGGAAGCTGAAGACTCAGACGAGTCACAGGGATGTTAGGAAGTATTTCTTCAGTCATAGAGTAGTCAGGAAGTGGAATAGCCTAGCAAGTGATGTAGTGGAGGCAGAAACCATACATAGCTTTAAGACGAGGTATGACAAAGCTCAGGAAGCAGAGAGAGAGAGAGAGGACCTAGTAGCGAACAGTGAAGAGGCGGGGCCAGGAGCTGAGTCTCGACCCCTGCAACCACAATTAGGCGAGTACACACACACACACTCCTTCTTTAAGAAGAGGTATGTTAAAGCTCATGGAGCGGGAAGAGTGACCTAGTAGCTGCCAGTGAAGAGACGGGGCCAGGAGCTGTGACTACTCGACCCCTGCAACCACAACTAGTTGAGTAAAATTAGGTAAATTCTCTCTCTCTCTCTCTCTCTCTCTCTCTCTCTCTCTCTCTCTCTCTCTCTCTCTCTCTCTCTCTCTCTCTCTCTCTCTTCCTCCCTCCCTCCCTCCCTCCTCCCTCCCTCCCTCCCTCCCTCTAGAGGTGTGTGTGTGGATTTATATTTAGATGTTTCCTGTGAGCCATATGGGTTTAGCGCTATAGCTACTAATGCCGCCTTGCTGGCAGGTATAATAGACTCAGGGAGTTTCGGAGGTGCACTTGTCCAGGCTAGAGCAATGGTGATGCTGGTGTTACTGTCAGTGTGAGAGGATGTCAGTAGTTGTGATGGTGTCAGTGTGAGAGGATGTCAGTAGTTGTGATGGTGTCAGTGCGAGAGGATGTTAGTAGTTGTGATGGTGTCAGTGTGAGAGGATGTCAGTAGTAGTGATGCTGGTGTTATGGTCAGTGTGAGAGGATGTCAGTAGTAGTGATGCTGGTGTTATTGTCAGTGTGAGAGGATGTCAGTAGTAGTGATGCTGGTGTTATGGTTAGTGTGAGAGGATGTCAGTAGTTGTGATGCTGGTGTTATGGTTAGTGTGAGAGGGTGTCAGTAGTAGTGATGCTGGTGTTATTGTCAGTGTGAGAGGATGTCAGTAGTAGTGATGCTGGTGTTATTGTCAGTGTGAGAGGATGTCAGTAGTTGTGATGCTGGTGTTATTGTCAGTGTGAGAGGATGTCAGTAGCAGTGATGCTGGTGTTATTGGCAGTGTGAGAGGACGTCAGTAGTTGTGATGGTGTCAGTGTGAGAGGATGTCAGTAGTAGTGATGCTGGTGTTGTCAGTGAGAGAATGTCAGTAGTAGTGATGCTGGTGTTATTGTCAGTGTGAGAGGATGTCAGTAGTTGTGATGCTGGTGTCAGTGTGAGAGGATGTCAGTAGTAGTGATGCTGGTGTTATTGTCAGTGTGAGAGGATGTCAGTAGTTGTGATTCTGGCGTTATGGTCACTGTGAGAGGATGTCAGTAGTTGTGATGCTGGTGTTATTGTCAGTGTGAGAGGATGTCAGTAGTTGTGATGCTGGTATTGTCAGTGTGAGAGGATGTCAGTAGTGATGCTGGTGTTATTGTCAGTGTGAGAGGTGTTAAGATAACCAGTGAGGGGTAGAGGTCAGACAGCAGCCTAGTACTTGATGCTCGCACCAACAAGCTTCCATCCTCCATGACCTCTAATTTACCCTTCCTCTCCGTCCCTGCCTCCTCTCCGTCCCTGCCTCCTCTCCGTCCCTGCATCCTCTACCACGTCATTACCCTCTCCTCCTCCTTGTATCTCTCCTCTCCCACGTCATTACCCTCTCCTCCTCGTATCTCCCCTCTCCCACGTCATTACCCTCTCCTCCTTGTAGCTCTCCTTTCCCACGTCATTACTCTCTCCTCCTCCTTGTAGCTCCCCTCTCCTTCTCCTTTTAGCTCTCCTTTCCCACGTCATTACCCTCTCCTCCTCCTTGTAGCTCTCCTCTCCCACCTCATTACCCCTCCTCATCCTTGTAGCTCTCCTCTTCCACGTCATTACCCCCTCCTCATCCTTGTAGCTCTCCTCTTCCACGTCATTACCCTCTCCTCCTCCTTGTATCTCTCCTCTCTGACGTCATTACCCTCTCCTCCTTGTATCTCTCCTCTCTCACGTTATTACCCTCTCCTCTTCGTATCTTTCCTCTCTCACCCCATTACCCTCTCCTTTTCCCTTCTACACCATAACCCTCCCATCTCCATCCTTTCTTCCCTTCCTCTCCACCACACTCACCTGCCATACTTCTTACTGTACAGTCCATAATCCGACCCAGCTTTGTCTTGGGTCAGCCTTAATTCAATGGGTATTACTTAGCATTAGTGAAATGTGTTCCTGTCGTGATGTTCGGGTTGTGTATTATCTCACTTATGATTGCTGGGGTTGATTCTTAGCTACTGGCTCCGTGTCTTAACTTGCTGCTTGCTCTTAAAACTTATGTATGACGCCTGTATCCACTTCGTCGAGTCATCCCACTTCCCTGACCATCCTGAGACTGAAGAAATGCTTCCTGACAACCCTGTGGCTCAACTGTATCTTTAATTTCCAGCTGTATCTCAGAGTACCTGTATCCCACTACTCAGACAGCCTGTCCATGTCTACTATCAATTTTTTTTTTGAGTATTTTTTATGTTATCATGTCTTTCCTAGTTGTCCTGTCCTCTAGTGTTGTTAGATTTAATTCCATTAGCCTCTCCTCATAGCTCATACTTTGGGATAAGCTTCGTTGCATACCCCTGCACTCTATAGTTTCCTAAGGAGCATGACTTTTCAGGTGTGGGTTCCGTATCGGCGCTGCCTACTTTTAGATGGGCCTGTCATTCAGTATGTATCAAGGACCCGGAGTGACACATTGTTGAGATTCCTGAAGGCTACTCCAAGACTTGCCAGACGAGTATTCGGCTGATATAAGTTTCTGGTACTATGTTATGTATTATGCTTACTCCTAGGTCTTTCTCTTTGAGTGAGGTCTGCATCCTCTGTCTCCTGAGTCTGTGTTCTGTGTCCAGTCTTCTGGCCCCTTCCCCAGTCTAAATAACTTTGCATTTGCTGGGATTGAATTCAGATCAGTTTGCAGCCTTTCCCTGTTCTCATATGTGTTTTTTTTTTTCAACAAGTCGGTCGTCTCCCACCGAGGCAGGGTGACCCAAAAAAAAAGAAAGAAAATCCCCAAAAAGAAAATACTTTCATCATCATTCAACACTTTCACCACACTCACACATTATCACTGCTTTTGCAGAGGTGCTCAGAATACAACAGTTTAGAAGCATATACGTATAGAGATACACAACATATCCCTCCAAACTGCCAATATCCCAAACCCCTCCTTTAAAGTGCAGGCATTGTACTTCCCATTTCCAGGACTCAAGTCCGACTATATGAAAATAACCGGTTTCCCTGAATCCCTTCACTAAATATTACCCTGCTCACACTCCAACAGATCGTCAGGTCCCAAGTATCATTCGTCTCCATTCACTCCTATCTAACACGCTCATGCACGCTTGCTGGAAGTCCAAGCCCCTCACCCACAAAACCTCCTTTACCCCTCTTTCCAACCCTTTCGAGGACGACCCCTACCCCTCTTTCCTTCCCCTATAGATTTATATGCTTTCCATGTCATTCTACTTTGATCCATTCTCTCTAAATGACCAAACCACCTCAACAACCCCTCTTCTGCCCTCTGACTAATGCTTTTATTAACTCCACACCTTCTCCTAATTTCCACACTCCGAATTTTCTGCATAATATTTACACCACACATTGCCCTTAGACAGGACATCTCCACTGCCTCCAACCGTCTCCTCGCTGCTGCATTTACCACCCAAGCTTCACATCCATATAAGAGTGTTGGTACTACTATACTTTCATACATTCCCTTCTTTGCCTCCATAGGTAACGTTTTTTGACTCCACATATACCTCAACGCACCACTCACCTTTTTTCCCTCATCAATTCTATGATTAACCTCATCCTTCATAAATCCATCCGCCGACACGTCAACTCCCAAGTATCTGAAAACATTCACTTCTTCCATACTCCTCCTCCCCAATTTGATATCCAATTTTTCTTTATCTAAATCATTTGATACCCTCATCACCTTACTCGTTTCTATGTTCACTTTCAACTTTCTACCTTTACACACATTCTCAAACTCATCCACTAACCTTTGCGATTTTTCTTTAGAATCTCCCATAAGCACAGTATCATCAGCAAAAAGTAACTGTGTCAATTCCCATTTTGAATTTGATTCCCCATAATTTAATCCCACCCCTCTCCCGAACACCCTAGCATTTACTTCTTTTACAACCCCATCTATAAATATATTAAACAACCATGGTGACATTACACATCCCTGTCTAAGACCTACTTTTACCGGGAAGTATTCTCCCTCTCTTCTACACACCCTAACCTGAGCCTCACTATCCTCATAAAAGCTCTTTACAGCATTTAGTAACTTACCACCTATTCCATATACTTGCAACATCTGCCACATTGCTCCTCTATCCACTCTATCATATGCCTTTTCTAAATCCATAAATGCAATAAAAACTTCCCTACCTTTACCTAAATACTGTTCACATATATGCTTCAATGTAAACACTTGATCTACACATCCCCTACCCACTCTGAAGCCTCCTTGCTCGTCCGCAATTCTACATTCTGTCTTACCTCTAATTCTTTCAATTATAACCCTACCGTATACTTTTCCTGGTATACTCAGTAAACTTATTCCTCTATAATTTTTACAATCTCTTTTGTCCCCTTTCCCTTTATAAAGGGACTATACATGCTCTCCGCCAATCCCTAGGTACCTTCCCCTCTTTCATACATTTATTAAACAAAAGTACCAACCACTCCAACACTATATCCCCCCCTGCTTTTAACATTTCTGTCATGATCCCATCAGTTCCAGCTGCTTTACCCCCTTTCATTCTACGTAATGCCTCACGTACCTCCACCACACTTACATTCTGCTCTTCTTCACTCCTAAAAGATGGTATACCTCCCTGGCCAGTGCATGAAATTTCCGCCTCCCTTTCTTCCTTAACATTTAAAAGTTCCTCAAAATATTCTCGCCATCTACCTAATACCTCCCTCTCCCCATCTACTAACTCCCCTATTCTGTTTTTAACTGACAAATCCATACTTTCCCTAGGCTTTCTTAACTTGTTTAACTCACTCCAAAATTTTTTCTTATTTTCATTAAAATTTCTTGACAGTGCCTCTCCCACTCTTTCATCTGCTCTCCTTTTGCACTCTCTCACCACTCTCTTCACCTTTCTTTTACTCTCCATATACTCTGCTCTTCTTATAACACTTCTGCTTTGTAAAAACCTCTCGTAAGCTACCCTTTTCTCTTTTATCACACCCTTTACTTCATCATTCCACCAATCACTCCTCTTTCCTCCTGCCCCCACCCTCCTATAACCACAAACTTCTGCCCCACATTCTAATACTGCATTTCTAAAACTATTCCAACCCTCTTCAACCCCCCCACTACTCATCTTTGCACTAGCCCACCTTTCTGCCAAATATTCGCTTATATCTTGCCCGAACTTCCTCCTCCCTTAGTTTATACACTTTCACCTCCCTCTTATTTGTTGTTGCCACCTTCCTCTTTTCCCATCTACCTCTTACTCTAACTGTAGCTACAACTAAATAATGATCCGATATATCAGTTGCCCCTCTATAGACATGTACATTCTGGAGCCTACCCATCAACCTTTTATCCACCAATACATAATCTAACAAACTACTTTCATTACGTGCTACATCATACCTTGTATATTTATTTATCCTCTTTTTTCATAAAATATGTATTACTTATTACCAAATTTCTTTCTACACATAGCTCAATTAAAGGCTCCCCATTTACATTTACCCCTGGCACCCCAAATTTACCTACATACTCCCTCCATAACATTTTTACCCACTTTAGCATTGAAATCCCCAACCACCATTACTCTCACACTTGATTCAAAACTCCCCACGCATTCACTCAACATTTCCCAGAATCTCTCTCTCTCCTCTACACTTCTCTCTTCTCCAGGTGCATACACGCTTACTATAACCCACTTTTCACATCCAATCTTTATTTTACTCCACATAATCCTTGAATTTATACATTTGTAGTCCCTCTTTTCCTGCCATAGCTTATCCTTCAACATTATTGCTACTCCTTCTTTAGCTCTAACTCTATTTGAAACCCCTGACCTAATCCCATTTATTCCTCTCCACTGAAACTCTCCCACCCCCTTCAGCTTTGTTTCACTTAAAGCCAGGACATCCAGTTTCTTCTCATTCATAACATCCACAATCATCTCTTTCTTATCATTTGCACAACATCCACGCACATTCAGACTTCCCACTTTGACAATTTTCTTCTTCTTATTCTTTTTAGTAATCTTTACAGGAAAAGGGGTTACTAGCCCATTGTTCCCGGCATTTTAGTTGACTTTTACAACACGCATGGCTTACGGAGGAAAGATTCTTATTCCACTTCCCCATGGATATAAAAGGAAAAGTAATAAGACCAAGAACTATTAAGATAAAATCAAAGAAAACTCAGATGAGTGTGTATAAATAAACGTGTACATGTATGTGTAGTGTGACCTAAGTGTAAGTAGAAGTAGCAAGACGTACCTGTAATCTTGCATATTTATGAGACAGACAAAAGACACCAGCAATCCTACCATCATGTAAAACAATTACAGGCTTTCGTTTTACACTCACTTGGCAGGACGGTAGTACCTCCCTGGGTGGTTGCTTAATAGTTGTACACCATCAGCAAATAGGAGTATTTCTAACCAGATTCCATTTGGTATGTCATTCACATGCACCCAAAAAAAAAAAAATATCGTGATTCTAATATCGATCCTTGTGGCACTCCGCTTGTCACTTCACCATTTCGACGTCTCTTCCTGGACAGTCACTCTTTGCTTCCTATGCCGAAGGTACGCTGTGATACCGCTTGCACCAAGTTTTTGCCCCAGTCTGTTATGGGATAGTATCATATGCCTTTTTGCAGTCTAAGAAAACGCAACCCCCCATCTCTTCCAATACTTTGTCGTAAAATTCCAAGATTTACCATCTCTGAATCTGTGCTGGTTTTTGTTTATAAAAGCACTTCTCTCTAAGTGGTCTGCCGCTCCCCTTCTGTTAATCTTCATTACCTCGCATGTTATACATGTCAGTGAAACTGGCCCTTAGTTAAATGTTTCCTTCCTGTCTCATTTCCTAAATATAGGGACTACAATTGCTGTCTTCCATATCTCTGGTAACTGTCCCGTGTCCATTGACACGGGACAGTTGCCTCTGAAGTATCCAGCTAAGTAAAAAAAAAAAAAATAACGTCTTTCCCTGCTGTGTGTATGGTGTCCAGTACTAGTTATATTATCTTTCCCGAAGGTGCCGTAGGTTTTGAACCCATAGTAAAATGCGTATCTGTATTATCACTGTCCAGCTTAATCTGATAGATTTCAATACCTGATCTATGACACCTATCCTGTGTGATGGAATATAACAGGGAAGCATCCTGTGTGATGGAATATGACACGGAAACATTCTGTGTGATGGAATATGACACGGAAAATTTACTAGCTATTGTTCCCATTATGTAACAGTCACATAGAAACTTGTTCTCCAGTTTCACACGAACTGCGTTTTGTGTACATTTCTGCGCGCTCAAAACTGCTACGTATCGGCTAAGTTTGTTAGGTTAATGTATATCACTATATTTATATTTACTTAACTAACAAGGACGAAAAAATAGGTGATGTATGGCCTGGTAGCACCGGACGTGCCGTGGCATTTCAAATGTACATTTTCTCACGAACTAGAACAAAAGTGAGGATGGGTTGTAATGTGTGTAAGGTAGCAGCACACTGCGGGTGTACCCACTTATGTTTCGCATAAGCTTTCCTTAGGATGTGCAAGATGTATTACCATAACTGTAACCAATCTGTAATGAAACAAAACCTGTAAACTCACCCATCATAACTTTCTTGCATTCGAAATAAATAAGCATATCCATAACCTGTTATAGCCTATCAATTTTTCTCCGTTCTCTCTTCCCATTTTCTTCTAATTTACCCTTCCTCCTTCCCTCCATCCATCATATACTAGGCACCTACCATTCCTCTGTTCTTCCCTCCATCCATCATATATTGGACATCTTCTAAATTGGAGAAGACGAGGTGACTAACATCTGATTGATGCCTCAATCACGCTGCTGTGTTGTGGCGTTGTTTAATTAAGTTCCTCCCCCCAACTTATAAATTCCTGGTCGCAAATTATAAGTTCCTGATTCATCGTATAAGTTTCTGGCTCCCAACTTATTTATCATTTAACTTCAACTACATGTGTCATTAATATTAAGTTTCCATTGACCTATTCGTAGTTGGCGAATGGATACAGGTTCAACATTTTGGTATCATTACTTCCGAAATATTTATTCAGTGGAATACAGAGGTGACTAAAACTGGAGTCGGCAGAAGCAGTGGAGAGGTGATCCAACCTTGAAGTACAAGTTTTGAGGTCAGTCCCTCTATCTCGAAAAGCGTCCTGTTACACGAATAAAATTTTGCAATAAAGGTATATTAGCATTACAACATTCATGTATTTGAATGTTAACTCGTAAGAATCACTCCCGTATTTATATAAGTGTCTGACAATGACCTGTTTATTATCACAATTTACTTCTCATCATTCCATCAGTCACTCCTCTTCCCTCCCACACTCATCCTCCTTTACCTACAAACTTATGCTGCACACACTAACGCTACATTTTTAACACACAACTAGCACATAGGGGAAAGAAACTCATCACTAGTTAATGGTCCAAGTTAGACCGAAACGTCATAATTTTCTCCCATGTACAGGATATTTGTGTATTGTTCCAGTCATGGTATTGTGCCTTTTTATTCTTTATATTTTTAAATGTAATCGATACCTCTTCGACTACCTCCTTATTATCTGTAGTCTTTCTAGCCCTTTAACATCCCCCATGTAGGCTCACTAGGCAGCATCTATTCCTAGGATGCAAGAATATATAAACCGAGGTGTATTTATCTCATTGTATATACACTGAAAGGTTACTTAAAGTATTCTTAACTGGTGGTGAGCAGGTTACATAGTCTTGATGGCCCTCGTGAGTACTGGCAGTCTTTAAACTTAACCCATCATTGGCCGCTTGTTGGCTCGCATGGACCTGTGAGGCAGACAGTAACTTAGATTTCCAGCCAACGGCTATATACCTTCACGTGTCCTTAGACACTTCCCGCACTCACACATGCAATGTACACGATGAAGTGTATATACGTAGTTAGGTTATCTCTTGTATATCTCTTGTATACCATAAAGTGTGTGTGCGCGCGCGTGTGTGTGTGTGTAATTACCTATTTATAATTATCAATTTGTAGCTACAGAGCAGAGCTATGCTCGTGGTTTCCATCTTCAATACTATTAATCATATAATTTAGTAAAATTTCCAATATTTTAAAGCACTTAATAATTCCTCCTCCAATATATTCCATTGGTCAACCACTCTATTTGAGAAGAAAAATTGATCTACTATCCTTTCCACTCCTTTTTTCCTCAATTTGTTATCCCCGTTGTAGGTACTAAAATATCTTCAGGACCGTTTTTATGTGGTTATCATGTCCCCTCTTTCTAATTTTAAAGCCAACATGGACAGCTATAATGTTTTCAACCGTTCATCATAGTTCATATTGCTCATTTCTGCAGCCATTTTTTACATCTTTGAATTTTTTCTATTTTTTTTCAGGTGGGGCACCACACAACCTCTGCATATTACAATTTTGGTTTAATATATGCTATATACAACTTTTTAAACAATTTCGCTATCGCTGTCTTATAGTGAGTCAGCGTTGCATATGTAACGCTTTAGGTTCTAACCTGTGAACTCCGACAAGGAAGACAAGTTTTTTATTAATAATTCTTATATCACTTTATCTGATCCTTTAAATGTTTTGTTACACAGTCTATATTCGTTTGTGTGTGCGTGTGTAATCGCCTAATTGTACTCATCTAATTGTGGTTGCAGGGGTCGAGACTCAGCTCCTGGCCCCCGCCTTTTTCACTGAGTGCTACTAGATCTTCTCTCCCTGCTCCATGAGCTTTATCATACCTCATCTTAAAGCTATGTATGTTTCCTGCCTCCACTACCTCCACTGTGTGTGTGCGCGCGTGCGTGTGCGCATACGTACGTACACTGACAATTTACTTTAATCTCTATTTTAGGAATTAGTATTGAACTGGTGACGTGCAGCCTTAGTCGTAGACTTTTACGTAGCCCTCTTCCCAGCGTCATAATGCCGGCGGTACCATAGAACGGGTTCTCCTAAGATCAAGAAACATGTGAGGTGGTATTCCCTGACTAAAACCACGTCATTATCCTTGGCTATACACAAACACGATGGTCATGTTTTACCTGTGTTTCTGTGGGTTTATCTTACGAAAGAGCATATGCTAAGACTGTTTTTGTGTCTCATTAAGAATGATTTGTAATTGTATAACACAATTTGTATTCTTCAAGGAGCGTGTTTTCACTTTCACCCATTTCTATTACAAGACGATTTATCTATCTACATGAAAATCCCATCATCCATTTATTCCTCTAATACGTCATAATTTTTCCTAAATCTTTTTGTTGGTCTTAGTCATTTTGATTTCATATTTTGCACAAAAATATTGTATTTATAAGCATTTTTTTCTTTTGAACAGTTAAGTGGCGGACAAATCGTATAACACTAATTTATATTCACTATACACTTATCTTTACTTCCTTTGTTGTGAGTAGTATACATACTACACAATTATAAATATACTACCGACAAGTACAAGAGGCAAGACTTGCGTTGGAACAGTCAACTATCAGCTAGTTTTAGTTTAATATATTATGCACCCCATACCCATCCTGTAGGCGGTAGTCAGAAGATTACAGAGGTACATAATGGATCTAGGGACTGGACTCCAAAGTTTTGATAGCTGAACAAGTTACAAAGGTAATGAACTCCAGGTAGATCTGGTCACAATCATGACAAATTACAAAGGTAATGAATCTTCTACACTTCTGTACCCGACTACCCACAGTTGCAGAGCAGACAAGAATATCATACCACCCCTACGACAGTTGCTTATCAGTTCTTATTCCAGTAATATTTTCTTCACAATTTAGGGGGGCCTGATCTGAGGCCGGGAAGCTGGGACGATGATCCTCAGAACCTTCAACTTATGCAAGTATAGTCATCTAGCCCTGGCAAGTTATTAAAAAAAAAAGCATTATCGAAGCTGATGCTGATCATTATAAACTGTATGGTGAGGACCCAGGGTAAGAAAGTTTTTAATGTTTCCATTTTTCTCTTTGGGAAAAATTTAACTGATGAAAAGCCCCGTTAGGGAGAGAACTGTAGCCCTCTGGTAAGCTTTACCAATTTCTAAACATAATGAACCCTAGTGAGGGAAAACAATTCCCCAGTTAAGCTTCGCAATTTCTTCTTCAACCTGAAGTACGTTTAATTTTGCTTTTTTTTTTTTTTTATTCTTCCAAAAAAATTCGTAGGCCCCCAGCTCAAAATTTCATTTTCTCCATATTTGATTGGGTTTTACTCTTTAAAAATTTTCGCCTTTTTTTATTCTTTTTTTTTCCGCTACAGGGTTAGTCGTTCAAAGGACAAGTTAAATTTCCATTTTTAGAAAACCCCTCAAGGGAGGGTTGGGGGAAATGAGGGGTAACTCTTAAAACAAAAAACATAAACCCCCCCTCCCCTTTCTTACTTACAACCCCTCTCATTTAAACTTTCATCCCAAAAACCCCCCCCAAAAAAAAAAACCCCCCCAACAAAAAAAAAATTAAATAATTTAAAATATAATATTAATATATTCCAAACCTTATTTCCCCCCCCCAATTAAAATTTTTTTTTTTCCCCTTTTTTGTTTTTTTTTTTCCCCCTTTTTTTTTTTTTTTTGGCTTTAAAATATACTCGATAGAAATAATACGACTTTGGGCCCCGTTGGGGGTTTTAAAACGTAACACCCAAAAGTTGATGACCCCAGGGGATTTGAGTTTGTTTTCGAGTAAAATAATTATTAAAACCAGATGAAACATAGGGGGGAAAGGAGGGGTTTGGGAAACACAGTGCATTCGGAGATATAACCTGCCCAGTTTCAGCCCCCACACGGGTGAGCCGCTCCAGCCCTTTGAGCCTCGTAAGGTAAAGTTATAATAAATCTTTCTCTCAAGCCCCACAGACGATTGTGTCTTCTCTCCCCCCTGAACCTGAGCGCGTAACAAATGCAAATAAACTACACCCCTACCTGATAGTGCAAATCTTGAAATCTTACCCTTTCAATCCCTGTACCTGTATCCTTTTTCTTAACCTGTTTGGGGGAATGTTGGTAAAACTTGACTTTTTTCGCTTGTCGTATTTAAAAAAATACATGTGTCCCTTTAAAATTGAATTGTTGCTTTTTTTTAATGTTAATTTAAAAACGTTCAATTTTTTTTCACCGAGAATCCCTTAAATTTTCTGATCGATGCGAAACTCGTATGTGTATGTTCATGTCTTAACCAGACCCCCTTTTAAAGGGGGAGGGGGGCTCTTGATACAAGAATTAGTCCTGTCTTTCCCCCTTTGGGTCGAACCTGTTTATCTACCAAATTTCCCCCGGGCAGTTGTTTACCCCCGGGTAAGTTCCTTTTTTTAGTGTCAGGTCATTTTTGCATTGTCCAGTCACGGTACTGTGTCCTTTTTAAAACTTCAGGCACGAGGCCCGGCATGGACTGGGCCGCGGGGGAGTTGACCCCGGGGAAAAACCCCAAATAACACCAAGACAGTAAGTTGACCCCCGGGAAAACCCAGGTAACACCAAAACATAAGTTGACCCCCGGAACACCCCGGTAACACCAAGACACTCAGTTGACCCCGGAACACCAGGAAACCAAGGCACAAAGTGACCCCCAACACCCCGGTAACACCAAGACATAAAATTACCCCCGGAAAACCCCAAATAACACCAAGACACGTAAGTTGACCCCGGAAACCCAGGTAACACCAAGAATAAGTTGACCCCGGAAAAACCCAGGAACACCAAGCAGTCAGTTGACTCCCCGGGAAACCCAGGTAACACCAAGGACATGTTGAACCCCCGAACACCCAGGTAAACCAAGACCAAAATTGACCCCCGGAACACCCGGGAACACCAAGACCGTCATTGACTCCCGGGAAAACCCCCGGGAAAACCCCCATAAGTTGACCCCCGGGAAAACCCAGGGAACACCAAGACACGTAATTGCCCACGGAACACCCAGGTAAAACCAAGACACGTAAATTGCCCCGGAACACCCAGGAAAAACCAGACCACGTAAGTTACCCACGGAAACCCCAAAAAACCCAAAAACCGTAATTGACCCCGGAACCCCAGGTAACACCAAGACACGTAAGTTTACCCCCCGGAACACCCCGGTAACAAAAAATAATTGCCCCCGGCCCCCAGGGTAAAAAAACCCCAAAACACGTAATTAAAACCCCCGGGAAAACCCCGGTAACACCCAAGACACGTAATTTACCACGAAAAACCCAGGTAAACACCAAGACACGTAAGTTGACCCCCGGAACACCCAGGGAACACCAAAACATAATTGACCCCCGGGAAAACCCCCGGTAACACCAAGACATAATTGACCCCGGAAAAACCCCGGGGTAACACCAAACACGTAAGTTGACCCCCGGGAAAACCCCGATAAAACCCCAAAACATAAGTTGACCCCCCGGAACACCCAGGTAACACCAAGAATAATTGACCCCCGGAACAACCCCGGTAAAACCAAGACATAATTGACCCCCGGAACCCCGGTAAAAAACCCCAAAAAAAGTTTACCCCCGGAACACCCAGGTAACACCCAAAACTAAGTTGACCCCCGAACACCAGGTAACACCAAGACATAAATTGAACCCCGGAACACCCAGGTACACCAAAACATAAATTGACCCCCCCAACACCCAGGTAAAAACCCAAAACATAAGTTACCCCCCGGGAACACCCAGGTAACACCAAACATAATTGACCCACGGAACACCCAGGAAAAAACCCAAACACGTAAGTTGACCCCCGGAACACCCCGGTAACCCAAGACATAAATGCCCCCGGAACACCCAGGTAAACCAAGACACGTAAGTTAAAAACCCCAAACCCAGGTAAACACCAAGACCATAAGTTGACCCCCGGAAAAAACCCGGAACCCCCAAGACACTAAGTGACCCCGGAACACCCAGGGAAAGCCCAAAACACGTAAGTTGACCCACGGAACACCAGGTAACACCAAGCAAAATTACCCACGGAACACCCCCGGGAACACCAAGACACATAAGTTTACCCCCGGAACACCCAGGAACACCAAACACATAATTTACCCCCCGGGAACACCCAGGTAACACCCAAAACCATAAGTTGACCCACGGAACACCCAGGGAAAACCAAGACACATAAGTTACCCACGGGAAAACCCCCGGGAACACCAAGCACGTAAGTTTACCCACGGGAAAACCCGGTAACACCCAAGACATAAGTTGACCCCCGGAACCCCAGGGAAACCAAGACACGTAAGTTACCCCCGGAACACCCGGGAAAACCAAAACACAAAATTGACCAACGGAAAACCCCCGGTAACACCAATTTGTTTAATAGTTTTTATACCCCAACCCATCCCGTGGGCGGTAGTCAAAAGATTACGAGGTAATAATTAGTCCAGGGACGGGCTCCAAAATTTTGATAGCTGAGCAAGTTTTCAATGGGAAAGAACAGACTGGTATAATCTGACAAGTTACAAAGGTAATGAGCTCCAGGGAGCTTTCACACTCATGAAAAATTGAAAGGTAATGAATCATAAAAAACATTAATCATGAAAATTTTCAAAGGTAAAAAGCTCCTGTGTAGAGCAGGTCAAAATCAGTGACAAGTTTTTCAAAGGTTAATGAATGTATAAACACGTTATCACATGATTACAAATCAGATAGACAAATTCAGAGTAATGAGCAGTTAACGAAACTTAGCAGGGTAATTCATCCATTGCCCCAACAACAGATGTTGCTAGAGTGGCCTGTTCCTCTCCTCGGAAGAACAGCCATTGAAACAGCAGCAAGTTGCCCGGCCTGGATATTGCTGCATAGCACGAGGCACCAATCGACCCCTCCCCCAATAGGTCCAAGAAGCCAGTGATTCCGTTAGCACCCGATGCAGAGCTCCCCAAGGGACGATGTCAGCGTCCTGGTGGAACGGCCAAGTTGATTGAAGATCCAGGCCCTCGTGTGCACGGATGTTGAAGCTTAAGGGAAATAGAATACACACTGCCTGTGGCACAACCTGGCAGCTGCCTGCGAGGCTCCCGAACTCCAACGATGCTGTTCCTGTAGTGGAAGTTCCTGTGAGCCCGGCACTCCCCCTGACAGGCCATCGCGCTGACTATCGGGGTTAGGGGAGAATCACCCTCAACAGATGGGGTGGCGCTGGGAAGTTGGGTGGGTGAGGCGGGGGAGTCGGGCAGGGGTGAGGCGTTAGGAAGAGGGTCACTGTTTACTAAACACAGCCCTCCCCCCTCCCCTCCCCTCCCTCCAGCGAGGGGGGGAGGCGCTGAACTGTTCCTGACCGACAACACCAAATCCTCTGAAACTGCACAAACACTTCCAACTATTTAAGCTGAAATGGGGCGATGCACTGGGATGTCCGTTCGCTGCTCGGTATCGGTCTCAAAGCATTCACACTGAGTTCTGTTAAGTAGGGACCTGGTCAGCCTCTTTGACCAGGAGCTATCCTTAGAAAAATCCCGCAGCTAGCCCGCTACACAACCTGCCCGCCTGTAGGTCCTATCCGGGAACGTTGGGTAACCACCAAGACACCGTAAGTTTGACCCCCGGAAAACACCCAGGTATACACCAAGACACTTAAGTTGACCCAGCCGGAACATCTCCAGTAACACCAAGACATAAGTTGACCCCCGGAACACCCAGGTAACACAAAGAGCATAATGTTGACCCACGGAACACCCAGGAACACCAAGATATAAGTTGACCCAACGGAACACCCTGGGCCAGGTAACACCAAGACACGTAAGTTGACCCCCGGAACACCCAGTAACACCAAGAAACATAATGACCCCGGAAACACCCAGGTAACACCAAGACATAATTGAACCCCCCGGAACACCCAGGTAACACCAAGACATAAGTTGACCCCCGGAACACCCAGGTAACACCAAGACATAAGTTGACCCCCGGAACACCCAGGTAACACCAAGACATAAGTTGACCCCCGGAACACCCAGGTAACACCAAGACATAAGTTGACCCCCGGAACACGCCACGAACACCAAAGACATAAGTTGACCCACTGAACACGCCCGAGGTAACACCAAGACATAAGTTTACCCCACGGAACACCCAGTTGTAACCCAAACACGTAAGTTGACCCCCGGAACACCCAGTAACAACCAAGACACATAAAATTGAACCCCACGAACACGCAGGGAACACCAATACACGTAAAGTAGACCCACGGAAGACCCACGGTAACACCAAAGACACGTAATTGACCCACCGGAACACCCAGGTAACACCAAGACATTAAGTTGACGCCACGAACACCCAGGTAACACCAAGACACTAAAGTTGACCCCCGGAACACCAGGTAACAACCAAGATCTTAAGAATAATTAAATTGTAACTACCCCGGAACACCCAGGTAACACCAAGACATAGAGTTAAACCCCCGAACACACAGGATAAATAACCAAGACGCGTAAGTTGACCCCCGGAACACACAGGTAACAACCAAGACATAATTGACCGGAACACCCAGGTAACACCAAGACACAAAGTTGAACTCCCCGAACACCCATGTAACACCAAGACATAAGTTGACCCACGGAAACACCCAGGAACACCAATAACATAAAGTTGACCCCCTGGTGGGGAAAAGGGGGGTGCGGAACACCCAGGTAACACCAAGACACATAAATTGACCACGGAACAACCCAGAACACCTAAGACACATAAGTTGATCCACGGAACACCCAGGTAACACCAAGGGAAAAAAACACGTAAGTTGACCCCCGGAACACCCAGATAAACACCAAGACACGTAAGTTGACCCCACGGCACACCCAGGTAACACCAAAAGGGGGGGGAAAAAACAACAAGTGAACCCATCGGAAACACCCAGGTAACACCAAGACACAAGTTGACCCCCGGAACACCCGGTAACACCAAGACACATAAGTTTGACCCACGAACGACCCAGGTAACACCAAGATACGTAAGTTGACCCACGGAACACCCAGGTAACACCAAGACACGTAAGTTGACCAACGGAACACCCAGGTACAACCAAGACCACGTAGTTGGCCCACGGAACACCCAGTAACACCAAGGACACGAAAGTTGACCCCCGGAACACCCAGGTAACACCAAGACACCGTAAGTTTGCCCCCGAGAAACCCAGGTAACACCCAAGAACATAAGTTGACCCCCGGAACACCCAGGTAACACCAAGAAAATAAAAAAGTTGACCCCCGGAACACCCAGGTATACACCAAGAGACACGTAAGTTGACCCCCGGAACACCCAGGTAACACCAAGACATAAGTTGACCCCCGGAACACCCAGGTAACACCAAGACACGTAAGTTGACCCCCGGAACACCCAGGTAACACCAAGACATAAGTTGGCCCCCGGAACACCCTGGTAACAACCAAGACACATAAATTGACCCACGGAAACACCCAGGTAACACCAAGACACATAGTTGATCCCACCGGAACCACCCAGGTAACACCAAGACACGTAAGTTTGACCCCCCTGTTGAAACACGGCCAGTAACAAACGCAAGACACGTAAAAAAAAAGTTGACCCCGCGGAAACACCCCAGGTAACACCAAGACACGTAAGTTGGACCCACTAACACCCAGGTAACACCAAGACACAAGTGAACCCACGGAACAACCCAGTAACACCAAGACACAAGTTGACCCCCGGAACACCCAGTAACACCCGACACAAGTTGACCACACGGAACACCCAGGAACACCAATATACGTAATTGACCCACGGAACACCCAGGTAACACCAAGACACTAAGTTGACCAACTGAACACCCAGGAAACACCAAGACAACTAAGTTTGACCCACGGACACCCAGGTAACACCAAGTAACACTAAAGGTTGAAGCCCCCCGTAACACCCAGGTAACACCAAGACACGTAAGTTGCCCATACCCGGAACACCCAGGTAACAACACCAAGAAATTAAAGTTGAACCCCCGTGAACACCCAGGTAACACCAAGAACTTTAAGTTGACTTCCGGCCCGGAACAACCCAGGTAACACCAAGACACACGTAAGATTTGACCCCCGGAAACACCCAGGTAACACCAAGACATAAGTTGGCCTCCCCGAACACCCTGGTAACACCAAGAACACGTAAGTTGACCCCCGGAACAACCCAGGTAACACCGAAGACATAAGTTGACCTCCCCGGAACACCCAGGTAACACCAAGAACCTAAGTTGACCCCCGGAACACCCAGGTAAACACCAAGACATAAGTTGACCCCCGGAACACCCAGTAACACCAAGACATAAGTTGACCCCCGGCACACCCAGGTAACACCAACAAAATTTACCCACGGAACACCCAGGTAACACCACCACATAAGTTTGACCCCCGAATAACACCACTGTAACACCAAACACATAAATTGAACCCAAGGAACACCCAGGTAAACACCAAGACACATAGTTGACACCACGGAACACGCCAGGTAACACCGAAGACAAGTAAGTTGACCCCCGGAAAACCCAGGTAACACCAAGCACACTAATTGACCCCCGAACACCCAGGTAACAACCAAGACACGTAAGTTGACCCACGGATCACCAGGTAACACCAAGACACATAGGTTGACCCACTGGAACAACCAGGTAACACCAAGAAAAGACACAAGTTGACCCCCGGAACACGCCAGGTAACACCAAGAAACGTAAGTTGACCCCCGGAAACACCCAGGTAACACCAAGACACGTAAGTTTTGACCCCCGGAACAACCCAGAAACACCAAGACATAAGTGACCCCCGGAAACACCCAGTAACACCAAGACCATAAGTGTCCCACGACACCCAGTAACACAAGAACACGTAAGTTGACCCACGGAACACACCAGTAACACCAAGCCATAAGTTGAACCCACTGAACACCCAGTAACACCAAGATACACGTAATTGACCCACGGAACACCCCAGTTTAACACCAGAACATAAGTTGACCCACGGAACACCCAGGTAACACAAGACACGTAAGTTGAACCCGCCGGAAACACCCAGGTAACACCAAGACACGTAAGTAGACCCACGAACACCCAGGTAAAACCAAGACAGCGTAAATTTGAACCCACCCGGAAACACCCAGGTAACACCAAGACATAAATTGACCCCCGAACACCCAGGTAACCACAAACATAAGTTGACCCACGAACACCCAGGTAACACCAAGACATCGTAAAAATCATAATTGACACCCGGAACACCCAGGAACACCAAGAACATAAGTTGACCCCCCGGAAAACCCAGGATAACGACCAAAACAACGTAAAGTTTGACCCCCGAACACCCAGGTAACACCAGAGACACGTAAAGTCGACCCCCGTGAACACCCAGGTAACACCAAGACTAAGTTGAACCCCCGGAACACCCAGTAACACCAAGACATAAGTTGACTCCCTGAACAGCCCAGGTAACACCAAGACATAGTTTGACCCACGGAACACCCAGTAACACCAAGACAACATAAATTAACCCACGGAACACCCAGGTAACCAAGACACATAAGTTGACCCACGGAAAAAAAAAAAAAAATACCCAGGTAATCACCAAGACACCATAACGGTTTGAAACCCCCGGAACACCCATGTAACACCAAGACACGAAAGTTGAAACCCCCGTACACCCCAGGTAACACCAAGACACATAAGTTGACCCACGGAACACCAGGTAACACCAAGAACACATAAGTTACCCACGGAACACCACAGGCTACACCAAGACACGTAAGAGTTTGAACCCACGGAACTCCCATGAAACACAAGACACGTAAGTTGACCCACGGAACAACCCAGGTAACACCAAGTCAACGTAAGTTGACGCCACGGAACACCCAGGTAACACCAAGACAACGTAAGTTGACCCCCGAACACCCAGGTAACACCAAGAACAGTAAGTTGACCCACGGAATACCAGGTAACGACCAAGACACATAAGTTGAACCACGGAAAACCCATGGTAACACCAAGACATAAGTTGAACCCACGGAACACACCAGGTAACACCAATACTATAAGTTGACCCCCGGAACACCCGAATGTAACACCAAGACATAAGTTTGACCCACGGACACACCCAGGTAACACCAAGAACATAAGTGTTGACACCAAGGAACACCCAGGTAAATACCACGACATAAGTTGACCCACGGAACACCCTATGTAACACCAAGACATAAGTTGCCCACGGAACACCCAGGTAAGCAACCAAGTACACGTAAAGTTGACCCCCAACACCCAGGTACACCACAAGACAAAGTTGAACCCCCTGGAACACCCAGTAACCACAAGACATAATTGACCCACGGAACACCCAGGTAACACCAAGACTGTAAGTTTGACCCCCCGGAACACCCAGGTACACCAAGATACATAAGTTGACCCCACGGAACACCCCAGGTAAACACCAAGACACTGTAAGTTGACCCCCGGAACACCCAGGTACCACCAATGACGATAAAGTTGACCTCCCGGAACACCCAGTAACACCAAGACATAATTTGACCCCCTGGAACTCCCCCCCCCAGGTACCACCAAGACATAAGTTGAACCCACGGAACACCCAGGTAACACCAAGACACAGAATTGTGAACCCCACTGGAAACACCCAGGTAACTCAAGACACATTAAGTTGACCCACGAATACCCAGTAACACCAAGACTCATCAAAGTTGACCCCCGGAACAACCCAGAGTAACACCAAGACACGTATAGTTGAAACCACCCGGAAACACCCAGGTAACACCAAGACACATAAGTTGACCCACGGAACACCCAGTAACACCAGACACATAAGTTGAACCCACGGAAACACCACAGCAACACCAAGACACTCAAGGTTGCACCCATCGGAACATCCCAGGTACAACACCCAAGACAACGTAGTTGACCCACGGAACACCCAGGTAACACAAGATGCACTTAAGTTGACCCACGGAACACCCAGTAACACCAAGACACGTAAGTTGGACCCCCGGAACACCCAAGTAACACCAAAAGACATCAGGTTGAGACTCCACGGAATACCCAAGGGAGGTAACACCAAAGACACATAAGTTTGACCCACGGAACATGAAGCAGGTAACACCAAGAACATAAGTTGACCCTGCGGAACACCCAGGTAACACAAGACATAAGTTGACCACCCGGAACAACCCAGGTATAACACCAAGAACATAATTGACCCACGGAACACCCAGGTAACACCAAAGAACATAAGTTGACCCACCGGAACACCCAGGTAATACCAAAGACATAAGTTGACCCACGGGAACACCCAGGTAACACCAAGACATAGAGTTGACCCACGGAACACCCAGGTAACACCAAGACAATAAGTTGACCCATCGGAACACACCCAGGTACAACCAAGACAAAAGTTGACCCCAACAACTACCCATGGTAACACCAATAGACATAAGTTGAACCCCCGGAACACCCAGGTAACACCAAGACATAAAGTTGACCCACGGAACACCCAGGTAACGACCAAGACAAAAGTAGACCCCACGAACACCAGGTAATAACCAAGACATAAGTTTGAACCCATCGGAATCCCCCACCCAGGTAAACACCAAGACATAAGTTGACCCACGGAACACCCAGGTAACACCAAGACATAAGTTGACCCACGGAACACCCAGGTAACACCAAGACATAAGTTGACCCACGGAACACCCCTGGTAACACTCAAGAACATAAGTTGACCCACTGAACACCCAGGGAAACTACAAAAAAACAAAAAGAAAAAGAAAAACAAAAAAATACAACATAAAAGATGACCCACGGAACACACCAGGTAACACCAAGACACGTAAGACTCGACGACGAAGACTTTATTAAGACTTTATAAAGACAATGTTTAGTTCAAGGAGAGCTTTATAAAGCTCTTAGCGATATGGTTGTCTTAATAAGAGCTTGTTCTGCTAATCGTTAAGCGTTTTGTTTACATTCACTTCTTAAATTCTATATTAATGCGTTACGTTATATTGTGATAAAAATAATAAAAATTGTAGTGAAAAAAATGCTTAAAAAGTATAAATTTTTATGATAATAATCATAATCATCATCGAATGGAAAATTAAATGTGAGATGGCCTGATTATGTTCGTGTATGTTGCTTATCTTTGGTCCCTCAAGGGAGGTTCCTTGATGCTGGTGAAGAGCTCTTGATCTAGGGAATTGGATCTGTGCTCCGGTTCCTTGAATTGAGCCTGAATACCTTCCATCCCCCCCCCCCCCACAGGCGCTGTATAATCCTACGGGTTTAGCGCTCCCCCATGATTATAATAATACTTATCTTAGGAAGCAGGATAATTTATTCATCACCACGTTTTCCATCACGTATTGCTTTTCGTGATCAACACAGTGAAATAACTTGGTGGTTAGGTTCACAACCAAATGGACCCGGGTTTGATTGCCGGGCAGGGCGAGACGTATGGCCAAGTCTCCTTACACCTGTTTTTTTTCTGTTCACTTAGTAGTAAACAGATACCTAAGTATTAGCTGACTGTTGTGGTCGTATTCCGGGGTGGTGGTAGTATACCACAGATAAGGCGAGGCTTTGAAATGAGCTGATGTAGGATAACAGTTCTTAGCTTGTAAATTCAAATCTTACACAATGAGTGTAAGGGGTCCCAAGACTTATTAAATAGCCTCTCACCATACATAAGGGGAATATTACCAACAGATCCCTTGCTGTCTTCAAGAGGGAACTGGATTGGTTCCTAAAGTTAGTTCCTGATCAGCAGGACTGGTTCGTATGTGGGACAGCCTTCCTGATCAGCAAGACTGTGGTTCGTACGTTGGACCGCGTGCTGCCAGCAGTAACAGCCTGGTTGGTCAGGCCCTGATCCATCCAGAAGCCTTGTAGGGGAGCGGGTCGCGGGGGCATTGACCCTTAGAACATACTTAAGGTAGATAGGTGGGTCACATGACTAAGACCCCCGTCAGGAAACTCGTCCTTTTGCCTGAGAATATTATCCAAACCTAGCCAGTAAATTAAACAATATAAAAAAAGCAAATTGCATTTGAGGTTGTCGCCACACGATATAGATATGTCGTGGCGAATATGTAAAACTGGTCAATTAGCAAGAACTAGTTTAAAATTAAGTCCTTTCTAAAAATTTATCTTTTACGTTTAAAGATATATATTTTTTTTTCATTTAATGTAAAAAAATAATAATTTGTACCAAAGAACCTTAGAAAACTTATCTAACCTTATTATAACAAACACAATTTAATTTAGCCTAGCCCAACTAAAATATTTTAGACAAGTTTACAATAATTTAATAAACACAATTAAATATTTTTTTTTCGTTAAAGGGGCAGAATGATTTTTTGCGAATTATTGCATACACAAATTTTCGCTTGCCTTGTTGGGAAGAAAAGGAGCGTTGCTATTAACCCAAAAATGGGCACGACATTATAAAAAATATAAAGAGAGAGAGAGATAGAAACCCACATGGTCAGGCCATGGCTGGCCATTAGGAAAGTCACCAGGCTGAATATACAATAGCTGCCGACTAAAGGGGGTTTTGGTCCTGGGGAACTAGACAGGTACCCCCTGTATACATATACCGACCCCCCCTCTACTTCAATGTCGGGAATGTTCATGTTTCCCATAAGCCCCCCCTTTCAATTCAACTCACCAAAAAAAAAAAAATGGCACGTATAATATGAAAATTTTTTGTTTTAATTAAGAGTGGGAAATGCTGCAAACTGCCCCCGAATCGTCAAAAATTATGCAATTATGTAAAAAAAACGTTTTAGCATATTGTTCTTTATTTTTAATATTTCACTTTTTTTTAAAAGAATCGAAATAAAATGCCCATAAAATATTATGAGCTTTGGTAATTTTGAATCAGTCAGAAAGTCTTCAAAGTTATCTCATGGGCCTAAATCCCAAATTCTTTACTAAAAATGAAAAAATTGGCATTACACACCCCAAATCAGTTCGAATCTTTCACAAAGATACAAATTTTTTTGAAAGTTTAGGGCATTTTTAAACTATATAATATAATAAATACCCCAAAAATACATACACTCGAAGTTTAAAGTGTTTGGTTATAGACATACTGATTTAAAAAGGAGGTGAATGATGCATTCAAAATTTTTACAGGGAAAACCAGTATTTCAATTTTACCCTTTTTTTTTTTATAAATTGGCTAGCCCAAAAAATTTAATCCAAACTTTTTTTTCTAAATACCCCCAGCATTTAAAGGGTTTTTGAAAGTCATCAGAAGAGGCAGTCTCAGCTCAAAAATAAAATTTCTTTTTCAGTAAAAAAAAATGTATTTTACATGAATGAAATTTTAAAGCAAAAAAGAAAGACACTAGCTCCCAACCCCCAAAATCACTGTGAAGTTTCCCTTGAAAAAAAAAAAGGGTTAAAAGTTTGAATCCGTAAAAAAAAGTTCTCCAGTTATTGTGCAGACCCCCAAAAATTTCCCAAAGGGTTATTAACCATGGTACAAATTAATACTTTGTACCTAAATTGAAGCTTAAATTTTTCCAAACTGCTTCAACTTTTGAAGATGGAGTTATTCACAAGAAACAAACTCGATTTTTTTTCAATAAAAATAGCATATATTTTTGAAAGTAAAATTGGAAATGTGACCACACCAATAACAATTCGAAAGTTTTCTACGTAGGATACACCAGTTTTATTTTTTTGAACCCAAAAGTAAGTTTTAAAATTTTTACTGGAAGCAAGACAAGAGGCGGTACCTTACTAAGACCTGTTTCTCAGTGACCTTTCAAGGGGGGCTCCTTGGGTGGGAAGAGGTTTTGGTCGAGGTTTTAGCCCATGGGTTTTTTCCCTCAGACGAACCTAATTCCCCCCCGTTTCCCCCCTCCCCTACCCATCCCCCCTTTTTTCCCTTTCCTCCTCTCCTCCCCACCCCCCCCTTTTTCCCCTTCCTCTTTTTGCCCTTTTGGGGGAAATTTCTCCACGGGCGCGCTGTTCCTAGGTAGGAAAAGGATCCCGGGGGCCCATCCCATTCCTTTTTGAGGGTTCTTAGCGGGGGGCGTAGTTTCCGGGGGGAACTGGATCGCCGGGGGATGCCTGATCCCTTCCGGTATCCCGGAGTAGCTTTGGGGTTCTTTGGGCAAACGGGTGTATCTCTGGAACCCACCTTTCGGTTCCGGGGGGGGGGTGCTGAAGGAGGTATGCTTTGGGGCGGTATCCGGCCGCCCTTTTTTTTTTGTCCACCGAGGTGCTGGCGTGTGAGGTTGCTACCCCGGGATTGTTAGTTTCTTGCATGATGGGTGGGGTATGGCACGGGTTCCATGCTGCATCTGCGCTACTTGCGGGGTTTGCTGAGGTCCTTTTGGGCGCGGAGGGAAATTTCGGGCCCCTTTTCATTCCCCCCTGGGACCATCCCCCCCGGGGCCCCCCCCTTTTTTTTTTTTTTTTTTTTTATTTTAATTTTCTTTTTTCTTTTTTTTTTTTCTTAAAAAAAAAAAAGAAAGAAGAAACCCCAAAACCATGGCGCCCTATCCATAAAGGTACCCCCGGGCCCCTTCTTGATCCCGCCCCCCGTTTGCCCGTTCCCCTTTGGACCACTCTTCGGGACATTCCTCATGCCTCTGTCCCTGTTGCCGGTGCTGTTTCCTCACCCGCTTCAGGTATGAGGCCTCGATGTCCTTCGATTTATGGGACCTTCGCCTCCTCTGACTATGCTTCCAGCCTCTCCCTCGGTGCGGCAATTTTCAAATCGCCGACCCGTTCCACGTCGGCCCAAACTCTGGTCCCACGCCAAAAACCCCAACGACAATTACTGCTGAGTACTTCTCCCCCTTCTTGTTCTTTCGAAACGATCGACACGTCCTTCATACCTTTCCACGCTCAGTTTTAGACTGAAAAGTGGACAAATTTTCACTTTACGACCAACTTCCGTACGCCTACCCTTTTTGACCCTAGTATTGGGAAAGGGTCCTAGCCATGTTGGTAAAAGATATTTCTTTTCATGCTCTTAAAAGGGGGTACGCGCTCTTTTCCTCGAATGACCCAGGCTATGACCTTCGTCTTTCCCATATCGATACTGTTCCCGTCATCTTGAAAAAACATCATTCCCTCAAATTTTTTGTAGTGGTACCGTCATTCTGCCCCAACCTAGTTCAACGAATTTCCCGACAGTGGCACTGCATACTAGAACAGCTGGAAATCCAAGATCTCCCCAAACTCAAGGGAGACCTTACTTTTTTGCCCGTGGGGGGAGACGATACCCTGCAATGTGGCTCGTTTTAAATTTTGACAGCCGAGGGGCTCCCATCCCCGTTTATATAGCAGGCACGGTTACAAGTTCGAAAAAGGGGTCCCCACCCACAACGTGAGAAATTTTCGGCGATTTGGCCTCCCAGCGAAATATTTAGATCTATCGCCGAATCCCCTCTGTGGTCCGATACCATTCTAATAGTTTTTTCAAATCGACTCCCTCTTGCCTTAACTGTCTGAGGCTCACCCTTCGTACTCTCGCCGTTTTCAGTCTTTTAAAAGAGCGGGAAATGTTCCCCAAAGAGACAGAAGGGCTCCCTATGCCTGGCATTTTCACTCCCCCTCCAAGGGAGCTCCCCCGGTTTCTTATTCCCCTGTTCAAAAAAGTCCCCCCATTTAGTACCCCTTTCTACACCCACCTTTGGTTACCTCTCCCCTAAACACTCCCTTTTCTAATCCTTTTTTCTGTCCTCGGTCGACTCCCTACTTCAACGCCTCAGTCAATTCGCTCTTCGAGTTCTCTTCACAAGCCCCAGTATGACGAGACCCCGTACGAACCCCCCCTCCCAATCGTCCCTTACTTCCAAAGTCAAAAAAAAGGGCCCGGAAACCCTCCTACCCATTTCACCTCCTCATTTTTCCCTCCCTGTTTTCCCTGTTCTTCCCCTCTCATGGCTCAGTTCAAGTGCAAGGGTTTTTTCCCTCCCCCTCGTAATGTACCCTTTCCCCCCCTGTTCCCTCCCAAATTTCTTCCTCTTTTGCCCCCTCTCGGTTCCCGCCTTTCTGTCCCCTGCCCCGCTTTTTCCAGTTCCCTCCACCCTTTCGCCCCCCCCCCACCTTGGTACAGTCCAATAAGTTCCAATCTTTATCATCCTACCCCACCATTCCAATATTGTCTCCCTACGACATTCTGAATTCCGAAACACTTGAAGTAAACTTGAATAATTGAGGACCCAAACCTCAAAGGACACTGATCCACCTTTTCCCCTTTTCTCTCTCCCTGCTCCATCTGCGCAATCCTTTCTTCACAGCGCACCGTTTCCCTTTGCTGCTTGAACTTTTTTCCCCTGCCCCCGATGTGGCTTTTCTAAAACCCCTTTTAGTCCGTAGGAACCCTTACCTGCGGTTTCAAATACTTTTTTCAGGCCCATTTAAAGTGGAATATACGCGGCCTCAGGGGTAATCGGGGTGACTTCGATGTTACTCTCCCAGTTTGCCCCTGTTGGTGTTTTCTTACAGGAACCAAAATTAATTGCTGTTTTTTCTCACATCTAGGCTATAATTTATTGTATTCTTCGAACCTTTTCCTGATGGGACCTTTAAGAAAGTGCCCCTTTTTCTCCCCACTGATATTTCCCTACCTTGCTATTTGTTCATACTTTTGTGCATTACACAGGCCCGTACCACTTACAAGGTGGTATTGCTCTGTTCTTTATATCTCCTTTGGGCATTTCTATTCCGGGGTTTTGCCTTCCCTTGTTTCGTCTTTCGCCACCGATTCTGTTATTGGTGATTTTTTGCCCCCCATTTCCTTGGGGGGGGGGTCCTCACTGTGATTCCCGTGGAATTCTTTTGAGGCTTTCTTGCCCCACCCCCTCCAGTTTTAAAAAACAGGTACTCACACCCATTTTGATTCCCCACTAACTCTTCTTCATCGGGTCTCTCGTTGCTCTTCCTCCCCCGCATTTTGACTTCACTTTTCTGTTTCCCCCGGGCTTACTGCAGTGTCATTTCCCAATCATTCTTACTTCCCCCTTTTATATTCGCAACCCTCTTCGACCCCCCGCTGGCAATTTAATCGGGCAAATTGGAACCTTTACTCCACCCAACTATTTTTTTAAAAAGGGGTTTCCCTTTTTTGTCCTCCATCGATGAGCTTTTACATCTTTCGTCCCCCGTTTTTACCGCAGCTTTATTTATTACCCCAAATTTTTGGGCGGCATTTCAGAAATGGTCCTTGGGGGCCCTGCTTGTGCTCGTCAGTACGTTTGAAACGCGCTGCATGGGCAGGGCCCGGTAAATAGAAACCCAGGCACCCTTGATTTTAAACAAAGCGTGCGTGCTTGCGGTCATCCGTGACGCTAAACGCACTTGCTGGCGGATTAGTCTCCCCCATCACCTTGCTTCCTCTAGTTTCAGTTGGAAAAAAAAAAACGAAACTGATGGTAAAATTTTTTTCCCCGACCCGGGTCCCGTTCTGCGGGTTGCCCGGGGTTGATTAAACAAACCCACTAGATGTTGCCAATGAAATTGGCAATCACTGGTCCGTATTTTCGGGACCCAAACTATGCCCCTCATTTCTTTCCCCAAAGTCTGCCCGAGAGTTACACCCTTGGATTTTTTTCTCAAAAAGAACATATATGTGCCTTTTACATTCAAGAATGGAGGCAAAAAACCCCGCTTGTCGTCATCGGCGCTGGGCCCAAATCATACTCTATCCAACATTTACATCAGTCAGCCCTTGCAGTCCTATTACCCTTTAAATCTTATTTGGTCCAAGGGGTTCTTCCACACTGTGGAAATCCGCCCTTGTTCTCCCTTTCCGCAAACCCGGCACTACGGGAATGAAACCCCCACT
>NC_069420.1:29088403-29118594 GCF_026875155.1 Cherax quadricarinatus
ATAGAAAAATTTAAGAAGTGAATGTAAACAAAACGCTTAACAATTAGCAGAACAAGCTCTTATTAAGACAACATATCGCTAAGAGCTTTATAAAGCTCTCCTTGAACTAAACATTGTCTTTATAAAGTCTTAATAAAGTCTTCGTCGAGTCTTACGTGTCTTGGTGTTACCTGGGTGTTCCGTGGGTCAACTTATGTCTTGGTGTTACCTGGGTGTTCCGTGGGTCAACTTATGTCTTGGTGTTACCTGGGTGTTCCGTGGGTCAACTTATGTCTTGGTGTTACCTGGGTGTTCCGTGGGTCAACTTATGTGTCTTGGTGTTACCTGGGTGTTCCGGGGGTCAACTTATGTGTCTTGGTGTTACCTGGGTGTTCCGTGGGTCAACTTATGTGTCTTGGTGTTACCTGGGTGTTCCGTGGGTCAACTTACGTGTCTTGGTGTTACCTGGGTGTTCCGTGGGTCAACTTATGTCTTGGTGTTACCTGGGTGTTCCGGGGGTCAACTTATGTCTTGGTGTTACCTGGGTGTTCCGGGGGTCAACTTATGTCTTGGTGTTACCTGGGTGTTCCGTGGGTCAACTTATGTGTCTTGGTGTTACCTGGGTGTTCCGTGGGTCAACTTATGTCTTGGTGTTACCTGGGTGTTCCGTGGGTCAACTTATGTCTTGGTATTACCTGGGTGTTCCGTGGGTCAACTTATGTCTTGGTGTTACCTGGGTGTTCCGTGGGTCAACTTATGTCTTGGTGTTACCTGGGTGTTCCGGGGGTCAACTTATGTCTTGGTGTTACCTGGGTGTTCCGTGGGTCAACTTATGTCTTGGTGTTACCTGGGTGTTCCGTGGGTCAACTTATGTGTCTTGGTGTTACCTGGGTATTCCGTGGGTCAACTTATGTCTTGGTGTTACCTGGGTGTTCCGGGGGTCAACTTATGTCTTGGTGTTACCTGGGTGTTCCGTGGGTCAACTTACGTGTCTTGGTGTTACCTGGGTGTTCCGTGGGTCAACTTACGTGTCTTGGTGTTACCTGGGTGTTCCGTGGGTCAACTTACGTGTCTTGGTGTTACCTGGGTGTTCCGTGGGTCACGTGCTTGGTGTTACCTGGGTGTTCCGGGGGTCAACTTATGTCTTGGTGTTACCTGGGTGTTCCGTGGGTCAACTTATGTGTCTTGGTGTTACCTGGGTGTTCCGGGGGTCAACTTATGTCTTGGTGTTACCTGGGTGTTCCGGTCAACTTATGTCTTGGTGTTACCTGTGTGTTCCGGGGGTCAACTTACGCGTCTTGGTTTTACCTGGGTGTTCCGGGGGTTAACTTATGTCTTGGTGTTACCTGGGGGTTCCGGGGGTCAATTTAAGTTTTGGGTGTTACCTGGTTTCCGGGGGTCAACTTACGTGTCTTGGTGTTACCTGGGTGTTCCGTGGGTCAACTTATGTCTTGGTGTTACCTGGGTGTTCCGGGGGTCAACTTACGTGTCTTGGTGTTACCTGGGTCTTCCGGGGGTCAACTTACGTGTCTTGGTGTTACCTGGGTGTTCCGTGGGTCAATTTATGTGTCTTGGTGTTACCTGGGTGTTCCGGGGGTCAACTTACGTGTCTTGGTGTTACCTGGGTGTTCCGTGGGTCAACTTATGTCTTGGTGTTACCTGGGTGTTCCGTGGGTCAACTTATGTCTTGGTGTTACGTGGGTGTTCCGGGGGTCAACTTATGTCTTGGTGTTACCTGGGTTTTCCCGGGGGGTCAACTTATGTCTTGGTGTTACCTGGGTGTTCCGGGGGTCAACTTATGTCTTGGTGTTACCTGGGTGTTCCGGGGGTCAACTTATGTCTTGGTGTTACCTGGGTGTTCCGGGGTAAATTATGTCTTGGTGTTACCTGGGTGTTCCGGGGTCAACTTATTTTGGTGTTACCTGGGTGTTCCGGGGGTCAACTACGTGTCTTGGTGTTACCTGGGTGTTCCGTGGGTCAACTTATATCTTGGTGTTACCTGGGTGTTCCGTGGGTCAACTTATGTCTTGGTGTTACCTGGGTGTTCCGGGGGTCAACTTATGTCTTGGTGTTACCTGGGTGTTCCGTGGGTCAACTTAAGTGTCTTGGTGTTACCTGGGTGTTCCGGGGGTCAACTTACGTGTCTTGGTGTTACCCAACGTTCCCGGATAGACCTACAGGCGGCAGGTTGTGTAGCGGGCTAGCTGCGGGATTTTCAAGGATAGCTCCTGGTCAAAGAGGCTGACCAGGTCCCTACTTAACAGAACTCAGTGTGAATGCTTTGAGAAGATACCAGAGCAGCGAACGGACATCCCAGTGCATCGTTTCAGCTTAAATAGTTGAAGTGTTGTGCAGTTTCAGAGGATTTGGTGTTGTCGAGTCAGGACCAGTCAGCGCCTCCCCCCCTCCGCTGGGGGGGAGGGGGAGGGCGTGTGTAGTAAACAGTGACCCTCTCATAACGCCTCACCCCTGCCCGACTCCCCCCGCCTCACCCACCCAACTCCCAGCGCCACCCCTCTGTAGAGGGTGTTTCTCCCCTAACCCACGATGTCACGATGGCACTGCAGGGAGTGCCGGGCTCACAGAACTTCCACTACAGGGACAGCATCGTGGAGTTCGGCCGCGAGGCAGCTGCCAGGTGTGCCACAGCAGTGTGTATTCAGTTCCTTAAGCTTCAACATCCGTGCACACGAGGGCCTGGAATCTTCAATCAACTTGGCGTCCACCGGGACGCTGACATGTCCCTAGGGAGCTCTGCATCGGGCTGCTAACGGAATCACTGGCTTTTTGGGACCCTTGGGGAGGGTCGATGGTGCTCGTGCAAGCAGCAACCCCGGGGCAACTTGCTGCTGTTTCAATGGCTGTTACCGAGGAGGGGACGGGCCCACCTAGCAACATCTGTTGTTGGGGCAATGGATGAATTCCCTGCTATGTTGTTAACTGCTCATTACTCTGAATTTGTCTATGATTGTAATCATGTGATAACGTGTTTATCATTCATTACCTTTGAAACTTGTCATGATTTTGACCAGCTCTACCTGGAGCTCTTTACCTTTGTAAATTTTCATGATTAATGTGTTTATGATTCATTACCTTTGCAATTATTCATGAGTGTGACAAGCTCTACCTGGAGCTCATTACCTTTGTAACTTGGTCATGATTATGACCAGATCTAGTTCATTACCATTGTAACTTGCTCAGCTATCAAAACTTTGGAGTCCAGTCCCTGGACTAATTATGTACCTCTGTAATCTTTTGACTACCGCCCACAGGATGGGTATGGGGTGCATAATAAACATATTAAACTAATTGGTGTTACCTGGGTGTTCCGTTGGTCAACTTACGTGTCTTGGTGTTACCTGGGTGTTCCGGGGGTCAACTTACGTGTCTTGGTGTTACCTGGGTGTTCCGGTGGTCAACTTATGTCTTGGTGTTACCTGGGTGTTCCGTGGGTCAACTTACGTGTCTTGGTGTTACCTGGGTGTTCCGTGGGTCAACTTATGTGTCTTGGTGTTACCTGGGTGTTCCGTGGGTCAACTTATGTGTCTTGGTGTTACCTGGGTGTTCCGGGGGTGAACTTATGTGTCTTGGTGTTACCTGGGTGTTCCGGGGGTCAACTTATGTGTCTTGGTGTTACCTGGGTGTTCCGTGGGTCAAATTTTTGTGTCTTGGTGTTACCTGGGTGTTCCGTGGGTCACTTTCGTGTCTTGGCGTTTCCTGGGTGTTCCGGGGTCAACTTACGTGTCTTGGTTTACCCGGGTGTTCCGTGGGTCAACTTATGTGTCTTGGTGTTTTCCTGGGTGTTCCGGGGTTCAACTTACGTGTCTTGGTGTTACCTGGGTGTTCCGGGGGTCAACTTATGTCTTGGTGTTACCTGGGTGTTCCGGGGGTCAACTTACGTGTCTTGGTGTTACCTGGGTGTTCCGTGGGTCAACTTATGTCTTGGTGTTACCTGGGTGTTCCGGGGGTCAACATATCTTGGGTTTACCTGGTGTTCCGGGGGTCAACTTATGTCTTGGTGTTACCTGGGTGTTCCGGGGGTCAACTTATGTCTTTGGGGTACCTGGTGTTTCCGGGGGGCAACTTATGTCTTGGTGTTACCTGGGTGTTCCGGGGGTCAACTATGTCTTGGTTTTTACCTGGGTGTTCCGGGGTCAACTTATGTCTTGGTTTTACCTGGGTGTTCCGGGGGTCAATTATGTCTTGGTGTTACCTGGGTGTTCCGGGGGTCAACTTATGTCTTGGTGTTACCTGGGTGTTCCGGGGGTCAACTTACGTGTCTTGGTGTTACCTGGGTGTTCCGGGGGTCAACTTATGTCTTTGGGGTTAAACCCGGGGGTTCCGGGGGTCAACTTATGTCTTTGGTGTTACCTGGGTGTTCCGGGGGTCAACTTACGTGTCTTGGTGTTACCTGGGTGTTCCGTGGGTCAACTTACGTGTCTTGGTGTTACCTGGGTGTTCCGGGGTCAACTTACGTGTCTTGGTGTTACCTGGGTGTTCCGGGGGTCAACTTATGTCTTGGTGTTACCTGGGTGTTCCGGGGGTCAACTTACGTGTCTTGGTGTTACCTGGGTGTTCCGGGGTCAACTTACGTGTCTTGGTGTTACCTGGGTGTTCCGTGGGTCAACTTACGTGTCTTGGTGTTACCTGGGTGTTTCCCTGGGTCAACTTACGTGTCTTGGGGGTTACCTGGGTGTTCCCTGGGTCAACCCTTTCGTGTCTTGGTGTTACCTGGGTGTTCCGGGGGTCAACTTATGTCTTGGTGTTACCTGGGTGTTCCGGGGGTCAACTGACGTGTCTTGGTGTTACCTGGGTGTTCCGGGGGTCAACTTATGTGTCTTGGTGTTACCTGGGTGTTCCGTGGGTCAACTTATGTGCCTTGGTGTTACCTGGGTGTTCCGGGAGTCAACTGACGTGTCTTGGTGTTACCTGGGTGTTCCGTGGGTCAACTTATGTCTTGGTGTTACCTGGGTGTTCCGGGGGTCAACTTACGTGTCTTGGTGTTACTTGGGTTTTCCGGGGGTCAACTTATGTCTTGGTGTTACCTGGGTGTTCCGTGGGTCAACTTATGTGCCTTGGTGTTACCTGGGTGTTCCGGGAGTTTAACTGACGTGTCTTGGTGTTTACCTGGGTGTTCCGTGGGTCAACTTATGTCTTGGTGTTACCTGGGTGTTCCGGGGGTCAACTTACGTGTCTTGGTGTTACTTGGGTTTTCCGGGAGTCAACTCCCCCGCGGACCAGTCCATGACCAGGCCTCGTGACCATGAAGATTAAAAAGGACACAGTACCGTGACTGGAGCAATGCACAAATGACCTGACACTAAGAAAAGGAAACTTCATCCAGGTAAACATACTGCGCCTGGGGAATTGGTAGATAAACAGGTTCGATCCAAGGGAAAGACAGGACTAATTCCTTGTATCAAGAGCCCCCCTCCCCTTGAAGGGTGTCTGGTTAAGACATGAACACTCACACATACGAGTTTCGCATCGCATCAGAAAATTTAAGAGGATTCTCGGTGAAAAAAAAATTGAACGTATTTAAATTAACATAAAACAAGCAACAATTCAATTTAAGGTACACATGTATTTAAATTAACATACGACAAGCGAAAACGTCAAGTTATTACCAACATTCCTCAAACAGGTATAGAAAGGATACAGGATACAGGTATTGAAAGGATACAGATTTCAAGCATTTGCACTATCAGGCTCAGGGATGTAGATTTATTGCATTTGTTACGCGCTACGAGGTTCAGGGGTATGCAGAAGACACAATCGCTCTGTGGGGCTTGAGAGAAGAGATTTATTATAACTTTACCTATACGAGGCTCAAGGTCTGGAGCTGGCTCACCAGTGTGGCGGCTGAAACTGGGCAGTGTTATATCTCAGAGATGCACTGTGTTCCAACCTCTCCTTTCCCTCCTATGTAAATTCATCTGGTTTTAATAATTATTTTACTCGAAAACAAACTCTAAATCCATGCGGGTCATGCAACAGTTGGGTGTTACGTTTAAGGCCCACAGACGGCCAACGTCGTATTATTTCTATCGAGTATATCTTAATGCCTAAAAGAGCTAATGGAAGTGTAACTTATTCTACCCGTCTCTTTAGATCTCTTATGGAAGATAAGCCTCACCGCCCCGATACATCTGGTAGAGGTAGAAGACGCAAGCGTTTAAATCTAAATGTATACCACTCTCAGTGCGAGAACGTACTGCTAAGTTATGCCAATCATGGCTCTGCTGGAGGCTACTATGCTATATACCGTATAGTTTACACATTATTACATCTATTTACCTAACAATGTTGATAGCGTATTATTATATTCATGGGGAGAAAGTCAAACTCATAGGGATCGAACAGCTCCTGCGAAATGAAAAGGCAATCATGTACAGTCCAAAAAAAGGGAGGGGAAGCTATGTCTAATTCCTTGTATTAAGAGTCACTCACCGGCATCATTCCCAACATCCTTGAGGGTGCTGAGAGTGGAAATCATAGAGCTTGTCCTTTAGAACGACTAACACATGTAGCGGAAAAGAACTAAAACAAAGGCGAAAAAGGTGTAAAGACGTACAACCCAACTAACAGAATATGAAGAAGTGAAAATTTTGACGTCTGAGTGCCTACTGAATATGTTGGAAGAATAATCCCCAATTCAACATAAACAAAGCAAAATTCATCGTACTTGCAGGTGTGAAGAAGAAACGTTGCCAAAGAAGCTTAAACTGGGACATTGTTTTGCTCAGCGTAGGGTTCATTATGTTTAGATAACTTGGTAAAGCTCTACACAGAGCTACACGTTCTCTCCCCTACACGGGACTTTTCATACAAGTTAAATTTCTCAACGAGAAAAATGGAAACATTAACACTTACTTACTCATGGGTCTCTCACCAATACAGCTTCATAATGATCAGCATCAGCTTCGATAATGCTTTTTTTTTCTAATAACTTGCCAGGGCTAGATGACTATACTTGCATAAGTTAAAGGTTCTGAGGATCATCGTCCCAGCTTCCCGGCCTCAGATCAGGCCCCCCTAAATTGTGAAGAAAATATTACTGGAATAAGAACTGATAAGCAACTGTCGTAGAGGTGGTATGATATTCTTGTCTGCTCTGCAACTGTGGGTAGTCGGGTACAGAAGTGTAGAAGATTCATTACCTTTGTAATTTGTCATGATTGTGACCAGATCTACCTGGAGTTCATTACCTTTGTAACTTGTTCAGCTATCAAAACTTTGGAGTCCAGTCCCTAGATCCATTATGTACCTCTGTAATCTTCTGACTACCGCCTACAGGATGGGTATGGGGTGCATAATATATTAAACTAAAACTAGCTGGTAGTTGACTGTTCCAACGCAAGTCTTGCCTCTTGTACTTGTCGGTAGTATATTTATAATTGTGTAGTATGTATACTACTCACAACAAAGGAAGTAAAGATAAGTGTATAGTGAATATAAATTAGTGTTATACGATTTGTCCGCCACTTAACTGTTCAAAAGAAAAAAATGCTTATAAATACAATATTTTTGTGCAAAATATGAAATCAAAATGACTAAGACCAACAAAAAGATTTAGGAAAAATTATGACGTATTAGAGGAATAAATGGATGATGGATTTTTCATGTAGATAGATAAATCGTCTTGTAATAGAAATGGATGAAAGTGAAAACACGCTCCTTGAAGAATACAAATTGTGTTATACAATTACAAATCATTCCTAATGAGACACAAAAACAGTCTTAGCATATGCTCTTTCGTAAGATAAACCCACAGAAACACAGGTAAAACATGACCATCGTGTTTGTGTATAGCCAAGGATAATGACGTGGTTTTAGTCAGGGAATACCACCTCACATGTTTCTTGATCTTAGGAGAACCCGTTCTATGGTACCGCCGGCATTATGACGCTGGGAAGAGGGCTACGTAAAAGTCTACGACTAAGGCTGCATGTCACCAGTTCAATACTAATTCCTAAAATAGAGATTAAAGTAAATTGTCAGTGTACGTACGTATGCGCGCACGCACGCGCGCACACACCCACAGTGGAGGTAGTGGAGGCAGGAAACATACATAGCTTTAAGATGAGGTATGATAAAGCTCATGGAGCAGGGAGAGAAGATCTAGTAGCACTCAGTGAAGAAGCGGGGGCCAGGAGCTGAGTCTCGACCCCTGCAACCACAATTAGATGAGTACAATTAGGCGATTACACACGCACACACAAAACGAATATAGACTGTGTAACAAAACATTTAAAGGATCAGATAAAGTGATATAAGAATTATTAATAAAAACTTGTCTCCCTTGTCGGAGTTCACAGGTTAGAACCTAAAGCGTTACATATGCAACGCTGACTCACTATAAGACAGCGATAGCGAAATGTTTAAAAAGTTGTATATAGCATATATTAAACCAAAATTGTAATATGCAGAGGTTGTGTGGTGCCCACACCTGAAAAAAAAATAGAAAATATTCAAAGATGTAAAAAAATGGCTGCAGAAATGAGCAATATGAACTAGTGATGAAGGGTTTTGAAAACATTATAGCTGTCCATGTTGGCTAATATTAGAAAGAGGGGACATGATAACCACATAAAAACGGTCCTGAAGATATTTTAGTACCTACAACGGGGATAACAAATTGAGGAAAAAGAAGTGGAAAGGATAGTAGATAATTTTTCTTCTCAAATAGAGTGGTTGACCAATGGAATATATTGGAGGAGGAATTATTAAGTGCTGAAAATATTGGAAATTTTACTAAATTATATGATTAATAGTATTGAAGATGGAACACCACGAGCATAGCTCTGCTCCTGTAGCTACAAACTGATAATTATAAATAGGTAATTACACACACACGCGCGCGCGCACACACACTTTATGTGTATATACAAGAGATACCTAACTACGTATATACACTTCATCGTGTACATTGCATGAGTGAGTGCGGGAAGTGTCTAAGGACACGTGAAGGTATATAGCCGTTGGCTGGAAATCTAAGTTACCGTCTGCCTCACAGGTCCATGCGAGCCAACAAGCGGCCAATGATGGGTTAAGTTTAAAGACTGCCAGTCACACGAGGGCCATCAAGACTATGTAACCTGCTCACCACCAGTTAAGAATACTTTAAGTAACCTTTCAGTGTATATACAATGAGATAAATACACCTCGGTTTATATATTCTTGCATCCTAGGAATAGATGCTGCCTAGTGAGCCTACATGGGGGATGTTAAAGGGCTAGAAAGACTACAGATAATAAGGAGGTAGTCGAAGAGGTATCGATTACATTTAAAAATATAAAGAATAAAAAGGCACAATACCATGACTGGAAACAATACACAAATATCCTGTACATGGGAGAAAATTATGACGTTTCGGTCTAACTTGGACCATTAACTAGTGATGAGTTTCTTTCCCCTATGTGCTAGTTGTGTGTTAAAAATGTAGCGTTAGTGTGTGCAGCATAAGTTTGTAGGTAAAGGAGGATGAGTGTGGGAGGGAAGAGGAGTGACTGATGGAATGATGAGAAGTAAATTGTGATAATAAACAGGTCATTGTCACTTATATAAATACGGGAGTGATTCTTACGAGTTAACATTCAAATGCATGAATGTTGTAATGCTAATATACCTTTATTGCAAAATTTTATTCGTGTAACAGGACGCTTTTCGAGATAGAGGGACTGACCTCAAAACTTGTACTTCAAGGTTGGTGGACTGATCACCTCTCCACTGCTTCTGCCGACTCCAGTTTTAGTCACCTCTGTATTCCACTGAATAAATATTTCGGAAGTAATGATACCAAAATGTTGAACCTGTATCCATTCGCCAACTACGAATAGGTCAATGGAAACTTAATATTAATGACACATGTTTTGAAGTTAAATGATAAATAAGTTGGGAGCCAGAAACTTATACGATGAATCAGGAACTTATAATTTGCGACCAGGAATTTATAAGTTGGGGGGAGGAACTTAATTAAACAACGCCACAACACTGCAGCGTGATTGAGGCATCAATCAGATGTTAGTCACCTCGTCTTCTCCAATTTAGAAGATGTCCAATATATGATGGATGGAGGGAAAAACAGAGGAATGGTAGGTGCCTAGTATATGATGGATGGAGGGAAGGAGGAAGGGTAAATTAGAAGAAAATAGAGAAACAGAAAAATTGTGGTAAAAATTAAAAAAATTTGTTTTTTATTTTTGGGAAGCAAAAAAGTTAGATGGGTGATTTTTAATTTTGTTTCTTTAAGTTTGTACAGTTTGGTAAAAATTTGCATTAAAGGGAAAATTAGGAAAAATAAGTGGGTAAGCTGTGCTGCTATTAAAATTAAACCCCATCCTAAATTTTTTGTTCTAGTTGTGAGAAAGTTTTTTTCCCGGAGTGTCTACCGGGGATAATCACCATTTTTTTTTTAGTTAAGTAAAATAAAAAGTGAATAATTAATAAAAAATTTAGGTTAACAGTTTTTTTGGCGGCCAGAAAATTAAAAAACGCAGGTTGGGGAAAAGGGAAAAAGTTTCAGTTAAATAAAGGGAACAAAAAGAAAATTTTGGGTTTTATATTAAAAAGAATTTTGGATTTTTCCAAAAAAGGAACTTTGATAATTTTTCCAGATAGGGATTGATCGGTTTGAAATTATCAGTTAAGGGGAGGAAAAAGTTTTTATAGGGTTTCAAAACCTACCACCTTGGGAAGATTATTAAGAAATAACCAACAACAAAAAGGGTTATTTTTTTTTTTTAATTAGCGGAACTTAGAGGAAGTCCTGTCAAGGCAGGGGTTTAAACCAGAAATGGAAGAAATTGAAAAGGGTTTTTTTAGAAAGCGGGAAGGAAATTTAATGGGCCATTTATGCAGTATAACAGCGAGGTAATAAGTTAAAAAGATGGGGGCGCCCGAAAATTGAGAGAAGGTTTTTTATAAACCCAGCAAGGTTCAGGATGGAAAAAATTTGTCTTACCAAACCTCTTGGTTTTTTTGACAAATATTGGAAGGATGAGGGGTTTTTTCTTGGGGGATTGAAAAGGGAATGGGATACTCCCTAACGGGAGGGGAAAAAACTTGGGATGGGATCCACGTACCTTGGTGGGAACAAAAAGGACCCCGGGAAAGCCAAATGGTAAGGGAAAGGGAGTGAAAGGTTGATTTTTAGAACCCTTTTTTTTTTTTTTTTGGGCCCCGGTCGGTTGAAAACCCTTTTTGGATTAAAAAAAAAAAAAACAAATGAAACGGGAAAAGGTGCAATGATCTAAATTCAACCCAGCAAATGCAAAGTTATTTAGACGGGGGAAGGGGGGCAAAGACGGGACAAGGAACCAGACTCAGGAACAGAGGTGCAGACCCACCAAAGAGAAAGACCTAGGGTAAGCATAATCATAACAAAGTACCAGAAACTTATATCACCCGAATACTGTCGGAAAGTCTTGGTTAGCCTTGGGGAACTAAACAATGTGTCACTCCGGGTCCTTGATACTACTGAAGACGGCCCATCTAAAAGTAGGCAGCGCGATAGGGGAACCCCCACCTGAAAAGTCATCCCTTAGGAAACTAAGAGTGCAGGGGTAAAAAGAGGTTACCCCAAAGTAAGACTATGGGAGAGGCTAAGGGAATTAAATTAAAACCTAGGGGACAGAACAATAGGAAAGACATGATAACATAAAAAAATACTCAAAAAAAAATTGATAGTGACAGGGAAGGCTGTTGATATGGGATCAGGACTCTGAATACAGCTAAAATTTAAAAAATAAGTTGACCACAGGGTTGTCGGGAACATTTTTTTCAGTTCGGGAGGCAGGGAATGGGATGACCCCCGACGAAGTGGAAAAAGGCGTCATAATAGTTTTTAAGAGAAAGCAGCAATTTAAGAACGGAGCCAGAAAGCTAAGAATCAACCCCAGCAATAAAGTGAGTAATACACAACCCAACCCGACAGGAAAACTTTTACTAAAATAAGAATACCCCTTGAAAAAGGCTGACCCAAACAAAGCTGGGTCGGATTATGGACTGTACAGTAAGAAGATGGAGGTAGTTGGGGAGAGGAAGGGAAAAAAAGGATGGAGATGGGGGGTATGGTGTAAAGGGGAAAAAAGGGGAGGGGTAATGGGGGGGAAGGAAAAAACAGAGGAAGGGGGAATAACGTGGGAAGGAGAGATACAAGGGGGGAGGAAATGACGTCCAAAAAGGAAGATACAAGGAGGAGGGAAAGGGAAAGACTGGGAAAAGGAGGCACAAGGATGAGGGGGGGGTAATGAGGGGGAAGGGGGGGCTACAAGGGGGAGGAGGGGAAAAAGTGGGGAAAAGGAGAGCTACAAAAGGGGGAGAGGGTAATGGCATGGAAAGGGAGCTTTAAGGGGGGGGGGAGCTACAAGGAGGAGAGAGAATGACGTGGGAAAGGGAGCTACAAGGAGGAGGGGTAATGACGTGGGAGAGGGGGGATACGAGGAGAGGGTAAGACGGGGAAGGAGAGATACAAGGAGGAGGAAGGGTAATGACGTGGGAGAGGATCAGGACGGAGAGGAGGCAGGGACGGAGAGGAAGGGTAAATTAGAGGTATGGAGGATGGGAAACTTGTTGGTGCAGACAAATAATAGCTGCTGTCTGACCCCAACCCCTCACTGGTTTCTTAACACCTCTCACACTGCAATAAAACCAGCATCATACTGACATCCTCTACACTGCAACCCCCACAATCACAACACTGAAATCCCGTCAAAAACTGCCCCCAAAACCCCAAAACCAAAACAAACTAAGACTTTTCCTCTCACCAGTAACCAAGAACCCCAAAAAAATCAAACTACTGACATCCTCTCACACTGAAAAAAACCCATCACAAATACTGACATTCTTCATGACAAAAAACCACTCCCTATGACATCCTCTCCACTGACAAAAACCATCCAACTACTGACTCCCCCTTTCCCCTGCAATAAACCGCTCAAACTATGACACCCCTCACACTACCCAAAACCCAGATCACAAAAATGACACCTTCACACAACAAACACCAGCATCACTACTATGACACCCCCCCCCACAAAAAAACACCGCACACATACTGAACCTCCACCAAACCCTAACACCCGCTCACACACTGACATCCTCTCCAAACACATAAAACCATCCTCTATGACACCTCCACCTGACCATACACCACTCACACTCTGACTCCTCCCACCTACACCATCACACTACTGAATCCTCTCCATACACCACACAACTCTCTCCCCAAAAGCACCAAACCCTTGCATTTACCTGCACCCCCAAAAGAACCCCTTAACCGTAAACCATAAAGCTTACGGAAATCATCCAAAATTTTCCCACAAAAAACCTCCAGAAAGGGGAAGGAAAAGGAAAAAAGGAAGGAAAAAAAAAAATTTGAGGGGGGGGGGGAGGGGGGGAAAGAGAGGAGAGAGAAGGGGGGAGAGAAAAAAAGAGAGAGAGAGAGGAGAGAGAGAAAAGAGAGAAGAATTTACCTAATTTTACTCAACTAGTTTTGGTTGCAGGGGGGTCAAGCTCCTGGCCCCGTCTCTTCACTGGCAGACTAGGGCACTTTTTCCCGCCATGGCTTACTACCTCTTCTTAAAGAAGAGGTGTTTTTGGGGTGTACTCCCTAATTTTGGTTCAGGGGGTCGGACTCATCCCGGCCCCCCCTCTTCATGTTCGCTACTAGGGCCTCTTCCCCCTCCTTTCTTTCCTGCTTTGTCATCCCCCCCTTTAAAGCTATGTATGGTTTTTTTCCTCCCCACATCACTTTTTTTGGCTATTCCACTTCCCGATACTCTATGATGAAAAAACTTCCTAACATCCCTGTGACTCGTCTGAGTCTTCAGCTTCCAATTGTGACCCCTTATTTCTGTGTCCCCTCTCTGGAACATCCTATCTCTGTCCACCTTATCTATTCTCGGCAGTATTTTGAATGTCGTTATCATGTCTCCCCTGACCCCCCTGTCCTCCAGTGTCGTCAGTCCGATATCCCTCAACCTTTCATCGTAGGACATGCCCCTGAGCTCCGGAACTAGCCTTGTTGCAAACCTGTGTACTTTAACTTCTTGACGTGCTTGACCAGGTGTGGGTTCCAAACTCGTGTGTGTGTGTGTGTGTGTGTGTGTGTGTGTGTGTGTGTGTGTTTCTAGGGTCATGGAACCCACTTGTCTTACTAAAATCTCTCAGGGCGATGGTTTCACTAATGCCAGGGTACTGACTCGTGAAGGAGGGTGGGTTTTCCCAGTGTCTTGCAGTTCGCCCACCTCTCCTCCTTGCCGTTCAATGACAAATATATTTGCATTATGCGTTTTAATACAAAAAAAAATCTGTTTTAGTAGCTAATGCTTTAAAACTTGTTCCACACTACCACAATGATGACCACGACACAAGCAGGTGGTGGTGTCTCCTGTCTGATGCCAAACCACCACCAACCCCTGGACAAGTGTTACCAGATGACTAGAGGACAACCAATGTAGGGACAGGAGTGCTACCAAACAACTAGAAAACAACCAACGTAGATAGGTGCTACCAGACAACTAGAAGACAACCAACGTATAGACACCCAACGTTGTATCATTATTAATACAAGAGGTAAACAAGAGGAGCTTATCTGACCAGTATCCATGAAAATAGGTTAAGTTGCTGAAGACATTAATAAGACTATTAAAACACTAACATAAAATTCTCCTTCTCATGGAACACAAACATAGGTTTAAAGATGAAAACGAAAATCTTGCCTTACAAATTCATTAGAATTCCTCGAGAGGCTGATAAGAGTTAAGCAGAAGTGTTTTCGGACAGTAGATTCCTTGACTATCAGAAAGCTTTTAAGGCTGCCACACAGGAGACTAATTCAGAATATGGGAGAAACAGGCCGGGATGACAAGGTTCTTCACTGGAAAAGGGAATGTTAGATAAACAAGAGGTAGAGTTATAGAGAGGGAGGAAACATCAAGAGGAGAAAACTAACAAGTGGCGTCCCCAAGGATCAGTTGAACCTATGCTAGAACGAAACCCTGGAAACTTGATGATATCCTCACAGTCCTAACAGTCTCTCTCAGCTTAGGCTGACAGATTTTAACACCATGTAACACATGGAATATAACAAGAGTATATCAGAGAAACAGTTATCTTCTGTTCCCACAATGTAATTATCATACAGAACAGGGCAGCAGCACTTTGCCGATGCATTCAATTTTGCTTAAAAACTATACTCCCCCTGACGTGTATGAATCATATACGTACCAAGGGAAGGGGGGACAGAAAAAAATAAGTTAAATAGGAAAAGAAAATAACTAAGAAACTGCAAAAATGACTGATAAACAATATGAATTGTCCAACCAATGTCTCGAAAAGTTCAGTCCTACAACGTTTAATATACTGAAGATAGGAGCTAGTGAAAAGTGATCACAGACAATTCACTACCTGACTCAATCATCAGACACGTATATCAAAGCAAACGAACACTGATCACATAGCTAAGCTGGTAAATGTTAAACTGGTGACGCTAATAACTGTCTTCAGAAATGACACGTTACAGAAAACTTATCTGGACAACGTTGCGCTGTGTGTGTATATGTATATTATATTATATTATATATATATATATAATATATATATATAATATATATATATATATATATATATATATATATATATATATATATATATATTAAACCCAACCGGCCGTATCCCACCAAGGCAGGGTGGCCCAAAAAGAAAAACGAAAGTTTTCTCTTTTTAAATTTAGTAATTTATACGGGAGAAGGGGTTACTAGCCCCTTGCTCCCGGCATTTTAGTCGCCTCTTACGACACGCATGGCTTACGGAGGAAGAATTCTGTTCCACTTCCCCATGGCAGGGTGGCCCAAAAAGAAAAACGAAAGTTTCTCTTTTTAAATTTAGTAATTTATTCGGGAGAAGGGGTTACTAGCCCCTTGCTCCCGGCATTTTAGTCGCCTCTTACAACACGCATGGCTTACGGAGGAAGAATTCTGTTCCACTTCCCAATGGAGATAAGAGGAAATAAACAAGAACAAGAACTAGAAAGAAAATAGCAGAAAACCCAAAGGGGTGTGTATATATATGCTTGTACATGTATGTGTAGTGTGACCTAAGTGTAAGTAGAAGTAGCAAGACGTACCTGAAATCTTGCATGTTTATGAGAAAAAATGACACCAGCAATCCTACCATCATGTAAAACAATTACAGGTTTCCGTTTTACATTCACTTGCAGGACGGTAGTACCTCCCTGGGTGGTTGCTGTCTACCAAAACATACTACTATTAATATATATATATATATACATATATATATAATTATATATATATATATATTATATATATTAATTATATATATATATATATATATATAGGGTATATTAATATATATAAAGTGAGAGAGAAAAAAAAAGAGAAAGAGAGAGAAAAGGGAGCTGATGTAGGTAACAGCTCTTAGCTTGCCAATAAAGTTAGGAATCCTTAACCTGTAAATAGCTGTCAATAAAGCTAGGGATCCTTAACCTTGTCAAACCCTGTGTAAAAAAAAAAAAAAAAAAGAGAGAGAAAGAGAGAGAGAGAGAGAGAGAGAGAGAGAGAGAGAAAGAGAACATCACTCCATCTCATAGCAATAAAAATGCTTTCAAATGAGCTGATGTAGGTAACAGCTCTTAGCTTGCCAATAAAGCTAGGGATCCTTAACCTTGTCAAATCCTGTGTAAAAAAAGAGAGAGAGAGAGAGAATGGGGAGGGGGGAAGGCGGATAAAATAGTTGGCCATCCATACATTCCATTTCCCCCCTCCTCCTCGCGGCGTTGGGAGATGGGGAAAGGGGTAAGAGAAGGATGGAGGGGGAGAGTTTACGGGGTATGAGACGAGTGGGTAATGTATACACCATCCACACATTAAGTTGTATAACAGACCTCTATAATTATTTTCTGGGGTCGTGTAGTATATCCCCAGGAGGCTGAGTACCCCCCTCCTGTGATGCTGGATACAACCCCCATGAAGTTGAGTACATCCCATGAAGCTGAGTACACACCACGAGGTTCAGTACACCCCATGAGGCTCAGTACACCCCATGAGGTTCAGTACGCCCCATGAGGTTCAGTACACCCCATGAGGTTCAGTTCGCCCCATGAGGTTCGGTACGCCCCATGAGGTTCAGTGCACCCCATGAGGTTCAGTACGCCCCATGAGGCTGAGACAACACAATAAGTGGCATGAGCCCAAGACTGTTCAACTGCCTCCCAGCATACATAACGGGGATTACCAATAGACCCCTGGCTATCTTCATGAGGGAGCTGGACAGGCATCTAAAGTCAGTTTCCGACCAGTTGGGCTGTGGTTTATACATTGATCTGCATGCAGCCAGCAGTAACAGCCTGGCTGATCAGGCCCTGATCCACTGCGAGGCCTGGTCATGGACCAGGCCACGGGGGTACTGACCCCCCAAACCCCCTCCAGGTATAGGAAGGTTCGCATGCGCCCCACTGTGACCACATATACCTATGCACTAGTCTGGAGTTATACGACTCACTTGCCGTGAGTTCTAATCCAACTTGTTCTGTGGTTTAAGTACAAACCTCCATGAGGCACAGTAAACCCCTGGAATAATAAGTACACTCCCCTGCGAGGCTGATACACCCACCAGAGAGGACGCAAAGACCAGGAAAACAAGTAGATGGATTATGGGAACATTTCCAGCAAGAGAAGCAACACCAGTGATGATACTTATCAAATCACTGGTGTTCTCAAGACTTTAATATTGTTCAGTGCTCAGAGCATCTTTCAAGGCAGGGGAGAGAGAGGGGAAGAGAGAGAGGGGAAGAGAGAGAGGGGGAGAGAGAGAGGGGAGAGAGAAGAGAGGGGGAAGAGAGAGAGGGGGGGAGAGGGGGGGAGGGGAGGGGAGAGGGGGGGGAGAGAGAAGAGAGAGGGGAGAGAGGGAGAGAGAGAGGGGGAGAGAGAGGGGAGAGAGAGGGGAGAGGGGGAGAGAGAGGGGGAGAGAGAGAGGGAGAGAGAGAGGGGAGAGAGAGGAGGGGAGAGAGAGAGAGGGGAAGAGAGAGAGGGGGGAGAGAGAGGGGAGAGAGAGAGGGGAGAAAAGAGAGGGGAAGAGAGAGGGGAGAAAAGGGGGGGGGAGGGGAGGAGAGGGGGAGAGAGAGGGAGGAGAGGGGAGAGAGAGAGAGAGGGGAGAGGGGGAGAGAGGGGAGAGGAGGAGAGAGAGGAGAGAGAGGAGAGGAGAGAGAGAGAGAGAGATAAAGAAAGAGAGAAAGAGAAAGAAGAGAAAGAAAAAGGAAAGAGTAAAGAAGTAGGAGAAAAGAAAGAGAAACGAAGGAAAAAAAGAGAAAGAGAAAGAGAAGAAAAGAGGAGGAAAGAGACGAGAAAGAGAGAGAGAGAAAGAAAGAGAGAAAAAGAGAGAAGAGAGAGAGAGAGAGATGAGAGGAGAGAGAGAGACGAGAGGAGAGAGAAATTGAAGAGAGAGAGAGGAGAGGAGATATGAGGAGACGACGAGAGAGAGAAGAGAGAGATCCTTGTAAGATATTGAGACAATAATCTCAAGACAAAACGACAGAGTTTTTTGAACTTCCACTCAATACTTTGTGATAGTTCAATATGGCTTCAGGAAAGGTTACTCTGCTTGCTGATCTGTTGTTAAACCTACTCCTCTAAGTGGCACCAGTCACTGGATGAATAAAGTCAGCTGTGTGGTAGCATGGACAGTGCTGGCGCTTTCGACGGGCTGTGGCTCCAGGGCCTCTGCAAAACTTCATGCACTGGGAATGCAGGCTCTACGCTATGTCTCCTCAGTGATTACCTTCATGGTAGATCTCTCAAGTGTAGTTCTTCAATGGAACGGTAAATCAGCAAGACATCCCTAATGGGGCAGTGTTCCACAAGAAGCAGTGCTGGGACCATTGTTATGGAATGTCTACTTCAATGACCTTCTTTCATCTCATCCAGAAATTCAATGCATATGCAGAGACTGTGCACTGACATTCACTTATCAAGAGAAGAAATGCTAGCAGCTCTAAGCTACATTCATTCACCAGTGAGAGCTATATCAGCTTGGGGAAATAGATGGCAAGTAACTTTTGCACTGAGAAAATGCAAATGATGATAGTCTCTGGGAACCAGGATGGTATTGCTGGTGCAGTAGTATGGATGAATGGAGGGTGTTGGCACCTGGAGAAGAGTTGATATCCTTGGGGTGAAATTTGGACTCCAAACTAACCATGAAGAAACATGTTGTAAATCTTGCAAACAAGGCAGCCAGGAAGCTTAAAGCACTTCGCCGTATCTCGCATCTGCTTGACGTAGGGGTGCATGATTCGTGTACGAGGGCACAATAGGACGCTCTCACCTTGAGTATGCTCCATCTTTCTTGGTTTTTACCTGCCCCCCCTTCATCTGCGACTGCTTGACAGGAGTAGAGTACAGAGCAAGAAGTCTCATCTCTCGCCTGGGGACCCATTTGGATAGATCTGTCACTTCACAGATCCTTCAACATAGGAGGGGATCGTAGTTGGCCTTAATTCTATGTACTAGGCCAATAGTGTCAAAAGTACCACACTTGGATCCCTTTGAGGACAGCATGAAACAAGCTTTTATGTCTCAAGTCGGGCAGAAAGCAGCAACTTCACTCTGGCTGTTCCCCTTCTCCAGAACATCACTCCATCTGATATCATATATACCCAGGATGACTTGAGTATGGAACACATTCGTACAGCATAATGATGTCAATGAGATAAAGTCAGCTGATCAAATGAAAATGCTGGCCCACAGATGGCTCCAACTTCATCCTGTCCCCTACTTGTATGTCTCATAGCAATAAAAATGCTTTCAGATGAGCTAATGTAGGTAACAGCTCTTAGCTTGCCAATAAAGTTAGGAATTCTTAACCTGTAAATAGCTTGTCAATAAAGCTAGGGATCCTTAACCTTGTCAAACCTTATGTAAAAAAAAAAAAAAAAAAAAAAAAAAAAAAAAAAAAGATGGACAATGTACAGAGGTTGTTTACTGCTTACAAAGAATCAATACAACATCCGAATTACTGGGAATGCCTCAAAGGACTTGGATTATTCTCTTTGGAATGAAGAAGACAGAGAGACATACCTGGTAATATACTATATACATGGAAGATACTTTAGGACCTGGGCACCAATGTGCAAACTGCCATAACAGCTAACTGGAGTGGAAGATGTGGGAGAAAGTGTAGATTACACCCGGTGGAAAGTAAGGGTGCCATAAGTACAATTAGAGATCACTCTGTGGCCCAAGACTTCAACCAGTTACCAGCAGGAATATTAAAAAAAAATGCCAGAACGAAGGTAGAATTTTTTACTAGGAAAGTCAACAACTACTATCTGCAAGAATTGAGACACTTGTGCAACATATGGGAATCTTTATTGAAGAAACGTTTTGCCACACAGTGACTTCATCAGTCCTATACAAAGCATGAAGGTATAAGGAGAGGAGGAATTTGAGGTAATCAGTCCCTCAGCCAGGAGTCGATGTGTTCAGTTCATCAATCTTGTAGAAAGTACAGCACAGGGCTGTAGAAATGGCTTATATACTGTAGTCAGGTGAGGTGATGCAGGAGGAGGCGGGGGTCATAGTGGAACCATCCACTAGTCTAAGTAGGTCTTCGTCCAAAGGTTAGACAAGTTTTGAAGAGTTCTTTGCATCAAGATCCCATGATGCTGCAATGTCTGACAGATGTGATAAATGGTTTTGTAAACCGACAGCTTGAAGAATTGAGACACTTATGCAACATCTGTCAGACACTGCATCATCATGGGATCTTGATACAAAGAATTCTTCAAAACTTGTCCAACCTTTGGACAAAGACTTACTTAGACTAATGGATGGTTCCACTATAACCCCACGTCCTCCTGCTTTGCCTCACCTGACTACAGTATATAAGCCACTGCTACAGCCCTGTGTTGTACTTTCTACAAGACTGATGGCCTGAACACATTGACTCCAGGCTGAGGGACTGATTACCTCAAACTCCTCCTCTCCTTATACCTTCCTGCTTTGTATAGGACTGATGAAGCCACTGTGTGGCAAAACGTTTCTTCAATAAAGATTCCCATGTTGCATACGTGTCTCAATTCTTCAAGCTGTCGGTTTTCAAAACCATTTATCACATACTATCTGCAAATTCCTGATCAGCCAGTTTGTGTTAGTCAGATAGGCCTGTAAGACACTAACATAAGCAGCTGGTGACCAAGGGGGTCAATAGGGAAGCCTCACCTGAGGTCAGGCTGAAGGGATAGAAACTTCAAAACATGTCAGGTATGTCACTGGTTAAGTATACACCTCTGGTGAAACTGAGTACATTTCTCAGTGAAATTAAGTACACTCGCAGGTGATACTGGTTAAATACTCAGATGAGACTCAGTACACACCCAGAAGCTGAGTACACTACCAGGTAAGGCAAAACACCCAGGTGAGGCTGAGTACAATCCCAGGTAAGTCTAAGTATACATCCAGGTGAGGGTGAGCACACACCCATTGAGTCTTGTAGTCTCTTACACAGAAATGTGTCATTTCAGTCATTCAAAACACAGACCAGTATAAAGAATAGCATTGCATGAACTTTGAAGGGTCACTTTCAGGAAGTGTGTGTCAAGTGATAAAGAGATATTAGAGTATTTTGAAAGAAAGATATGTAACAGATGCATATATGCAAGTTGCTACATAGAGCTAGATTAAATACAGAAGTAGTGTATAACAATGGCTACCAGAAACCATAGTTTAGCAATTTTGAGAAACAGACCTGAAACAAATGCAGTAAAAGACAGCAACTTCATTCAAATTATTAACACTGGAGGGTTAGCAATCCAAAATAATCCAAGAAAATCAAGTGGTGTGATTTATTTTTGTTGGGGTCCTCAGGTCCTCTCCCCCTAGAATACAACCTATGGCATTCAACTAAGTCATATTACTATAATCATTAGGACGCTTTAAGCACACAGGAATCACAGTTGTCATGGCCATGGAAAATACTGTAATTACATTTGAGCGAAGGAATCAAAGAGTATCTCCATTTCATTGGATGAAGAGCCCTTCAAATGCATCAAGGTATCCTTCCTTCTTAAATGGACTAACTCCTAGGTGCAATACCTATATCTTTTTAAGTAAACAGAAGCACAAGGAGGGAGAAGTGTGCATACGTCTCACCCTGACCAGGATTTGAACCTGGGTTCTTTTGGTTGTGCAATATGCCCTACGTCTAGGCTACAAAAAATGGAAGCATTAATTTTTTTTGCCTGTATATCTCACGTAACAGGAGTCAAGAAAATGAGCAATTTCAATGTACAAAACAGAGTTCTTGGGTAGTACAAGCAAGTGACGAGGACATTTTATCAATGAACTACTACAGGTAGATAAGATAAGATTTTGTTTGGATTTTTAACCCCAGAGGGTTAGCCATCCAGGATAACCTGAAAGTCAATGTGTCATTGAGGACTGTCTGTCTTATTTCCACTGGGGTCCTTCAATCTTGTCCCCAGGATGCAACCACACCAGTCACCTAACACCCAGGTACCTACTTGCTTGCTAGGTGAACAGGGACAGCAGGTATAAGGAAATGTGCCCAATGTTTCCACCCAGCCAGGGACTGAACCACAGACACTCAGTGTGTGAGGCAAGTGCACCACCTACCAGGCCACAAGACACTGTGGCAGATGGTGTAAAACATACACATACACATGAATACAACCATTATACTACCTTTATATTTTATCATTGTCAATAAATATTTTACATGAGAATTCCTGCTGACAGTAAAACAAATGTAATTGAAATAAATGTATTTTAAATTGCATTAACTACAGTGTCATTACTGTTAATACCATGAACCATGAAGTTCATCACAACCTCTCTGCTGTAATCATCACAAAGAAACACAAGCTCCACGAAATATAAAGAAATAACATTAGTTTGCTACCTCTCCAACTCTGACTTAACCCCTTTGTGCATACCTCCCCCTTCACAAGCCTTTTTCCCTGCAGTTTGAAGCTGTATAACTCATTTGTGTTTAGAGCTTTCTTGTGACTATGGTAATAATCTGCTACATCTATCTTCATAAATTTTAAGATGGTACTTTGCATGATATCAGCTGAAAGAAGAAAATTATTGAAATTAATAAATTATTCCCCACTTGACAAGCTGAATAAAAGTTAGCCTTGATCACCCATTAATTAATTTTTTATATAGTGTATGTTATACTTGTACAACTCTAGCAAATAAGCTCACCCTTCACACTTCTTCATGAAGTTAGCACACCTTTACCATGTAGTGCAAAGTCTCTGACCTATGCTGATTTAGATATCCTATTAATTTTTTTAACATCCTTGTATTTTTGCATTTCCACACTACAAACATTTTTATTTGTCTCTCACTCAATGCCATCCTTAGCTTTTTGACCATTCTGTTTTTCAAGGCATTGCAATCAGCAAGTGTTTTAAATGCTCTTCTAAGTTATTTAAACATAACAGAGACTGACATCCATTTATAATTTGACATAAAACTGCTTGTTAATAAAGGCATATCAAGATAGAACAAAGTATAAAAGATATGCACAGAGATAAAAATTAATTATTTGATATAATGGATGAACCAAACATATATGCAATTGGCTTTCATTTCTCAGCAATAGCATTGCAGCAGTTAAGAGTTTCATAATCACTACTTAACTCTTTGATAAGCATCTCCAAGAGTGCAGAGTTCCTGCAAGATCCCAATCCTACTAAATATTTTCCTACTTTGTCACCTACAAAAATATAATTTATACACAAGACTGTTCCTCATCAACCTCTCACACTTAATCTTTGTGGAGGGAAGGATCAATGGCATACCCCATTTCCCCCATTCAGTCATTAACATAATCTAATTAATATCAACAGCAATAAGAAATCCCCTAATTGAAATGTATAATCTGATAATTGCATAGCTCCTAACATATGAAAAAATAATGTATTAAATTTCTAAAACCAATCAACTAAAGGCTTTCTGTTCTTCTCTCTTACTAATATCTTATCTAAACTTTTAAGACAATGGTCTTCATTATAATAATAACCAAGTAAAGCTCTAAGCCTGTATAGATTACTCAGCATTGCATAGCAAACTGGTAGCTTCTATTGGGAATTAAAAAGGAAGATGCAGAGGTGTTGAGGGTCAGCAAGAGAGCCTGAGAAGGAAGTCAGTATAACTGATGGGTCTCGCTCAAAAGTCAACAAGATAAGGCGAGATTTAAAGCTGAGGCTTTTGATGGAGGAGGAGGACAGAATACCATAACCAGGATATTAAAGTAGAGTACCAGAAGGTTGGCATGGTGTCTCATGAATGGAGCAACCAATCTAAAGATGTGGACCTGCAACATGTCCTAACAATTGCCACATAATGACACTGGACACCATGATGAGATATGACCATGATGAGATGGGGAGATGACCATGAATGTCTGGTGACCAACACCAAAGAAGACCAACTTCCAAAATCATAATGGCAATTGTAAAATGACAAAACCAGTGCACTATCCCCTATATCATGCCAGACTAATATGATTCGTCCAGCCATGTATATTTCTATACACACTAGGAAGATTAGCATGGATCCTACTGTGACCACAAATGAAGGTTTTTACAGACGAATCTCACACTAACATTGCTGTGGTATGCTCTAGCTCAAGTTCCTTCAAAGCCGTTTAACCCTTTGAGGGTCGACAGGCCCTCTCCGAAACTCGTTCTCAGGGTCGGCCAAATTTAAAAAAAAAAAAAATATTTTCTCTTATGAAAAGATAGAGAATCTTTTCCCGATCATAAAGACACCAAAAGTTTGAAATTTGATAGAAAACTTACGGAATTATCCTCTCGCAAAGTTAGCGGTCTCGGCGATGTTTACGCATCGGCGATTTTGCCCACTTTGAGCCCCATTTTCGGCCAATTTCAATGTACTAGTCAACAAAAAACATGAATATTTCGCTAGAACTCCATTTTTTCTATCGAATGGGTGCAAGAAACCACCCATTTATGAAATTCAACTATCCAGTACAGTGGTCAGAATTTAGCAATTTTGCCAATTTCACACAAATTTCAAAAGATGCCAATTTCCGAATAGGGTCCAGAATAAACAAGAAAGACATTCCTGGCACTAAAATGACATTTCCTCTAGTCATTAGTCACGTCTCAAGGCCCCTCTTATATTCTTTTGCTTTCCACTTTGAATTTTTATTCTCACAAAAAATATAAGATTTACTGTTATGCAGACTACTGCATTAGTGTAAAAAATGGTATAAATATTATTGGTGCACTTGTGAAAGAATATTAGACTCACCAGTTGATGTGTATTGCACGCTTGGCACGATTTGTTTACTTTTGAAGTTTGGTAAAAATCGAACATTTCTGCTACTTTGAGCTCAATTTCAAGGCACCTTTCATTGTAAAACCAGTCAAATCATCTCAATTTCTGTAATATGTCTTCCATTCTATAAAATGAGACCAGAAAAACTAGAATACAACAATAAATACCATACGAAAATACACTGCAAAGTCGCTGATTTATTCCAAAAAAATGGTCGAAGTTTTTTTTTTCTCATTATGCACTGTCTGCTGCAGGATTTTTTTTAGACTGTGCACACTGACCACATAGACCCATTCTTTCATATGAAGGCCTACCAGCTTTCTCCCACTAGATTTGAGGCCGCTAGAATTTATGCGTACTAGTACGTCAAAAACCCCTACGCGTAAGACGTACTAGTACGACCAAAACCCTCAAAGGGTTAAAAGACTCACGTAACCGTAATGACATGGTTGTCAACAACTTGTAGAATAGAGCAGGTTTAAATCCACTTATGCAGAAATACACCTAGGCTACCATACTAGAGTTGATAATGCACCAGCCTCCTAGTTTTAGGACTGGCTATTTGAACCCCACTCCATTCTTTGAATTAGCAATGTAAAGTGTTTGGCAAGAAGCTTAATTAAGTTTGATTAAATGCAACTTGTTGGTTACTAAGACAGGTGATGCTGCCAGCGGTCTCACAAGAGCTGAGTTAATACCAGAAAATTGTCTGTAAAACACAGCTGCCTAAGAGAGATGAAGGTCCTGAACTGCAGAATGTGCAGTTTGTAAATTCACTGATCTGAACACGCCAATGGCCAGACACCCAGCCAAGGATGACTATCTTGTGTTTGATGAAGATGTTACAGCCTAAGTTAAATACTAAGGATATGGGGATGTGAAGAATCAAAGGTCTAGATTACTTGCAATGCATTAAGACTACAACAAATGATATTTTGTAACTAAATGTGAACAAATCTGAGAATTCAGCAATAATTTTATAATAAATGTTCAAGAAATGTACAAATATTTCATCTATAATTTCAAATTGCCAAAAGTCTTCACTAAATACAGGTTTGCCCTCACATCATGTGGATTCACTTTATGTGAAATCACTATTATGCAATGTTTTTTTCTATCAGTAACTCCATATACTTGATGTACATTCACCATATGAGATCAGTGTGGTTTGCAAAAGGAATGAAAATTCTAACTGCACAGAATGAAGTGTTGATGATGTGATGGAGCTTAGTACAGCTGCCATGGACCTAAAACATCTCTACTGAAAAAAGTAAGGGACAGCACATAGTAAGCTAATTTCCCCCTAATGCATTTAGCTCATTACCCCTAATCTGATTAGCCATAATGCCCTTCACTAGGGGAGGTGCTTTTATGATTAAAAACTCTTGGATTTATGAAAGTGGAGCTACCCTCCCCTTCCTTGCATCAAACCTGGTACTGTACAGCTCTTTCAAGTTTCATGCTTCCCAATTATTATAAAAATAATACAGTAATTAGCCAAAAGTAATGCTGAGGTCAAATTCGTTAAACCTATTATATAGTTCTCAAATCTTGCTAAGCCAGCCTTCTGGCAAGACAGTGACTGAACGAATGACAGTGAAAGTGTTTCATTCTTTGTTGGGTCACCCTACCTCAGTGGGAGATGGCCAGTTAGTATATATAAAGAAAAAGTCCTGCCCAAAGTTTAGGTATGGGATGTCATAAAACTAACAAATCAATCAATGATGGATGCACAATTTGATAACTCAAAACTAGATTCAAATTTTAAATAATCATGCTAAGCATATGTTATAATGTTTTCAGTATTCTATAATTATTAAACTTGTGTTTCCATGTATACAAACAAAAACAACAGTACAGTACCTGGGTGCAGTATGGGCATTCCCCAAAAAAATCGTTCATTTTTGGGGGGACGTTGGTAAGATTGCACAACCCACTGCAAAATGTCAATTAGTCAAAGGGTTTAATTATTTTATATCAAATCATCAAAAATATTTTGTCCATCCACCCTTTGTTAATAAAGTTTTAAATTTTAAAAATGAATAGAGAAAGTTTCCTCAAAGGTTTTTTTTAATGTCAGCTTATTTTTGTTTTTATTTACGGGGAAAAAAAAAAAGTAAAAAAAGGGAAAAAATCCTACTCTAAAACCCATACAAATGTAAGGTAAACAAAAAAGCCAGGAGAAAGGGGGCTGCAAACCCCCTTCTCCTGTATAAATTATTACATGTAAAAAGAAAACTTTTTTTTTTTTTTGGGACACCCGTTCAGTGAGCCGTCGGTGTTTTTTAAAAAAACAAAAAAAAAAAAAAAACAAAAAAAAAAAAAAGATCACTAGAAAACACAACCTATATAAGCACTGTAAGGGAAAGGGCCCTGAGAGCAGTGACCGGGTCAATTGGTAAGGCATCTTCCAAGTGAAGGGAATACACACAGCACATTCAGCACTCCACCCCTCGGCCTTCCTTATATCTGCCCCCTTTTTTTTAACCAACCACACCAAGGTTTGCTTTAATGCTCACAATGCTACGGTCGGGTTTCCCACCCCTAAAATAAAAAAACCAACGTTTAATCTCGATGCTATTTCACGTAAAACTTAAGGCAATTGGCAACATCAATTTGGGAAAAATAAAATTTTCATCCTATAGTGATGAAAGTCTTTTAATTATTAGTTTACATTATTTCCCCTGAAGATTATCCTCCAACTTAGTTTTAAAATTTAAATGGGCAAAAAATAAAAACTTTTCTTTCTTACTGCCCCCCAAAAGTATTGTAGCATACCCTTAGTCCGAAACTTTAAATGAAAAAATTTTTAAAACCTCGGTGGGAGACGGCAACTTGTTGAAAAAAAAAAAAAAATTATTTAACTTTGGCCTTTTCCTACTAACTTCATTCAAATAAAAATTTTTTAGGAGAAAACAAAATTAAAAGGGGAAAAGTATAGCAAGTCCAAAATTGATAACTAAGGAAGAGATTTGGAAAACAAAGTTTATTTTTTGCGCTTTGTAAAATCGACCCCCTTTTGAAGTAAATTGTTGTATTTCGTTTATGAAAAAGTGGGATATTTAATTTTTCTTGAAAAAAAAAAGCCTTAAAAAATACAGAAAAATTTATATATTCGGGTTATTTTTAACAATGCACTGTTTTCTTTTTCCCTTGGAGCCCCTCAAGGGAAGAAAAATTTATTACAATTAAATCCCAAAAAAATTGTTTAATGGACGGGAAAATCCCCAAAATTCAAAAAAAAGGAATTTATGTATATTTCAGCTCATCAAAAACATTTTTCACTAGATTTGCTTAAGTGTTCTGATTGTGGCTGAAACAATACAGCCCTTTTCTGTTTGTTATTTTTTTTTTTGCCTTGGGGTTTATCTTCCATGAAACTAAATTTTTCCCTTTCTTCATATTTCTCCGGTTTTAGAAAAGCGTTAAGAGGAGCAGTCCCCGGGGGAAGGGCCCCGAAAGGACATGCGGAGGCTGCGTGGGTAGCCACAGACACACCAGCTGTACACCACATGATTCCGTGCAATAAAAAAAGACAACTGAGAAGAGGTACTACAAACTACCCAAATGAGTGGAAACGGAAACCTGTAATTGTTTTGCACAGTGGTAGGACTTTGGTGTCTTTTCTTTGCTTTTTAAATACGCAAGAAAAGGTACATCTTGCTCTTTTTAATTACATTTAAGTCACCTACAAAGGGATGTACCACATAAAGTACACACACATCTGAGTTTTCTTCTTTTTTCTTAATATTTTCTGTTTTTATTTTTTTCCCTTTCATCCCATAGGGGAAATGGAAAAAAAATTTTTTCCTCATAAGCGATGCGTGTCGCAAAAAAAGGGAACTGAAATGCAGGAGCAAAGGGGCTAGTAATCCTTATGTATAAATTTTCTAAATACATAAAAAAGAAACATATAAGTGAACGTATTTAGATAAGGGGTAAAGAGGTCTTTGTGGGATTTTTGGATTGGAAAAGGAGTATGACAGGGTGGATAGGGGCAATGTGCAGAGTTGCAGGTGTTGGTGTAGGAGGTGGTTATGAAACAGGAAGAGTTTTTACGAGGAAGTGAGGCTCAAATTAAGTATGTAGAAAAAGGGAAATTGTTTCCCAGTAAAAGTAGGCCTTAGACAGGTGTGTGATGTCACCCCTGGTTTTTTTAATATATTTATAGATGGGGATTTTGAGAAGTAAATTGGGGGTCTTTGGGAAAAGGGTGGAGTTAAAAGATAAAGAAAACACAATAAATGGGAGTTGTCACAGTTGCTTTGTGATGCACGTGCCTTGGGAGTTCTGAAAAGAAGTTGCAGAGAATTTGGGGATGATTTGGTAGGGTGTGCAAAAGAAGAAAATTTAAAAATGAAAAACAGGAAAGGTAAGGTTAGAGGATAAAAAAAAAGTTAGGTGATGAAAGATTGGATATCAGATTGGGGGGAGGAGTATGGGGAGGTGAATGTATTCAGTATATGGGATGGACGTGTCACGGGATGGGTCTATGAAAGATGAGGTGAATCATAGAAAAGATGAGGGGAAAAGGGTGAGTGGTACCTAGGAGTTTGTGGAGAAAAGGGAAATTTGTCCTTGGGGGCCCAAAGAGGGGAATGTATGAAGTATGTTTTACCAATGCCTTAATGGGTTGAACATGGGGATGAATGTTGCGCGAGGGAAAGGGTGGAGGCATGGAGATGTCAGTCTGGGGAATGTGTGGTGTTGAATATAATGCAGAGAATTCGTTGTTTGGAAGTTAGGGGAGTGCGGGGTTACCAAAACTGTTGTAGAGGGCTGAGGGAAGGGTTGTTTAGGGGGTTCGGACATGTAGAGGAATGGGGGCGAAACGGTGACTTCAAGATGTATCAGTCTGTA
>NC_069420.1:29119094-29137221 GCF_026875155.1 Cherax quadricarinatus
AACATCGGCAAAAATCAAACATTTCCCTAATTTGAGCTCCATTTCCAGGTTCTTTTTATAGTAAACCAATCAAAATCACCCTCTATTTCTATAATATGTTTACCATTCTACCAAATGAGACAAAGAAAATGAGAATTAACCATAAATACTATAGGAAAATAGACCACAAAGTCGGCATTTTAATTAAAAAAGAAACGGTTGGAGTTTTTTTTCTCATTTTGCACTGCGTGCTCCGGGATTTTTTTTATATGGTGCACACTGACCACATAAAACCCATTCTCTCACATGTGGGCCTACCAGCTTTCCCCCTGCTTGATTTGAACCCGCTAGAATTTATGAGTATACTATATAAGTAAAACACGGTACCTCGCAAGACGTTATATACGACCGAAACCAGTCAAAGGGTTAATAATTATTAGTATGTGGTTTTTGCACTGTAAAGGTTTTAAACAGATGGCTTAGGCATGAAATCTTCTGTTATTTTTACGCCTAGGGAAAGAAAAATGCTGACCCTGGCTCAATAAAGAATATGTTGAAGTGGTCCTCTTAACCTCAACACACAATGGCACGAAGTCATCAGCTGATATAACAAATGACTCGCACTGTCTACTACTCAGTACTCACACCTATCTCTAAACACTTCTTTATCAATAAGCAAGAGAACCATGAACTGAACCCTTTGAGGGCCCGTGCCGTTAGATCTACGGCTTTACGTTGAGGGTCCAAACAGTAGATCTACATCATGAGCTCAGCTCATCTGATAAGCTGCGAGTGGTAAATTTTGGCCTAGATATGAGAGAATACATCTATATGGTATGTGTGCACCACATAAAAACAAACCCTGCAGCACATAGTGCATAATGAGAGAAAAAACTGAGACTGTAATTTTCGATTAAAACAGCAACTTTGCAGCGTTTTTTCGTATATTTTTTATAGTTGTGTATTTGCGATTTCTTGTTTTCATTTGATAGAATGGAAGATATATTACAGAAATAGAGATGATTTGATTGGTTTAGTACTGGGGTATGGCTTGAAACTGAAACTCAAAGTAGTGGAAATGTTAAATTTTTTGCCAATGTTCAAGAGTTTAACAAATGACCTCACACGTATAATACATGCCTGTGGTGTAGACGGTCTAACATACGTCACAAATGTGGTGATAAATTATTTATACCCAAATTTTTACAATATTGCATAACAGTAAATCTTCTATTTTTTGGTTTTTAATAAAAATTCATTATGTGAATAAAAAATCAAAATGGAATTCATTAGTAAAGCCTGAAAAACATAACTAATGAACAGAGGAAATGTTAGTTTAGTGCCCGGAATGCATGCATTGTTTATCTGGACCCTATTTTGAAACTGAATATTTTGAAACTTGCATTAAATTGGCTAAATTACCAATTTCTGATCACTTTATTTTTTGGTTGAAATAGTTGACTTGGCGAATTCTTGTGCTCAATCGATAGAATTTGAGTAATACTAGTGAAAAAGCTAAGAATCTGGTCGACTGGAATAATGTAATTAGCCTAAAAATGGGAGTCAAAGTCGGCAAAATCGCCGATTCGTAAGTATCGCGACATCAAAATTCGCGAGAGGGTAAATTTTATCAATTTTCATACTTTTTGTTTTATTACCTTCAGAAAAAGTTCTTAACTTTCAAAAGGAAAAATAACAAAATTTATTTTTAAAAAATTTTTGGCAGGGTGCACCTTAAAATTTGGCCTCGGACCCTGAAAGGGGTTTAAGGAAGGTAAATTTTTTACCTGTCACTATTCAAACAGGAAAATTTATACTAAAGCATAAATGGACAGCTAAAAAAACAAAGGTCAAACCATCACTCGAATGAACTCAGTCACTGTCCCAAACAATTTACATACATTTGAATTACAGGGGTCCCTGTTTTTCATAATTAATTGTTCCTGGGGTGTTACTTTTATCGAAATCTTGATTTTGAATCTTTTTTTTCCCCTAAAAAATAATTAAATAAAAATCTGTTCCGACACCCAGAAGTATCAAAAAAAAAAATTTTTTTACTGAAATAAGTGTGTACTAAACAATACAAGGGGAAACATGGAATAAAAACAAAAACCATAACACTTACCTTTATTGGCGATTTTCTTGTGTATGGAAACTGGAGGAGGAGAGAGTTTGGTTTTATTTACATTTTTGGAAGGGGAACCCCCTTCCCATCAAACCAAGTTTCCAAATTTCTTTTTTGGGGTTTCTTCTCTTTCTGTTTTTTTCCACTAGGGACCCCTGAGAGTCACTGGAGTCCTGTCTGCAAAAAAACTGTCCCAAGGCTGTTTCTGGGTCTCTTTAACACTTTCCCAAAATGGGTCAAGACTTTGTCCCCTGTACATGTTTTCCAAATGGCTTGCAACGCCTTGTCAGGGGTGTTTCTCCATAAATTTTTTTCCCTCTTACCCCCCATTTCAAAAATCTCCTTAATTTTGAAGAAAGGGAACTTTTCCATCTTCTTTTACCTCTCTGCAGCAAAATTCTGAGCGGATCTGTTGCTCTTCCTGCTGAAGCTCTTGCAGCTCCTGTGGTGAGCTCTTGTTGGGTCTTTTCCCCCAACTTCCACTCCCCCAAAACGCTCCAAACCCCATGGAATTCCCGTGCCCAATAGATTTAAAAAAAACAGAAAGGGTCATCAGGGTCACCCCCCCAAAACCCCTTTAAAACCCTCTTGCACCAATTTGGCCACAATTTTCCAAGCACAGTTCAAAGTCCTGGTAGTCACTCACTCCCGCTGACCCATAAAAGGGGTTTTGCAATGGAGGATGCTGAAGTGTTCTCTCCCAAAAATTTTTAGGGCAGTTTAGTGGAGGGCACATTCAAGACCTTTTAAAATTGCTTTTGGTGTAAGGGTTTTTTAAAGTTTTCAATTTACTCTGGGCCTGGGCGGGGGAGAGGAGGGTATTCGGGGGGCAAAAACTTTATGTGATGACCCCAAAACCCCCCAAAATTAGGTAATCCAAGTTTGGAGGGGAAGCAGGTGCATTGTCCCTTACTAGGAGGGACTTGAGATCCAATTTTTTTTCCCGGGGTAATTTTTCCACTAGGGGCCCAAAACTTATTTAACACTTGCGAAAATTTCCCTCGTGACCTGCCCTTTCCCTTTAGATTTCCAAAACACACACAATTTCCCAAAAACATTGTTTTTCCTAACACTTGGGATTTTCAGAATGGTACACTAGTAACCCCTTCACTTTTAAACCCCATACATTAGCAAGAACTGAGTGTCACCTGTCTTTATAGGCTTGGTCCTGGCAGTGCCTTTTTCCCCCTTGTTTTGTAGGTCCTTTTTGGCATTTTTTTCCAAAGAGGCCTGTTTCTGAAAACTGAACCCTTTTTCGGGTTTTCAGTCCTTCCCTCTAGTATCCTTGTTTTCATGCAATATTTTTTCAGCTGCTTTGTGGGCCCCGAACGGGCACCCTCACCATCCCTTACCACACGGTATGCCACAGTTCTTAAATTCTAAAACCAAACCTTTGCGGGCCTTAAATTCATTAACATCACCACTTTTGCAGGCAATTTCTTTCCCAATTGTGTGCAACTGCCTAGCCTTTTCACAAATAATCGACGTCATAATACTATCTCTGTATTTTTTCTGTTTATCCACACAATAATTTTTCAACCCCGAGTACGGTGATCTCATTTTTGTCAGCTATTTACCCCTTTGCAAAAAACAGTGCCCTTGTTTTCCTTTTTCTTACCCACGAGGGAAAGATATGGTTGTATGGGATTTGTTTACATCCGGGCCCCCAGTTCGGCCACAGTACACCACTTTCATACTGTTAAATGATTTTTTTTTTAAAATTCAATCGTTTTTCTCACTTTCTTTACCAAAGGTTTGGCACTAGGAGTTTCTTTGGAGCCATGGTAGCTTTTAGTCTTGCAACACTAAAATAAAGGGGAATACAGTGGCCCCCCCGGTAACGTGGCTCGTTACGTTAAACCCGGTTATACGATACATTTTAACGAAAAAATTTTTGCCTCCCCACTCTTTAAAAAAAACCCCGCCACCAGGTTCGTCCGGTGGTCCACATGTGGCCTGAATGCCTGTGCGTCCCAGGGTTTACAAGCCTCCAGTGTGCTCGCATCTAACATAAATGGGTACTTCCAATTATACAGTGTTTTTGGTGTTTGTTTCTGCAAAAATAATCCCAGGGGCCCAAAAAGCTTTATCCCAAACCCTGTGGTAAAAGGTGGGAATTAGTAGGGAAATTAAAGAAAGATTTTAAAGGGGTTTGGGGTAACCCTGGAACCTATCCCCAGTTTGGAATCCATTGTGCCACTTCAAAAATTAAGGAAATGTGTGCAAAGTGGGGTTGAACTGAAAAACCTTTATAGTGAAAATCACCCTAACACAGATTGCAAGCCATGTTGGTGACTATTAAAAGACAATGTTAGGGCCTTTTAGACAAATTTTAAAAGAACGGGAGGTCAGCCCTCACGGACGATTTGTTGTGCGACGAGGTCCAGTGACTCTCAAGCTGGTCCTAGGCATTAAAGAAGGGAATTAACCCAAAAAGGACTGCTTACCTCAAGTCCTAATAAGGGGGATCCCCTTTCCCTAACTTAAACTTCGACACTCTCCCCCTCCCCCCATCCCATCAATATCACGATCTTATTAAAGGTAAGTGTCAGTACTCTATCGTTAGAAAGGTCAAAAAACTGTGAGTTTCTTCAGTTTGTGTGCATTAAATTAATTTAGTGGAAAAATTTTTTTTTTTTTTTACTTTTGGGTGTCTTGCAGGGTTTTAATTTTTTTTCCATTTTTTCTTATGGGGGAAAAATTAATTCGCCCTTCCGAAAAATTCTGGCATACAATGGCTCTGGAACGGATTAATATGTATGGGGGGTTCCACTTTTTATGAAATATTTCGTATGAGAGGGGGGGGCCGTCGCTCCTGAAAAACAATGCCACACGGGGTGGGAAGGGAGGCCCCCCCGGCTCTGACCCCCCTTGGTACGCACCCCAGATGAATTACTTTCGCAAGTAAATCTACGATTAACGAGCCCATGTTTTTACAAAAAAACGCTACGATTTCTTTAAAATTACAACTCCGAGCCCCGTTATCGAAGGACCACGTACAGTGAACCTGAGTTTCAGCCCCCCAAGTTTTGGCTGTTTTTTAGTTTGTCACTTTTTCAGCTAATTTTTTCTCGGTTTTGAAATGTACCTTGAGTTTCGGCCACCGTACCAACCTTTTCCCCCCTACCAGCCCACACAAGATCCCCCGCATGCATTGTGAGTCGTGTGGGTTTGTTTCCCTGAGTGAACCACCCTGTGCTTTCATCAAACATTTCAAATAATCCTTGTTTTTTTTGCTTGTTTATTAGTGCGACTGTACATAATTAACCATGGCCAAAAGAAAAACTTTTCCCAGTGCCGCCTTTTGGGAAAGAAAGGAGAAACACGATTTGAAATTGGGAAAAAAGAAATTGTAGCAAAATACAAAAATGGGGGAGGAGAGGGGAAAAAAGTGCCTTTTTCAGTGATTCTACGATAGACGATACTAAAAACAGCAGAAAATTGATAAAGGTATAGCGGGCGCCAGCGATAAAATGTAGCATTAAAAAAGTGTAGCAAGTAAAATTTAAACAATTTAAACAATAGAAAAAGGACCAAAAAATAACTCCTCCCCAAAGTTATTTTAGGTAAAGGGTCATGACAACACCTCTGCTACCACCCCCATATTTGGTTTTTGGCCTGGCTTTGTTAACCCAAACCCCCCACCACAAATCTCGTGATTCGAATGACTATTTTATTATACTAGAGTATATCGTTTCTTGTTATTAAAATTGTTTTGTCTATTAAATCAAAATGTGATAGAAAAATAAAACCGGATTTTTTATTAGCGTCATGTGAAGGGGAATTTGTCCGTCTCCCAAAAAAACTTCCCTTTTCCCATCTTCCCTAAGCCAACAAGAGTCTTAATAAAGGTAGTAAAAGTTTATATTTACTTTTTATTTTTTTATTTGTAAAACTATATTTTTTCTTTAAAAAAAAATTTTTTTGTAAATTTTTTGGGGGTCTGGAAAAAGTTTTAAAAAGGATTTACTTTTTTTTTATGGGAGATATTTCTTGATTTTTGAACAATTTTTAGTTTCCCGCGAGCTTTTGGAAAGAATTACGGTGAAACTCGAGGTTCCACTTATTGTACTGCTCAGACCCTGTTACCCCCCCCCCACAGGGGTTTTAAAGAAAATTTAGGGTTTGCATACATGAATTTCTAGTTAAAACAAGACAATACAAGTAAGGTGTTTAAAAGCTTCATTATTTTTTAAAAAATTTTTTAAAAAAATTCTTTGTCTTTTTTCTGAGGGGGGCATCCAATTTTTTTTTCCCCAAAAATTTACATTCTTGCATGAAATAACCTAAAGCACAATTTCGGAACAGAGCCTCATGTTATGTGAAGTTTCACAATTTTTGTTTATCAGCTGGAGAGCTCATAGGGGAAAATGAAGGAAATATTTGATATTAGAATAAACCATATGACAGAAACTGCTATGAAATCGTGGCCCCGCTTAAAATTTATTCATTCCAGAAGTATGTTTTAGGTGCCTTAATGAAAAGGAATTTGTTCCCCCAAGGAATAGTGAATTGATTAGTCCCTTTCGCCCCCAAACAACTGAAAAAACGCACTTAAAATTTCCTTACATAATTTGGGCGCATTGGGGGCTGATCGTTTAAAAACGGGGGGGGCCCTGTTATCTATGTCTTGAAATTATTTTGCAGCCCTTAACATTTACTTAAACTTAACAACCAGGGGTCCATTCTCAAATGTAACAGAGGGGATTACCACCACTACTACAACTGAATTTAGCTTTTTAAGTTATTTCTAGTTTTCATGTTTAGAAGAATGCATTATCTTACCCAAGGGAAGGATTGAAAAGAAGGCTGAAGGCAATGGCTTGTTGCCCGTTGTTGACACAAATGGAGGTGTCTCAGCATTGCCCCCACTGGTTAGTCAAGTAACAGAACCCAATGAATTTACAGGAATGACCAGAAAGCTGAAAATATATTTTTATTGCAGATTGTCTTACACAAAAAAATTGTGTGAAACTATATTAAAGAAATTAATTACTTATATTGTAAATATAAACATTTATAGTTATTTTTATGATTTATTTAAGTTTGTGAAATTGTGGAAAACAGCCGACATGTAGTGATTATATTTAAGTTTACAGGGCGCCAGTGTCAATGTGCCATGTTTCAGTAACCATTTAGCTAAAACGTTTCTTTTTTTTTACCCTTCTTACACACTACTTAAAGGGCCCAATTAATACTTTATCTCATGAAGCATGAATAAAATGCTACAGTTCTGAAAGTATTGTAATTTAAATTGCTATGTCCATGCAACTTCTGGCAATAAAACTACTGAACAAGTGCTCTCACAGCAGAAAACTAAGTAGTTCATGGCTAACAAATAGCAACCTCAGGTCCCTAAATAAAAACATAACTATGAAAAGCATACAGATTGGGCTTAATAACTATAGAACAATAAAAAACAACACACATACTTACCCACACTTATAAGGAACAGTATTATGCTAGTAGGTTCACTGAAATAAAAAGGTGATACGAAGACGCCCGGTACGCACGTGCATGCATTTCACGCACATGCACACACGCACGCAATCAAATCCTGGGTTCTCAGAGATTTACCAACACAGAGATATTGCCCTAACCAAACCAATGAACCACATATCTAGCCTACTGAAAAAGCCAATTCTATAAATAATTTCATCTTACCATGGGATCATCTCTAGCTAGCACACTCCCAAGTACTGATCAAAGTTTATGATAAACTCACTAAAAAACAAATCAGGAAATTGAATGCAAGTACCACTACTATTGCTCAAAACAGCAGCTTGTGTGCTTTTACCTATCTTTTCAATATGGCTCAAATCATTAAAGACCAAAATTTTTCCTAACAATTTCTTAATACAGCAGGAGTTACCCCAAATGTCAAAGGAGACCCAAATGATGTAAAAAAACTATGACCTTATCTAAACTTTCCATTTTTATATAAAAAATCTTTGAAAAAATTAATCTGTTAAGAGATTATATTCTTTCTAGTGTCACTCAACATAACCCCAGCCCGTTTGGTTTCAGCCCAAATTTAAAAGAACAAATGATGCAATTATAAAAAAACTAGACTTTGTTTATGCAGACCTAGAGAATAAATACCTAAGCCTCTTTATAGACCTTAGGAGAGCATTCAATACAGTAGACCACAACATTTTGCACCCCGACTTGAAAATTATAAAATCTAGTCCTACCTTAAAACGATATCAATACATCTCCCTAATGAAACCTATCAACAGTGTACTTGGCCCCCTGCTTATCCTCATATACCTCAATGATCTTCAAAATGGATTCCCAAAAACTTAGACCAAATCTGAATTCTCTCAATAACACATTTAATGAGGTCATAAAGATATCAAACCCCAATGACTACCAACTAACTTATTCTTAACACTGACAGAACCTGCATATTGGGAAAAAGAGCCACAAATATTTGTTCCATATGTAATTCCTAAATTTGTTTGTATACCTTTAATGTCCTTATATATAAGCAAATAAAAATCATTTGCCATTGTAGTCTTAGTTAGGTTATTAAGCTTGCCTGGAATGCTCTGCATAACCATGGGCTTTCTGCATGCACAACCATATGCCCACCCATCGCTGAACATTGTATCATGTGGAAATAAATCTTTGATTCTGACAGCATGACTCTCAAAATTGAATACACGACTATAAACAAGCCATGGAATGGGTTGGGTTCAAACCCCACCTGTTACATGATTTGTTTCCTTGACAAACAACTTGAAATTCAAACCCACATTCAACGCATAAACAGTATCCAATCAGTTGGCCTCCAATCTAAGATACATTACTATGTACCTCAAACAGCACTACTTGCATTATATTACTCTCTAATCTATCTTTACCTCACCTTTTGCTTTGTGCCTGGGAGATCCACTATGGCAAATCACCTAGGCCAATAAAAACAAAATGCACCCGTATGAATGATTACCCAGTCTAGTGCCAGTTTAACTTAATATATGAACATAAAAATTCACTGATACTGTTGTGCATTACTACATTACAAAACAATCAAATCTAACATCAATCTGCTCTGAAACTCTTTCTTGATAACTGCAAAAGAACTAACAGGCATAATATCAACAAAAAAATCTCTATGATTTTCCCCAGTATCAACAAACTGTTGTAAAAACTCAATGTGCAAAAAGGACATAAAACCTGGAACTCTCTGCCTGAAGACTGCAGAGGCTCCCTGTCTGTAAACCATTTTCAAAACTGTTAACACTTAAATTGTCCAAAATAGATCTACGTGTTCACTGCGGCGCTCTGAATATTTTTAGAAAAAAAAAAAATAGAGGGCAATTTTCTGTGTGTAATAAGACCAAAAAAAAACAAAATTTTTTTAGGGCTTAGAACTTGCTGAGATATAAGGCTGACAAAGTTGCCACTGGATGCTCACCTGACAGCAAAAAGAGTCCTGCGCTTGCAGAAGTGTTCCCAAAAAATACGTTTTTTCTCGTTTTTATTTTAAATTTTATATAATTTTTATGTTCCGAAAATTTTACAATTGTATTAGCTCTTGTGTTTTTATAGCCAATCTTTGTTCCGACACTAATATTAGGTACTGAAATAGTACACAAATAGTCACACACTGACAGGTGAACATTTTCACCTGCCTTAGTCACATACTATTGTCTAGAATTTCAGTGGTCCCTCGCTTTTCGTAGTTCTCGGCAAAACGTTAATTTCGCCAATCATAGGGGTATTTTTATAAAAACATGGACTCGCTTTTCATAGGTTGACTTGCGAAAAGTTTGTTCGTCCGGGACGCGTAAAGCACGGTGTGAGCCGGGGCGGCCTCCCTACCCAGCCAGTCTGGCACTGTTTACCAGTGAGTGAAGGGGTTCCCTCAAGTGCTCCTACGAAATATTTCATAATATTCCACTCATTTTGTGCTTCCAATTACTAAATATGTACCATGGCTCCAAAGAAATCTCTTTTGGTGCCAAGCCTGTGGTAAAGAAGGTGAGAAAATATGTACAGTGACAAGTCTTGGGCCCCTTTTCGGGAAAAGTGTTAAAGAGACGCCAGAAACAGAGCTCTCTCCATAATTACTTTGCGAGACAGGACTAGAGGGGACTCTCAGGGTGGTCCTAGTGGCATTAAGAAACAGAGAAGAGAAGCAACCCAGAGAAGCAATTGGTCCCTGAGGTGTTGCGGGAAAGGGGATTCCCCTTCCAAACTGTAAACAATCCAATCTCTCTCCTCCTCCAGTCTCCCATACACTAAGAAAAAATCTCCAATAAGGTAAGTGTTATGCTGTTATGTTTCATTCATCATTTCCCATTGTATTGGGTTTATGTACTATATGTATATTTTCATGGAAAATTATTTTTTTTTTTTTTAATACTTCTGGGTGTCAGGAACAGTTTAAATTTGGGTTTATTTACATTATTTTTATGGGGAAAATTGATTCAAAAAATCGTAAATTATGTTTATAGTAACAGCTCCAGGAACGGATTAATTACGAAAAAACGAGGGACCACTGTATACCCAAAAGTATTTATAGGTCAAAAGCAGTGTTTTAAAACACACTGGAGTATACATGAAACTCCTTGGGAAGGAGGTGTAGACGTGTCACTCCACTGCTAACAGTGCAGCAGAGAAGTGACATCTGATGATCGTTGCCTGCTCTATTCAACCTTGGCTTTTTGTTTTCATTGTTACACAAAAATGCCTATCTGTCTGTCTGTCTCTGATTTCCCCCTCTCTGCTTATCCCCGTTCCTGTTTATCTCCGTCTCTGCTTATCACTTGGTATCTCTCTCTCTCTCTCTATATCTCTCTCTCTTATTAAAACATCTCTCTCTTATATATCTCTCTCTTTATATATATCTCTCTCTCTCTATATTCTCTCTCTCTCTATTATATATATATATATCTCTATATCTCTCTCTCTCTTATATATATATATATATCTCTCTATATATATCTCTCTCTCTATATATCTCTCTCTATATATATCTGTCTCAATCTATATCTCTGTCCTTCTATATCTTGTTTTATATATCTCTGTCTCTAATATCTCTCTCTGTCTTATAATCTCTCCTGTCTCTATACATCTCTCTCTGTCTCTATACATCTCTCTCTGTCTCTATACATCTCTCTCTGTCTCTATAAATCTCTCTCTGTCCCCTATACATCTCTCTCGGGCTCTATAATATCTCTGTCTCTATATATATCTCTGTCTCTATATATATCTCTGTCTCTATATATATCTCTGTCTCTATATATATCTCTGTCTCTATATATATCTCTGTCTCTATATATATCTCTGTCTCTATATATATCTCTGTCTCTATATTTTATCTCTGTCTCTATATATATCTCTGTCTCTATATATATCTCTGTCTCTATAATTTTCTCTGTCTCTATTATTATCTCTGTTTTCTATAAAATATCTCTGTCTCTATATATATCTCTGTCTCTATATTTTATCTCTGTCTCTATATATATCTCTGTCTCTATATATATCTCTGTCTCTATATAAAATCTCTGTCTCTATATATATCTCTGTCTCTATATATATCTCTGTCTCTTATATATCTCTGTCTCTATATATATCTTGTCTCTATATATATATCCTCTATATTTCTCTCTTTATATATATCTCTGTCTCTAATATATATCTGTCTCTATATATATCTTGTCTCTATATATATCTGTCCCCCTATATATATTCTGTTTTCTATATATCTGTCTCTTATATCTCTGTCTCTATATCTGCATCTGTCTCACAGGTACACATAAGTACAGTTATGGTGTAAATTACTTAGGAAACCCAAAAAAATCCAGACAAAGTGCTATACGCCTCCTCACTTAGCGATTGTACTCGTTTACCAATACCTCGGACTTATGACAGGCACTTTGGGCCACTACACATGCCTAATAATGTACACTAGAGCTGATTTCTCTATTCTTTTTTTTCAATATACAATACCAAACTGTTATTTAAACACTGAAAAATATACCCAAAATGTTAAAATGGTGCAAAGGTGACATTAAAAAAAATATCAAAGATGTTGACACAAACCCACTTCATTATAGTATGCTCCTCACTTAGGATTTAATTTGTTTACCTACGTGGTCTTAGGAACAGAACTCCATCGTTTGTTGTTTGTTTTACTATGTTATTGAAACCTGGGCAATGTATGATGGAAAGATGCTTCTTAAGTGCACCAAAATTGAAAGAAATCAAACCATAAATAACGAAGTTCACTTCTCACCCATTAGCCGCCCCTTAAGGGTATATTATGGTATGATTTTTATGGTTGTATTCTAGTTTTTTTGGTCTTTGATAGAATGGAACATATATTACAGAGATAGATATGATTTTGACTGATTTTCATGGCGGAAAGTACCTTGAAAATGAGCTCAAAGTAGCAGAAATGTTTGATTTTTTGCTGATGTTCAAGAGTAAACAATACGTACCTGTCTGAGTGGCCATTCCAAACACGCAGTCATAAATGGGTTTACATTATTTATACAATTATTACAATAATGCAGTAGTCTGCATAACAGTAAATCTTCTAAGAATTTTTCGTGTGAATAAAAATTTCAAATGGGAAGCAAGAGTTTCAAAATAGCAATAATACGTATAATATAATAATTACAGTGGATCCTCAGTTAACGATATTAATCCGTTCCAGAGAGCTTGTCCTTAACCAATTTTATCGTTATCCGATTTAATTTTCCCCATAAGAAACAAAAGAAATCAAATTAACCCTTTGACTGTTTCAGGGCCCTCTCTGAAACTGTCATTCTATGTCGCCAAATATTCGAAAAAAAAAAAAATTATTTTTTCTTATGAAAATGTTAGGAAATTTTTACTGTTTTTAACCCTTTAAAAAAAAATTTTTGCCATCGTACTTCCCGAGATATAGGCCGCAAAGTTTGCAGAAATTGACGTGCGTACGGCAACAGCGGCGACTGCCGCCCACCCGGTATTCTTTTATTTACTCTAATTCAAAGGTTTCTTGCATTTTTCAATATTTTTCTTTTCCAGGTAACTTTGTGGCCTGTGAGACCAATGTAAGGTGCATTGTTAAAAAAAATATACACTCATTATTTACAACACAAAAACGAACAAACTTTATCACTATTAGTTTGTGTTTTACACTTTTTTTACACAAACAAACAATACAAAACAATGTTTATTACTATTGTTCCATAATATATATACATATGTACAGTCACTAAACACGTTCCTAGAAACTGCTGCAGCTTGGGGGAACTCTTTGAAACATGGGTAAAACGCAGAGGGTCACTTCACATCCTCACACATAAAACGAGTGTCTCTGGTGTTTGTGGGCGTTTTGTGGTATGCTACATACATAACACCTCTTTGAGCATTTTTTTGGGCAGTAGTAGGAGGCAGTTGTATGGGGTTAGTGATCACAGGCCTCATACGAGAGGGACGTCTGTGGGCGCTGGTCTATTGCGGAGTTGCTCCTTTGTACTTTGCAATTATTTGCCCTGATTACTGACGGGCAAAATTCACCATATTTTGGTGTTTTGTTGGTCTTCAACTTGTAATGTTATAAGCATTTAGCATAGAGATATCAACAAGATGGAAAAAAAGTTTGATATACCACTTGTAACTCTTGCGTACACAGTCTGCAAACCCAATCTGCATGTCACATTTGTCCACTAAGTGCATATTGAGGTTGTAGTCCATGACAGCTGCGGGCTTTAGAATGGGGTTCATTGGTCTCTCTGTTGTCCTGCCACTGGGTACCATTTCGTTTGTGTGAACTGATGCCCAAAAATGTGACATCACGTTTGTCATGCCACCGAAATGCCATGATGTATTGGCAGCAAAGGTTTGAAACCTCACCTCTGCGAGTGCCAGCGTCGAACCTTGGCATATGTTTGCGATTACCACGCACTGTGCCACACACGTCTGTCAAGTTCATCGCAAGAAATCCACTGAGTAAGGGGCTTTGTGTACCAGTTATCAGTAAATAACATATGCCCCTTACCAAGATATGGTTCCATCATTGTTCGATCACATCACCAGAGATCCCCCCATAAAATTCATGGTATCTCTCAAAATATTACTGCCAGTGTACACAATAATATCAAAACAAGACACTTCTGCAATCACACAGTACAAATAGCTTTATACCAAAGCGTTTTTCCCCTTGCTTGGTATATATTGCTTGAATGAGAGTCTTCCTTTGAATAAAATCAAGGACTCATCAATAACAAGCTTCCTGAAGGGATAAAATACATGCAGCACTTTTGTTTCAGGTACATAAAACACATTTCTTATCTTATATAACCTGTCGCTTCTGTCAGGCCTGGTTTTGTCTGAAAAGTGTAACATACGCAAAAAGTATCAAGAAACGATTGACACCTATAAAAGTCACTAAAACCTGGAGTTGAATCAGGCGATCTGTTGTCCAGTATGTGGTGACAGTGTGCTTATACACATGTGGCATAAGCATTATTGTGGCAAAAAACAGGTACATCTTGCCACAGTTGTCTCCCCTTTCCCCTTGTGTAGCCGTGATTTTGGTGAGAGAATTGTATTTGCCATGGTGTATTCACAGTATGTGTTGGTTTTCCCTGACAATGATGTCCATCAGGGGTTCATCGAAAAATAACTCAAAGCCCGTCCAGTTCACTGGCATTGTTCCCAAATGGACAAGATGGCTTTATTCCACTTTGTGTTTCATCAAGTCATGGGGACTGGGAACAAACTCGTCACCGTCCTGCCAATCCCAGATGCGGTCTGCTGGTGGGGTCTGGATATTTTTTACCGTGGTTGTGGCTGTGGTTGTGGCTGTGCAGGTTGTGGTGGTGCAGGTTGTGGCAGTGTGGGGTAGGGTGAGGCTGGTTGTTCTGCTGAGTCAGCCGCGTGGCTAGTAGGGTGGCCCGGTGTGGTGCCACATGGGCCGTGCCACCCTCATATCACCACCACTGCCTCCTCCCTCCCCTGTCACCATTCATACCCATCGTTACAATATCGTCATCTTCACTATCAGGTGTGGTGTTGGGCCAAAGGGATGTGCTCCCAGAGTTTCTCCCTTCCCCCTTTGGAACAACATATGAAACACTACCAGACCGGGATGCTACGTCGTACATACTGGCGCTTCACTGGGGAATATTCACTCTCACTGTCACTAGAACTGCTTTTTAATGACCTTGAAATCACTATCACTATCACTATCATGCTATTTTTCAGGGTGTTGTACACGACCAAATAGTTTCCCCTTTCGTCCTGGTACAGGCGAACGTGAACGTGAACAAGCCGGCACGCACCAGAGGTCGAAGGTTGGGGGGTCATCTGGGTTTTCGTCACTTTTACGTTATCCTGGGGACTTTTTTCAGTAACACTCACTTGAAAACCCTTTGAATTCACTGTCACTGACACTTTCTCGCTGTTAGGCTATCACTTGGGAACAAAAGACCTCCAATCCGCTGAGGAGTGAGGAACTTCTTACCGAGAGGCATGGTGAAAATGGACTGACAACATGGCGTTCCCACAATGCACCGCTAGGTCCCAGATTTTTTTCACAGGGTGCACACCGACCACTGAGACCCATTCTCTCCCGTGTAGGCCTATCAGGCCTTTGGCGCTCGATTTGAAGCCTCTAGAATTTGTGCGTATAAATACGTCAGAAACATTGGCTCGTAAGACGTATTTATATGTCGGAAACAGTCAAAGGGTTAATCCGTTCCAGACACCCAAAAGTATTAAAAAAAAAAAATCTCACATGAAATATACATTTTCCTACACAGAAAACAATGAGACATGAAGAATAAATACATTAATAATTCATAAAATAACACTTACCTTTATTGAAGACTTAGTGATGAGACAGGAGGAAGGGAGATGGAGGTGTATTATTGTTTGGAAGGAGAATCCCCTTTCATAAGGACTTTAGCCCTTTCAGGGTCCGTCCCGTAGATCAACGGCTTTACGTTGAGTGTCCAAACCGTAGATCAACGCCAAAATTCTAGCGCCGTCAAATTTAGTGCGAAAACGCTCATAGGCCTACATGTGAGAGAACGGGTCTGCGTGGTGGGTGTGCGCCATAAACAAAAAATCTAGGCGCCCGCACAGCTTTGTGGGAACGCCGGCTCAGTTACCCTTGTTCACCATGCCTCGTCGCAAGTCAGCTCTCACTCCCCGGAAAATTGGGACTCTCTCTTCCCCATCTGATAGTTTGACACTGATGGAAGTGGAAATGAAGACGATTCTACGGCTTTGATCAGTTAGGGACCGAAAAAGAATGACCAGGATATCGATAATAGTGCAGAAAACCCTGACAATCCTCAACTTCTACCCCTGGTGTGGGCACTCGTGACTCACGGTCGGTTGTTCCTCATCGCAAGAGAAAACAAAATTTTCGCGGGGCCCAGGCCTCTGACTTCAGAAATGAATGTAGTGCGTGGCTGTGATTTTATTTCGCTCGCGTCAATCGAGCGTGATAGTGAGGAATCATATTTACCAGTGAAGCGTCAGTATGTTCACCGCGCATGCGCTCGGGTAGTGTACCCCCATGCTGTGCCCGGGGCGGGTAATCCGGGGAAAATCCCGGATAATCCCGTGGCCCAAAAACCAGTTTTTAGGTTTTTGATAGTGAGGAGATGGCTAACTTGGCATGGATAGACACAGGCATCCCGTGGATGGGTTATGGTGATGTAGGGGCACCGCCATGCTGATACCAGGCCCCGCTGGACCCACGTGCTGACTGTCAGTTTAAGGACAAAAACGGAGGCCAGCCCCCCCCCACCACAAACCCCAAACCCCCGCACAAAACCGCCTATGTGTCCCGTACACCAGCAAACCGTATGTGGGGTTGGCAGCAAAATCCCAATTTTGTTCCCAAGCCTCACCACTTTGTGATTTTCAAAGGGAATTCTACCTACTTGTCCCCTTGGAAACCCCGGCCAATGAACTGGAATTCTTTGAATTATTCTTTTACCGGGGAAAATAATAAGTATTTTAGTACACCATGGCAAAAACATTTATACCAAGCAAGACTACACAGGGGAAAGAGCGACTGTTGCGAAATGTATTTGCTTTTTGCAACAAAATTTATGCCTCACGTCTTAAGCATAATATAAAAGATACTTGTCCAAGTCGGGTAATTTTTACCCCCGGGCTTCAGTGAAATCTTACCATGAACAGGTTTATCTTACCTTTGTATTTGCACTTCCCTTTACAAAACCAGGCCTGACAGAAATGACAGGTTATACAAGTTAGAAATGTTTTTATGTATCTCAAAAAAAAGTTTAGCAATACTTTTTCCATTCAAGAAATTTTTTAAATTTACGATCTTTGATTTTTAAAGGAGATGACATTCAGCGTTAAGAGCAAGAGGAAACGCTTTGGTATAAAACTGTTTGTACCTGGATTGGGGGCAGTGGCCTGGTGTTGGATTTGTTTTATACAAGGAGTAAAACATTGAAAAATACAAATGTTATTTGGGGATCTAGGTGACGATGAAAACAGAGGCACCTTATCTTTGGGAAGGGGCATACATTATATTCGTAATGGGAACAAGCCCCTTACTCGGTTTTTTCAGTGAACAAGACAGGGTGTGGCACAGTGCGTTTAACGTAAACATATCCCAGGTCAACGAGGTGCCGTGGTGTGCGGCAGGTGTTTTTCTGCCCAAAACATCTGGCTTACGGGGCATGACAAACGAGATGCACATTGTTGCAACCATTCACCGAAGAAATGCAAGACAGTGGCAAAATTGATCGGGGTGATAATGAACTATTCGAAAAACCGTGTCAGGATTGATTTTACACAAAACATGCGCTTGGTTGACAATGTGACATGCGATTGGGGTTTTTTGACTGTTTCGTAAGATTACAAATGGTACATGAAATTTTTTCCATTCATGACATTTCAATTCAATGATATAATATGTACCAAATAAAGACTGGCAAAAAAACCCCGTGTGGGGGAATTTTTTTTGTCTTTGTCAGACAATCATAATGAAATTTTCCCGGTAACAACACCTGCTATACAACAGGTTTTTTC
>NC_069420.1:29137721-29157892 GCF_026875155.1 Cherax quadricarinatus
GTTGGATATGGGTGCTGAAATTCAGGTTGTTGTCAAGGTATAGGCCTAGGAATTTGCCCTCATTATGTCTGGTAATTAGAGTGTTGTCGATCTTAATGTTAATTTGTGCATCTCCTGCTCTGCTACCAAACATAATATAGAAGGTTTTGTCATGTTAAGCGTAAGTTATTGGCTGTCATCCAAGTTCGATATTTTGATCAGCTCATCATTAACAATGGTGTTGAGGGTGGCAAGATTAGGGTGAGAGATGACATAAGTCGTGTCGTCAGCAAAGAGAATGGGTTTCAGGTGTTGGGTTACGTTTGGAAGATCATTGATGTATATGAGGAAGAGCAGGGGACCAAGGACGCTTCCCTGCGGAACTCCAGTATCAAGTGGCCGTGTTGTTGATGCTGTGTCTTTAATGGTGACGTACTGATACCTATTAGTAAGGTAAGATTTGAAATAAGCAAGCGCATGGCCTCTTATACCGTAATGGTCAAGTTTGTGGAGTAGGATGTCGTGGTCTACTGTGTCAAAAGCTTTTCCTAGTGGATATTCCTTATTTTCCAATGCTATGTAAAGCAGATCTAGCATTTTTATGATTGCATCATTAGTGCTTTTATTTTTCCTGAATCCAAATTGGCAGGGGTTGAGTATGTTTTGTGTCGTTATAAATGAATATAGTCTCCTGTGCACGAGTTTCTCAAAGATTTTGGATAGCAATGGTAAGTCTGATATTGGCCTATAGTTGTTTAAGTCTGTAGGGTCACCACCTTTATGTATTGGTGTAACCCTTGCCATCTTGAGTAGTTTCGGGAAGGTGCTAGTTTCTAATGACTTGTTAAAAAGTAATGAAATAGCATGCGAAAGGACATGGGCCGCTCACTTGTACAGTAATGGTGGGACATGAGACAGATTCCCTGAGTTATTTTTAAGTGACTTTATAATCTTGGTGACTTCCGTGGGCTCAGTTGGTGCAAGATAAAAGGAATTTGGGAAATTCCCATCTAGGTAGTCCCCGGCATGGGCATTGGTATGTGGGATTTTATTGGCGAGATTAGATCCTATGGTTGAGAAGAAGTCGTTTATCTTGTTAGCTGTGTCAGTGGGATGTAGTTGTGTTTCATTAGGTTTAGTTAGGACAATATTCTTGGTTTTTCTCAGTTTGTGGGTCCCTAAAATCTGAGAGAGTGTTTTCCAGGTCTTTTTTATATCTCCTCTAGTGTCTGTGAATCTGCTGGAGTAGTATAGTTGTTTGGCTTTTTTTATTACTTTGGTGAGAACTGATGAATAGTGTTTAAGAATATCTTTGTGTATTAAGCCCTTGTGTATTAAACACTGGAATACTATAAAGCTAGCAGATTAGCAGATCTCATTATTATGGGGGGAGTGCTGAACCCACAGGGATTATAATTAGTAGATATACAGCAAGGCCCCGCTTTACGGCGTTTCACCTTACGGCGTTCCGCTAATATGGCGATGTCAAATTATGACCAAAATTTGCTATACGGCAAGCGGTCTTTCAAATACGGCGCCCCCCCACCCGGTTTGTTTATATTTTCCGTGACCACATCTATTATGTCAGGAAACTTTCCAAAATTTCAAGTACTTTAAAGTTACTGCATATTTTATATGTACCTGTAATTAAAAAATTTGTGTACCTGTACCTAAATATATTTAAAACACTGTGCGGTGTGCAGGTACACATTAAAATCGCTAAGTCCCCTCCTACTCATACTCCAGTACTATAATAATAATCACTCTGGGCACAAAAAATGTTTTTTTTTACATCAATATATTCTTTTTGTATGCTTTACTCTAGGGAAAAGAAATTCCGACCCTTGTGGGTTTAGTGCTTTTATAGAAATAATAATAATAATAATAATAATAAAATTATTATTATTATTTTATTAAAATATTATAATATTTTTTTTTTTTTTTTAAAATTGGGTCTCTCCCACCGGCAGGGTGACCCAAAAAGAAGAAAATCCCAAAAAGAAAATACTTTTCATCTTTAACACTTACCACACTCACACATTATCACTGTTTTTTGCAGGTTGGAAACACTGAGAAGTAAATAAAGATACAAACATATCCTCCAACTGCCAATATCAAACCCCTACCTTTAAAGTGAGCAGATTACTTCCCATTTCTAGTCAAGTCGGACTATGAAAAACCCGGTTTCCTTGATACTTACTAAATATGACCCTGCTCACACTCCAACAATCGTCAGTCCCAAGTCATTCGCTCATTCAACCCTATCAACACGCTCAGCAACGCTTGCGGAAGTCCAAGCCCTTGCCACAAAACCTCCTTACCCCCTCTCTCCAACCCTTTCGAGACCCCTACCCGCTATTTCCCTATAGATTTAATTGCTTTCCATGTCATTCACTTTTACCATTCTCTCTAAATGACAAAACTCACAACCCCTCTTTCCCTTTACTAATACTGTTTACTCACAAACCTTCTCCTAATTTCCACACTCTGACTTCTAACTATTAAACCACACATTGCCCTTAAAACAGGACATCTCCACTCCTCAACCGTCTCCTCGCACTGCATTTACCCCAATCATTCACACCCATATGAGTGTGTTGGTACTACTATACTTTCATACAATTCCTTATTAATATAATAATATTATTATTAATAATTATTAATTATAAATTATTATCTTCATTCACTCTAAAAAATGGTGTGTTGCTGTTTGTTTATTTCTGAACTAACTTGTACAACATTTATCAAATGTAAGAGTATTTGTATTGTGAGGTAATTATTATTAAAATAAAAAAATTATTGAGGTATATTTTTACAAACTCTTACAAATGGACGTGAATGAACTAAAAGTAGACACATATTAATACGCATTTATTTCGCCTGACCAAGTGATCGTCCACTACCTGTTCAGTTTGTGTTCTTACATTGTCTCAACTCTGTATCTCGTTCTCTCTCTCGTTTACTCTTTCGTTAACTAGTTGGCTCTCATTGACGATGACGTCTAAGGTTAGCTGTGATAATAAGAGAAGTCGTAAGCCTCTTGCTTTAAGTGCCAAGTTAGAGGATGATGGTGTGCCATTCTGATTTTATTCAATAAACACCCTGCCACTCACCTCTCACACATTAATATTAATATTTTAAGGTAAGTAATAAGTGTACTCTGTGTGTATCTTACCTTTTATTGTGTTTTTAATGCCTATTTCTATTGCTAACTTAATATAAGTTAGTGTAAACTTGTTGTCTGGCATTTATTGCATATTTTATGTGTGCCCTGATAATAATACTTATGGAGCTGTGTGGTAGCCGGGTGGAGGGACAACATTACGTTTTCTCTGCTCAGCCATCAGAGAAAACGTGTATGAATCTGCGTTTGGCCCAGCCACACCCCTCACTCCGCTTTTGTTTACAATTTTTGGCATGAATTATTCATTACTTCTACCTTCGTTTATGATGGCATCTAAAGGTAGTTGCTAGAAATGATTAAATTCAGTGAACAAGGCATGTCGATGTTAATAATATGGCTCTGGGCCACAGTGTAGGTAGCCGGTAGGTGTAGCCCAGGCGGGCTACACCTACCGGCTACCTACACTGACTTTATACAAATACTGTAAATACTACTCACCTCTCTTCCTATATTAAGACTACACATATTTTAAGGTAAATAATGAGTGTACTGTATGTGCATTTTACCTCTCTGGGATTTTTTAAATATTGTATATTAAGTATGAGATGGGGAGCCAGTGCTACCTACACCTGGGCTACCTGCACCTGACTTCCTACAAATAAGCACTACTCACTTCTTTCCCTACATTATGATTACAAATACTTTAAGATAAGTAATGAATTTACTGTGACTGTATTTTACCTTGTGTGTTTTTAATGCCTAGTTCTATTACTAACTTAATATAATTTAGTGTAAACTTGTTGTCTGGCATTTATATGCATTTATAAATGGAAAAAAATGGAGTTCTGCCTTCCGGCGATGTCTGCTTTCCGGCGACAGCCTGGAACCTAACCCACCGTATAAGTGGGGCCCTACTGTACATGTATAAGGCTAACAAAATATGAAAATACCTACTTAACCAGCTAGCTGTATTGCTAGGTAAATACACCTATCATCCGATTTACGACCTTCTCGACATACGACCATTCGACTTACGACTTTGTTTTCTACGCCAAATTTCTGGGAAATAAACAACTGTTTGTGTTGTACACAGTGTTTATCCTAAACCTTACAGTATAAAATACAGTACTAACAGCATAAAAAGTAAAGTAAAAAATGAAATACCAAAATAAAACAATAAAATAAAGTCATTACAAAAATGTGATGTTGATATTCAGTAGTAAGGTTCGACTTACGTCCATTTCGACTTACAACCAGTTTCTCGGAACCGAACTCGATCGTAAGTCGGATGGTACCTGTAGTTACATGGAAATCAATAGCTGAGATGGACACTGTGGAGACTGCAAAGTCATCCTCTGGCAGTAATAGCATTCCTTATCAGGATGAGAAGCCTCTCCTCTCAGGGAAGCCCATATAGTATATTATGTTGCATTTAGGGATAACTGCTAAACCTGTATTGGTTATAAAGCACCTGTGGAATAGGAGACAATCAGATTTAATCAAAGGAAGAGGAGAATAGGTCCATTTCTTTAGATCAAGAGCCCATTGCCAGTAGATCCAAATATACTGTTTCTTCAAGCAACCCCTGAGATTTCTAACCACAAACTGATCCTCATCTTCCTAGTTTGCCAGCCTCCTGGACAAGACAAACACTAGCACCAACCTGGCCCTGAACTGAATTATCATGAAACTCCAGATGCCTTACCACTCTGATGCCACAGTATTAACGAAGTTGTAACAGCCTCAGGCAACACTCCACTGGGATGGCAAACTTCTCTATTTTTTACACGTTAGTGTAAAAAATAGAGTATAAAGTTACTACCACCCCTCATGATGTATCCCACAACAGTCAACTAACACCCAGGTACCTACTTACTGCTAGGTGAACAGGAGCAGCATGTTTAAGGAAACATGCCCAACATTTCCACCCGTGCTAGGATCGAACCACAGACACTCAGTATGGCGTATGCTGTCAGTGGCCCTGAAACCCAACAGAAGAAGAAGACTGACTCCTTGCTGAAGTGTTGAAAGATTATGCCCCACAACCATCACTTTACCCTGGTACATTCCTGTTTTACCTCCACTGATGAACTCCAAAAGACATCTCAACCTCTAAACTTTTCCCCCCTCATTTAATCAGATTCACCACATGTTTCATACCCCCATCTAACAGCACATCGACTCCGTAATGCCTAAACACATTCACGCCTATACCCGATGTCTAATCTTTCATAACCTAGGCTGTTACATTTACCAGCTTTTTTTTTATGTTCACATTTAATTTCCTTCTAAACTCCTCCACCCTTTGCAATCTCTCTTCAAAATCTCCCAGAAGCACTGCATCAAGAAAAATTAACTCTGATAACTCGCTTTATATCAGATTCACCAATGAGAAGCATCTTTCAAGCCGACTCCTTCCTTTAACACACTTGCAGAGGGAGAGTTACGGTGAGTAGTGGACTTGTATATGGATAGTTTGACTCAAAAAAGTATAATGTGATTGCAAAGCACAGAACTGGTGTGGTTTTTATGTTTGATTTGAAGTGGGTTTTCACGTCACATCAGACGTGCCAAGGCGTGTTTTTATTATACATACGTATATATAAAACATAGGTAGTAGGTTGGTAGACAGCAACCACCCAGGGAGGTACTACCGTCCTGCCAAGTGAGTGTAAAACGAAAGCCTGTAATTGTTTTACATGATGGTAGGATTGCTGGTGTCTTGTCTGTCTCATAAATAAGCAAGATTACAGGCATGTCTTGCTACTTCTACTTACACTTAGGTCACACTACACATACATGTACACGTTTATTTATACACACTCATCTGAGTTTTCTTTGATTTTATCTTAATAGTTCTTGGTCTTATTACTTTTCCTTTTATATCCATGGGGAAGTGGAATAAGAATCTTTCCTCCGTAAGCCATGCGTGTTGTAAAAGTCAACTAAAATGCCGGGAACAATGGGGTAGTAACCCCTTTTCCTGTAAAGATTACTAAAAAGAATAAGAAGAAGAAAATTGTCAAAGTGGGAAGTCTGAATGTGCGTGGATGTTGTGCAAATGATAAGAAAGAGATGATTGTGGATGTTATGAATGAGAAGAAACTGGATGTCCTGGCTTTAAGTGAAACAAAGCTGAAAGGGGTGGGAGAGTTTCAATGGAGAGGAATAAATGGGATTAGGTCAGGGGTTTCAAATAGAGTTAGAGCTAAATAAGGAGTAGCAATAATGTTGAAGGATAAGCTATGGCAGGTAAAGAGGGACTACAAATGTATTAATTCAAGGATTATGTGGAGTAAAATAAAGATTGGATGTGAAAAGTGGGTTATAGTAAGCGTGTATGCACCTGGAGAAGAGAGAAGTGTAGAGGAGAGAGAGAGATTTTGGGAAATGTTGAGTGAATGCATGGGGAGTTTTGAATCAAGTGTGAGAGTAATGGTGGTTGGGGATTTCAATGCTAAAGTGGGTAAAAATGTTATGGAGGGAGTAGTAGGTAAATTTGGGGTGCCAGGGGTAAATGTAAATGGGGAGCCTTTAATTGAGCTATGTGTAGAAAGAGATTTGGTAATAAGTAATACATATTTTATGAAGAAGAGGATAAATAAATATACAAGGTATGATGTAGCACGTAATGAAAGCAGTTTGTTAGATTATGTATTGGTGGATAAAAGGTTGATGGGTAGGCTCCAGGATGTACATGTTTATAGAGGGGCAACTGATATATCGGATCATTATTTAGTTGTAGCTACAGTTAGAGTAAGAGGTAGATGGGAAAAGAGGAAGGTGGCAACAAGTAAGAGGGAGGTGAAAGTGTTATAACTAAGGGAGGAGGAAGTTCGGGTGAGATATAAGCGACTATTGGCAGAAAGGTGGGCTAGTGCAAAGATGAGTAGTGGGGGGAGGGGGGGGGGTTGAAGAGTGTTGGAGTAGTTTTAAAAATGCAGTATTAGAATGTGGGGCAGAAGTTTGTGGTTATAGGAGGGTGGGGGCAGGAGGAAAGAGGAGTGATTGGTGGAATGAAGTAAAGGGTGTGATAAAAGAAAAAAAGGTAGCTTATGAGAGGTTTTTACAAAGCAGAAGTGTTATAAGAAGAGCAGAGTATATGGAGAGTAAAAGAAAGGTGAAGAGAGTGGTGAGAGAGTGCAAAAGGAGAGCAGATGAAAGAGTGGGAGAGGCACTGTCAAGAAATTTTAATGAAAATAAGAAAAAATTTTGGAGTGAGTTAAACAAGTTAAGAAAGCCTAGGGAAAGTATGGATTTGTCAGTTAAAAACTTAGTAGGGGAGTTAGTAGATGGGGAGATGGAGGTATTAGGTAGATGGCGATAATATTTTGAGGAACTTTTAATGTTGAGGAAGAAAGGGAGGCGGTAATTTCATGCACGGGCCAGGGAGGTATACCATCTTTTAGGAGTGAAGAAGAGCAGAATGTAAGTGTGGGGGGGGTACGCGAGGCATTACGTAGAATGAAAGGGGTAAGGCAGCTGGAACTGATGGGATAATGACAGAAATGTTAAAAGCAGGGGGGATATAGTGTTGGAGTGGTTGGAAACTTTTTTTTTAATAAATGTATGAAAGAGGGGTAGGTCCCTGGGGATTGGGGGAGAGCATGTATAGTCCCTTTATATAAAGGGAAAGGGGGACAAAAGAGATTGAAAAAATTATAGAGAATAATTTTTACAGTATACCAAAAAATGTTACGGAGGGTTAAAAATTGAAAGAATTAGAGGTAAACAGAATGTAGGATTGCAGATAAAAGGGAGGTTTTCAGAGGGGGTGGGGATGTGTAGATCAAGGGGTTTACATTAAAGCAATATGTGAACAGAATTTAAAAAAGGTGGGGAAAGTTTTTTATTGCACTTATGGGTTTAGAAAAAGGATATGATAAGTGGATAGGAGCAATTGCAGATGTTGCAAGTCAGTGGACCCCGGTTAACGAACTTTTTTCACCCCCCGTAGTATTTCAGTTTCCCAGTAAGACCGAATTTTTTCCCATAAGGAATATTTGAAGTAGTTTCCCATTTCAGACCCCCAAACATACACGATAAACGCACTTACATAAATACATTACAAAATTGGTCGCATTTGGAGGTGTCGTTAAGGGGGGTCCACTTATAGGGAAATGGGTGGTAATTACTAAAATGCTGTAAGAGTTTTTTTAAGGATAGTGGGCTCAGGTTGGGTGGTAAAAAGGGGGGAGAATATTCCGGGTTAAAAGTAGGTCTTAGACTTGGGGGTTGACTGTCGGCAGATGGATTTTGAAGGATGATTTAATCATAGAATTGTGAGGGAAAAAAGGTGATGGTGCGTTGAGGTATATGTGGAGTAAAAAAAACGTTATCTAGGAGGCAAAGAAGGAATGTATAAAGTATAGTAGTACCAACACTCTATATGGATTTGAAGCTTGGGTGGTAAATGAGCAGCGGGGGAGACGGTTGGGCAGGGGAATGCCTGTCTAAGGGGGCAATGTGTGGTGTAAATATTTCAGAAAATTCGGGTGTGGAAATTTAGAAAAGGGTTTGGGGAGTTAATAAAAGCATTAGTAGAGGCAAAAAGGGGGGTTGTTGGGGTGGTTTGATCTTTTTGAGAGAATGGTCAAGAGAATGACATGGAAAGCAATAAATTATAGGGGAAGGAAGGGGGGTAGGGGTCTCCTCAAAAGGGTTTGGGAGAGAGGGGGGAAACGGGGTTTTTGTGGGCGGGGGGGCTTGGACTTCCACAAGCGTGCGTGAGCGTTTTAGATAGGATGAAGGAGACGAAAGGTATTGGGACCTGACGATCTTTGGAGTGGAGCAGGGTAATATTTAGGAAGGATTCAGGGGGAACCGGTTTTTTCATATAGTCGGGGCTTTAGTCCTGGGAAAGGAAAGTACAATGCCTCCTTTAAAGGAGGGGTTTGGGGTTTGGCATTTTGGGGGATATGTTGTGATCTTTATACGTATTGCTTCTAAACTTTGTATTCTGGGGCCTCTGCAAAAACAGTGATAATGTGTAGTGTGGTGAAAATGTTGAATGTGAGAAAAATTTTCTTTTTTTGGGGTTTTCTTTCTTTTTTGGGGGCACCCTGCCTCAGTGGGAAGCCCAACTTGTTAAAAAAAAATATTATATATAAAACAAAATACTTGACTAATGCATCAAACCAAAGACATTGCTGCGGTAATTTCATTCAAGGAAAAAAAAAAAGCAAACTCGAATAACACCTTTATGGTTTTAAAAAAAAACTGGAAAATAGGCAATTTAAAAAAAAAAACTGTAACATTCCTACATATATGGATTTATACAATTTTGGGAAAGCTGAATAGTTTAAATAGACTGATAGATACATAATTTCACATCCTACAAATATTCTTGTTTCGTATTTTCTTCAACTGGATGCAAAAAATTTAAAACCTAAAAAATTTAGCAATTTAATACTGTCTTATGTCGGGAATAATTCTGATTTTACTGAGGCTGGGTTGGAAGGGAAAGGTTACCCTGAAAAACCAACACCTCCAGGACCTGAAACATGTCTTGGTTGAGCAATTTAAGACTGACCTACAAAAAATACAAACCGTATTTTATATATACTGTGGACCCCCAGTTCGCAAAGTCACCGGTAACTGATAAATCCTATCTGAAGCGTTATATCCCCAAAAAAATTGCCCTTTTTCCCCTAAAAAAACCCCGGTACGCGATACGATTCGTACGACACGTGCCCCACATGGGGCCTGAATGCCCCGTGTGTGCCAGTGTTTACAAGCCAGCCAGTGTGCGCGCATCTAAGGATACATTCAGTACATTCCTTATTATCCATATTATCACTGTTTCTGTTGCTTGTTTCTGCAAAATAATCCCCATCCCCCCAAGAAAGTTCTAGTCCCACCCTTTCAGAAAAAGGGTGCTAAGACTTTTGAAATGAAGAAAGAGATAATTGCAAATTTGGGGAAAGTGGAGTGGGGGGTTCGGCCCTGGCCAAGTTGTATAGTAAATCCCAATAAACCATCTCTATATAGTGAGCAGGAAAACGGCATCAAGGAAGCTGTTTTTCAAAAGGTGCAACTGTGTTTCAAAAACCGTCCAAGTGTTAGAAAATGTTGTGAGACGTTACGGTGGGATAATGAAAAACAGATAGCTGGAGACAGCATCTCTCAAGCGATCTTTGTAAAAAGGTGGGGCATTGCATGAGGTTTTAAATTTAGAAAAAATGCCGCAATAGTGGTGATGTGAGTAAATTTTTAAGGCCAAATACAAGGGGATACATAGTTGATTAGCATGGTGGCGCCAGTTCCCCAGAAAGCGGCGAAAAAATGTGCATGAATTAAAGGATACATAGGGGTGAAGGATTGAAACCTGAACAAGTGTTTAATTGTGACGAACGGGGCCTGTTTTGGAAAAAATTTGCAAGCGGGACCTATATTACCAGGAGGAAAGGCCTCCCGGGACATAACCCTAGAAAGACAGGCTTTACCTTCTGATGTGTGCCAATGCTAGAGGTGTTGCAAAGTGAAGCCTTTATTGGTGTATCACTCAGAAACTCCCAGAGCGTTAGGCAAAGAAAATCCTAAAGGCTAATTTGTGTGTGCGTGGAGAGCAAACACAAAAGGCTGGGTCACTAGGGATTTTTTCTATGACGGTTTACACCATGCATTTGCCCCCACGGGAAAAAAATTACCTAATTGAAAAAAAAATTAAAACCCTTAATGCCTCCTGGTGTTAAAAATGCCCTGGCATCCACCGCTTGTCAGAGCGACTTTGTGGGGACATGATTTCATTAAGGTCAATTTTTTTGCCTCCTAATACCACTCCTCTCCTGCAGCCCATGGACCCAGGTCATTTCCAACTTCAAGAAATAACAAAAGCTATGTATAAAGGGTGCTTTGAAGTGACCAAAACTTATTGACTCAAAGGGGAGTTTTGGAAGGACATTTAAAAATATCCTAAATTGTGTAAACCTTATAGGAAGGGTTGGGAGGGGTGATAAAGGACCTTGAACTCTGCTTGGAAGAAACTGGGCCAAATATGTGGAAAAAAGGGATTTGAAGGGTTTGGGGCTAACCCTATCCCCATTTGGGGGAATCCATTGGGGCATTTGGGAAAGCCCCTTGGGGGTTTTGGAGGTTAGCGGGGAGGATGGGAAGATTTGGGTGGGGGAGGCAATGACGAACTAACCTTTTAAGCGCTAATATCTTCAAAAGCAAGAGGCCAGACCTGGGGACTGCTTCGGGGGGGGGATGGAGAAAGTGAGGAATTGCCTACTTCAAAGTTAAGGAAATGTGGCAAAAGTGGCTTTAAGTGCAAAATTTTTTGAATGAAATAAAACCCTGACACAGCTACTCAATCCGGTTTCAAAACCCGTACACTGACAATTTGTGAACCACTTTAGGAAAATCATAAAGGAACGAGAGGACAGGCCACTATGGACAGTTATGTCTGCACATTGTCCCCTGACTCAAGCTGGTCCTAGGGCATTAAAAGAAAAGGGAAGTAAAACCCGAAAAAGGACTTGCAACCTCAATCCAATGAGGGGGATTTTCCCCTTTCTATAAAATTTAAAAACTTCGCCACCTCCCCCCCCCCCCCCATCAATCATCACCCAACTTCATTAAAAGGGAAGTGTCAATTATTCATTGTGTTTATTTTATTTTTTTTTTGCTAATTAATTATTCATTGCATTAAACTTAAAATTTCATGTGGAAAATTTTTTTTTTTTCCCCTACTTTTGGGTGTTTGCACGATTTTTTTGATTTTTCCTTATTTCTTATGGGGAAAATTTATTTGCTTTCCGATAATTTTGCTTTCGATGACTCTCGAAAAGGATTAATGACGTGAACCGGGGGTCCACGTACTGGGGGGAACTTACAGTAAATTGACTGAATGCACATCCCCCTTCTAGAGGGTGGAGGTAGATGTTTTGGCCAATATGGGCCAAATTTTTTGTACTAGCCTGTGGTCACAGATATATAGGGATCATTTAATGAAAAAAAAACTTTACATTGTTGTGTTTGGGAGACTCCATTAGGAAAGGTTGTTCTTGTTCTTTTCCAATGGATTGGGTGTTTGCGGAAAAATTTAGTTTCATCACTTATCCCATTCTTGGGTTTGGAGATGCTCTGCCTTTTGGGAGAAGATGATCCCTGATCATCATTTGGGGAAGTTAGTTCCCAAGTCAATAATGGAGGTCAGAGGTTAAAATGGGGCAGACAAAGTCAGTAACTTGGTTTACACAAGTTATTGTCTACAGAAGTGATTTCAGGTTCTGAGGAGGATTGGTGGCTGAAAGTGGCAAGAAAAGGGTTAAGCATTTAAATCTTGGAGTTACAAAGAAAATCGAAATATTCGACAAGCCTGAGTGACTCGTGTGGTGGATATAGCCTTATGGCCTTAACCCTTTCAGGGTCTGTGCCGTAGATCTACGGCTTTACGTTGAGGGCCCAAACTGTAGATCTACGCCTTGAGCTCAGCTCACTCTGATAAACTGTGAGAAGTAAATTTGGGCCTAGATATGAGATAATACATCTATGTGGTATGTGTGCACCACATAAAACAAATCCTGCAACACACACTGCAAAATGAGAGGAAAAAAACTTAGACCATAATTTTCGATTAAAACAGCGACTTCGCAGTGTTTTTTGTATGTTTTTTATAGTTGTATTTGCAATTTCTTGGTCTCATTTGATAGAATGGAAGATATATTACAAAAATAGAGATGATTTTGATTGGTTTTACTATTGGAAATGGCTTGAAATTGAGCTCAAAGTAGTGAAAATGTTAAATTTTTGTCGATGTTCAAGAGTAAACAAATGACCTCACACATCTAATGCACACCAGCTGGTGGGTCTAATATACGTTCACAAATGTGGCGATATTATTTATACATTACAATATTGCATAACAGTAAATCTTCTATTTTTTGGTTTGAATAAAAATTCATTATGTGAATAAAAATCAAAATGGAATTCATTTGTAAAGCCTGAAAACGTAACTAATGAACAGTCAAAGTTGGCAAAATCGCCAATGCGTAAATATCGCAGACACACTAAAATTCGCAAGAGCACAATTTCGTCAGTTTTCCACCAAATTTCGTACTTTTTGTTTTATTACCTTCAGAAAAAGATTCTCTACCATTTTGTAAGAAAAAATAAAAAAAATAATTTTTTTGAAAATTCTTGGACACTGGTGCACCTTTTGAAATTCGGCCTCTGGACCCTGAAAGGGTTAACGAAGTGCAAGTTTGTACAATTAAAAAGTGAGATAAATATAGGAGTTTGTGTGATGAATAACTGACTTGACTGACTTAAAGTTACACTTTTTCACAGAAGAGGACCCTGACAAATCTAGAAGCTGTGCTCTGATATGGTGTTTAGAGCAGCTGATGCCTTACTGTCAGCTGTATAATGTACTGCAGGGTAAAATAGCCCAGAAAATCCATTACAGAATATATGCACACTCCAGTACAACCATGGACTTCAGTACCAGAACCTCTACCATCCACCTCAGCCCAGTAGGACCACAACATAACTCTCCACTCTCTTCACAATCATCCATAAACACCAGCACCCACAATTTACGGTAAGAAATATTGTTATTTCTTTTGCATTTGTAGTCTTAACCCTTTCGGGGTCCAAGGCCCAAATCTGGAGTCACGCACCAGTGTCCAAGAATTTTAAAAAAAAAAATTTGTTATTTTTTCTTATGAAATCGTAGAGAATCTTTTTGTGAAGGTAATAAAACAAAAAGTACGAAATTTGGTGGAAAATTGACGAAATTATGCTCTCGCGAATTTTGATGTGTCAGCGATATTTACGAATCGGCGATTTTGCCGACTTTGACTCCCATTTTAGGCCAATTACATTATTCCAATCAACCAAATTCTTAGCTATTTCACTAGTATTACTTCTATTCTATCGATTGAGCACAAGAAATCGCCAAGTCAACTGTTTCAACTACAAAATAAAGTGATCGGAAATTGTTAATTTGGCCAATTTAACACAAAGTTCAAAATATTCCAATTTCAAAATAGGGTCCAGAATGAACAATGTAGGCATTCCTGGCACTAAACTAACATTTCCTCTGTTCATTAGTTATGTTTTGAGGCTTTACAAATAAATTCCATTTTGATTTTTTATTCACATAATGAATTTTTATTCACACCAAAAAATAGAAGATTTACTGTTATGCAATACTGTAATAATTGTATAAATATCATCACCATATTTGTGAATGTATATTAGACCCACCAGCTGGCGTGTATTAGACGTGTGAGGTCGTTTGTTTACTCTTGAATATCGGCAAAAATTTAACATTTCTGCTACTTTGAGCTCAGTTTCAAGCCATTTCCAGTGCTAAAACCAATCAAAATCATCTCTATTTCTGTAATATGTCTTCCATTCTATCAAATGAGACCAAGAAATCGCAAATACAGCTATAAAAAACATACGAAAAAACACTGCAAAGTTGCTGTTTTAATCGAAAAATCATTTCATTTTTTTTCTCTCATTATACACAGTGTGCTGCAGGATCTGTTTTATGTGGTGCACACATACCACATAGATGTATTCTCTCATATCTAGGCCCAAATGTACCACTCACAGTTTATCAGAGTGAGCTGAGCTCATGGCGTAGATCTACGGTTTGGACCCTGAACGTAAAGCCGTAGATCTACGGGACGGACCTTGAAAGGGTTAAGCAGTAAAAACAACATAATACATCATGACAATGAACTACAATTACATATTCACTTCAACCCTTCCAGGGTTGGCAGGCCCTCTCCTAAACCTGTTCTCAGGGTCAGAAATTTTTCAAAAAAAAAAAAAAAAAAAAAAAAAAAAATCTAATGAAATTATAGAGAATCTTTTTCCAATCAAAATGACACCAAAAGTATGAAATTTGATGGAAAACATACGGAATTATGCTCTTGCAAATCTAGAGATTTCACCCACTTTGAGCCCTATTTTCGGCCAATTCCAATGTACCAGTCGGCAAAAATTATACTTATTTTGCTAGAACTCTATTTTTTCTATCATATGAGTACACGAAACTACCCATTCACCAATTTTAACTATCCAATAAAGTGGTCAGAAATTGGTCATTTTTCCAATTCCACACAAATTTCAAAAGATGCCAATTTCCAAATAGGGTCCACAATAAACAAGACAGACATTTCTGGCATATAAATAATATTTCCTCTGTTCATTAGTCATGTCCCCAGGCCTCTGTTATATTTCTTTTGCTTTCCACTTTGAATTTTTATTCTTACAAAAAATAGAAAATTTCCTGTTATGCAGACTACTACTGCATTAGCGTAGAAATGGTGTAGAAATCATATAAATAATATCAGCGCACTTGGGCTCTGGTGGCCAGGTGGTTAACGCTCTCGCTTCACACGGTGAGGGCCTGGGTTCGATTCCCAGCCAGAGTAGAAACATTGGACGTGTTTCTTTCCACCTGTTGTCTATGTTCTCCATCAGTAAAATGGGTTCCTGGGTGTTAGTTGACTGGTGTGGGTCGCATCCTGGGACACTGACCTAAGGAGGCCTGGTCACAGACCGGGCCGCGGGGGCGTTGACCCCCGGAACTCTCTCCAGATAAACTCCAGAAACTTGTGAAAGAACATTAGACTCACCAGTTGACATGTATTGGACGCGTGGCATGATTTGTTTACTGAACTTTGGCAAAAATCGAACATTTCTGCTACTTTGAACTCAATTTCAAGGTAATTTTCATTGTGAAACCAATCAAAATCATCTCAATTTCTGTAATATTTCTTCCATTCTAGAAAATGAGACCAGGAAAACTAAAATACAACCATAAATACCATGCAAAAATTCACTGCAAAGTCGCTGTTTTAAACCAAAAACACGGTCAGAGTTTTTTTCTCTCATTATGCACTGTGCTGCATGAACTTTTTTATACTGCACACACTGACCACACAGAACCATTCTTTCATATGTAGGCCTACCAGCTTTCTCTCACTAGATTTGAAGGCGCTAGAATTTATGCGTACTAGTACGGCACTAACTCAAGCGTGCAAGCTATACTTGTACGGCACCAACCCTGAAAGGGTTAATTTTTGTAAGATCTGGAGGTTTAAAAATACAGTTGTTTGGCTTTTTGGGGGGCTCCCAGGAACGTAACCCTATTTTCCCCATAAGTTCTTCAGTTTATCTAACACGGCATTTTCAGGAATGTAACTACCGTATAATAATATAAGGGTCTACTGTACCTAAATTTTACTTCAGAGAATGATACAATTACATACTTCATTAAACTCAGAGCAAAATAACTTATGTTATTACCAATAAGATTGCTGACAAACCACTGTATGGGTGGTGTTAGTACCCATTCTCTGACCTGGAGTTTTACAATTCACTTGTCATAGGTTCTAACCCCACCCATACAGTGGTTAAATAAACATTATGTTCTTTACATAGTATCAGACTCCATTTATGTTTTCAAGTCATACTGGTCATCATAACATAAATTACAGAAAAATGGTGTCCTAAAAGTATATTTTAACACCGGAACAATAAATGCTTAAAAAGTATGCATCACTGAATATGCATAAACAATAATTCAATATTATGGTTTGCAGCATACAGTGCTGGTAAGTACTGTATAAATGATCAAATTCTTGTTTAACCCTTTCAGGGTTTCGGCCGTACTAGTACGGCTTACGCACCAGGGTTTTTGAAGTACTAGTACGCCTAATTCTAGCGCCCTTAAATCTAGTGAGAGAGAGCTGGTAGGCCTACATATGAAAGAATAGGTCTATGTGGTCAGTGTGCGCGGTATAAAAAAAATCCTGCAGCACACAATGCGTAATGAGAAAAAAAAAAATCTTTGACCGTGTTTTTGGATTAAAACAGCGACTTTGCACTGTATTTTCGTATGGTATTTATTGTTGTATTCTAGTTTTCCTGGTCTCATTTTATAGAATGGAAGACATTGGTTTTTACAAAGAAAAGTACTTAAAAATTGAGCTCAAAGTAGCAGAAATGTTCGACTTTTACCAAAGTTCAAAAGTAAACAAATCATGCTATGCATCCAATACCGGTGAGTCTAATATTCTTTCACAAATGCGATGATATTATTTATAGCATTTCTACACTAATGCAGTAGTCTGCTAACAGTAAATCTTCTATTTTTTTTGTGAGAATAAAAATTCAAAGTGGAAAAGCCAAAGAACGTAAGAGGGGCGGGGGGGACGTGACTAATGAACAGGGGAAATGTTATTTTAGTGCCAGGAAAGTCTTTTTGTTTATTCTGGACCCTATTCGGAAATTGGCATCTTTTGAAATTTGTGTGAAATTGGAAAATTACTAAATTCTGACCACTGTATTGGATAGTTGAAATCGGTAAATTGGGGGGGTTTCTTGTACTCATTCGATAAAAAAAATGGAGTTCTAGTGAAATAGTTATGATTTTGTCGACAAGTACACTGGAATTGCCGAAAATAGGGTCAAAGTGGGCAAATCGCCGATGCGTAAACTATGTCGGGGACCGCTAACCTCCCCGAGGCATAATTCCGTTAAGTTTCCATCAAATTTCATACTTTTTGTGTCATTATGATCGGGAAAAGGTTCTTATTTTTCATAAGATTTTTTTTTTTTTTTTTAAATTTGGCCAGAAAACCCCGAGAACAAGTCTCTGAGGGGGGCCTGTTTGACCTGAAAGAGTTAAAGTAAAATGCCCTTGGCTGTATACACAACAGTGGACCCCGGGATTTACGTAATTAATCCTTCCAGAGAGAGTGTCTTATACCGAATCTGACTTAATCCGAATCAATTTTCCCCATAAGAAATAATGGAAATCCAATTAATCCATTCCAGACACCCAAAAGTATTAAACAAAATCATTTTTTTACATGAAATATACATTTCCTACACAGAAAACAACGAGACATGCTGTGTAAAACATTACTAAAATAACACTTACCTTTATTGAAGACTTATTGATGATTGATGAGACAGGAGGAGGGGAGAGGATGGAGGTGTACTATTGTTTGGAAGGGGAATGCCCTTCCATAAAGACTTCAGGTACCAACTCCTTTTCCTGGGTTACTTCCCTTTGTTTTTTAATGCCGTTAGGACCAGCTTGAGAGTCACTGGAGCCCTGTCGCACAAAATATCTGTCCAGAGAGCTCTGTTTCTGGGGTGTCTTAAGATTTCCCTAAATGGGACACAACATTGTCATTGTAGATGCTGCCAGCACAGCTTGAACAGCTGTGTCAGGGTGATGTTCACCCCAAAAAATGCCTGCACCTTGTCCACAATTGTACAAATGTCCTTAACCGTTGAAGAAGGCACTTCCTCCATCTCCCTCCCTCCACCTCTAAAGGAAATTCCTGAGCTGTGGTCTGTTTGCTGTTGCACCTGAAGGTCTTGCAGCTCTGTAGTGGTTAGCTCTTCATCGCTGTCCTCCACCAACTCTTCCACATCCTCCAAACTCAAAATCCCAAACCCCACGTTAAACCCCCAATGCCACAATAGATTCCACAACTGGCATAGGGTCCTCAGGGTCAGCCCCCAAACTCATCAAAAACCCCCTCTTGTGCACATTCTGGCCACAATTTTCTCCAAGCAGAGTTTTAAAGTCCTGCAAGTCACTCCTCCCAAGCATTACCTAATAAGGTTTATGCAACTGGGGATACTGCAGTCATCTTTCCAGAACTCTTTTAGGGTCAATTTCAGCGTCTGAGATCACCTCAAAGCACTTTTGAAACACTGCTTTGGTGTACATTTTTTTTAAATTTGAAATGACCTGCTATTTCCCTGGCTGGAGGAGAGGAGTGGTATTAGGAGGCAAAAACTTCACTTTGATAAAACGAAACTCCGGCACCATTCGCTCTTCTAAGTCTAGAGGACGAGGAGGAGCATTGTCCATTACCAGGAGGCACTCGAGTTCCAATTTATTTTCCAGGAGGTATTTTTTCACACTGGGGCCAAACACCTCATGGAACCAATCAAGGAACATGTCCCTTGTGACCCATGCCTTACTGTTTGCTCTTCACATCACACACAATTTACTCTTGACGACACTGTTTTTCTTGAACACACTGGGAGTTTCAGAGTGATACACCAGTAAAGGCTTCACTTTCAAATTCCCACTAGCATTACTACAAAACACGAGAGTTAGCCTGTCTTCCATAGGCTTGTGTCCTGGGAGTGCCTTTTCCTCGTGAGTAATGTAGGTCCTTTTTTGGCATTTTCTTCCAAAAAAAAAAGGCCTGTTTTGTCACAATTGAACATTTATTGGGGTTTTAATTTTTCAGCCCCTATGTACCCCTTAAATTCCTGAACACATGTTTCAGCCGCTTTTTTGTCAGAACTGGCACCCTCACCATCCCTTATCACACTGTGTATGCCACTACAATTCTTAAATCTCTCAAACCAGCCTTTGCTGGCCTTAAATTCACCAATATCAGCATTAGTTCCAGGCATTTTCTTGATGAGATCATCATGCAACTGCCTTGCCTTTTCACATATAACTGACTGCATAACACCATCTCCTGATAATTGTTTCTCGTTGATCCACACCAATAACAAAGTCTCCACATCTTTGAGTATTTGCGATCTCTGTTTTGTAAGCACATTTGCACCTTTCGCAACAACAGCTTCCTTGATTGCCTTTTTCTTGACCAAGGTGCTATTTTTTAGCTTAAGACTATTTACTTTGTTTTATACTTAATTCTAACTATAGATTCACTACAAATCTTATGATTACAAGCATTGATCCAGATACCAACCTCTTATTTAATGACTTAAATGAATCAAACAGTTACTGTAATTACTACACTGCAGAACAATCAAAGGCACTTCTCAGTGCCAACAACAACATAACTATCTTTAACTACAATATCAGATCTTTAAGCAAGCATTACGATGACCTCATAGCCCTTACTAAATTCCTTACATGCCAATATTCCATCATTACACTAACTGAAACCTGGATAAAGCCTGATCACAGATGTCTATACCCTTCCTGGTTACAAGCCCAAAACAATGTGGCCAGACCCAACAGGGGGTGCACAGCCCCTATATCTCAGACCAACAGAAAGTATCACTAATACTTGCACAAAAGATGAAAAATGGG
>NC_069420.1:29158392-29196900 GCF_026875155.1 Cherax quadricarinatus
GGGGCCCAAATCACAGAGTAAAATTTTTTATAACTTGATTACAGAATATAAACAGAGTTGACGTTCTCTACATTTGATTAATCACCAATGTGCAAGAAAAATACAACGAAGAGTGGAAAGGAGAACGAGAGACTTGGAAGAGGACAGCATGGTCCAGTAGACACTGCTCTTCTTTCCTTTTTGTTCTTATAAGAGAAGTAAAGCATTTACTTTATTTATTTATTTTATGTCTTTGCAAACAGTACATTGAGATTTTGTATTTACAATAGTGGGTTGCAATGCAAAGAGAGCATCTATTATGCCTAGGCATTATGGGCCAACTTAACATTATTGGCTTACAGTCTACTTAATACTAAGGAGTGTATCATAGTTGTACAGTAGGACAGTAATTATTTCATAGTTGTACAGCACTTGATGTAGATGAATATACCAAGTAGGAGAGTATGACCTGATGTGCACAGCAAGTTGTACTGCTGTGTTCCTCTTTCTCTCTGTGCTTTGCTACAGTTACCGAAACAAATTGGCCTTAAAATCTTAATCTATACTAAAGCACATGAGGTACAAATTATGATGAAGATAATGTTTTAAAATTTCTCACAATAAGATTAAGTGCACACTTGTTATGAACAACTATTATAATAGTTACAAGTGACCCCTGCATGACAAAGAGTACATACCTGTCACAGATAATGCAAGTATAGCTACCACAGAGGCAGTGCTGACCATATCTGTTAGCTGGTCTTTATGGCGACTCTTTAATGATGAGTTTATAAAAGTTGTCACTGCACTTAACAGGAATAACTGTGAAGAAAGACAATAAGAAAAACTTAGCTAGTGTTAATAGTACTGTAAAATTAATCATTGCTCACTTTTAAAGGGTTCAGAATGGATGAACACATTTAATGAAAATTATTAGAAATGAGTGGCAGTCTAAGTGACTTAATGTAAAAGAAAAAATAGAAATAGCATACAAACAAATAAATAAACTCTTTAGAAATGTCAACACACTAAACACTCAAAAATGTACTAGAATTTCCCCAAAACCATAGAGATTTTAAAATACCATATTCTGCACTGTTAATTTTTTTCAGATGATCAACAAATATTCCGGCATGTGACTACAGGTGTCATGTGTGGTGACTTGGTAAACATTTTGTTGCATTGCTAAAATAAATTTGAGGCTAATGTTCTCTCAAAACATTATGAAAAATTATTTAATAAACAACCAGTTTGAGAAACAATCAATAAAGTAGCCCCAGCACATGGTAAAACTTTGATAAACAATATTTATATTCTCCTCAAGGAAATGAAGTGCCCTTCACCTGCAATGCTTTGCATAACGAGAGGGTTTCTATATGTCAATCACCTCTTTTGCATAAAATACTACACTCCATCTTGTAGAAAAAAGTTTTTGTTTGTGTGTTCCTCCATAAGTCATTCATGTCATAAAAGGCAATTAAAATGCCAGGAGCAAGGGGCTAATAATCCCTTATGTATAAATTACGAATGTAAAAAGAAGGAAAACTTTCATTTCACACAAACAACCCGCACATAAGAGAGAGGAGCCCACAACCATGCTGTGGTCTGACTTGGACCATTTACGAGTCGTTTGTGTGTTGTTCCAGTCACTGTATTGTGCCATTTTATTCTTTAACTTTCATTTCCTTTTTCAGGTCACCCTGCCTCAGTGGGAGATAAGCATGTTAAAAAAAAAAAAAAAAATGCACATCAGTTCTTTCTTTCTTTCAACACATCGGCCGTATCCTACCGAGGCGGGGTGGCCCAAAAGGAAAAACGAAAGTTTCTCTTTTTAAATTTAGTAATTTATTTGAGAGAAGGGGTTACTAGCCCCTTGCTCCCGGCATTTTAGTCGCCTCTTGCAACATGCATGGCTTACGGAGGAAGAATTCTGTTCCACTTCCCCATGGAGATAAGAGGAAATAAACAACAAGAACAAGAACTAGAAAGAAAATAGAAGAAAACCCAGAGGGGTGTGTGTATATATAAGCTTGTACATGTATGTGTAGTGTGACCAAGTGCAAGTAGAAGCAGCAAGACTTACCTGAAATCTTGCATGTTTATGAGACAGAAAAAAGGACACCAGCAATCCTACCATCATGTAAAACAATTACAGGCTTTCGTTTTACACTCACTTGGCAGGACGGTATTACTACCTCCCTGGGTGGTTGCTGTCTACCAACCTACTACCTAGGGCACATCAGTTATAAATATAAAATATAACATTGAAAGTTGCTTACATGTAGTGTGCAGGTCTGAAGATCTGTTATTTTTTATTATTCAGTGGTCCCTCGTTGTTCGTAATTAATCCGTTCCTGGAGCCGTTACTATAAACGAAATTTACGATTTACGAATCAATTTTCCCCATAAGAAATAATGTAAATACAATTAATCCGTTCCTGACACCCAGAAGTATTAAAGCAAAAAATTTTTAACATGAAATATACATGTAGTACATAAACAATACAATGGGAAATGATGAATGAAACATTAACAGCATAACACTTACCTTTATTGGAGATTCTTCTTAGTGTATGGGAGACTGGAGGAGGAGAGAGAGTGGATTGTTTATAGTTTGGAAGGGGAATCCCCTTCCATCAACACCTCAGGTACCATTTGCTTTTTGGGGTTGCTTCTCTTCTCTGTTTCTTAATGCCACTAGGACCACCTTGAGAGTCACTGGAGTCCGTCTCACAAAATAACTGTGGGAGAGCTCTGTTTCTGGCGTCTCTTTAACACTTCCTAAAATGGCCCAAGACTTTGTCACTGTACATGTTCCCAAACCTGGCTTGCAACAACCTTGTTAGGGTGATGTTTCTCCATAAAGCTTTCCATCTTACCCCACATAGTAAAAATCTCTTTAATTTCTGAAGAAGGCACCTTTTTTCCATCTCTCTTCCTCTCCTCTGCCGCAAGTTCTGAGCTGCAATGTGTTGCTCTTCCTGCTGAAGCTCTTGCAGCTCCTCAGTGGTGAGCTCTTCATTGTGGTCTTCCCCCAATTTTTCCACATCCTCCCAAACTCACATCCAACCCCATGGAACTCCCAGTGCCACAATTGATTTTACAACAGACAAAGGCTCATTAGGGTCAGTCCCAAATTCTTCAAAATCCCTCTTGTTGACACAATCTGGCCACAATTTTCTCCAGGCAGAGTTCAAAGTCCTGGTAGTCACTCCCTCCCAAGCCATACCTATAAGGGTTTGCAGTGGAGGATGCTGAAGTGTTCTCTCCAAAATTCCCTTAGGGTCAAGTGAGTGTCTGTGGTCACAGTCAAGCACCTGTGAAACATTGCTTTTGTGTAGAGTTTTTTAAAGTTTGCAATAACCTGCTGGTCCATGGGTTGGAGGAGAGGAGTGGTATTCGGGGGCAAGAACTTTACTGTGATGAACCCAAACTCCTCGAAAATTAGGTCATCCAAGTTTGGAGGATGAGCAGGTGCATTGTCCATTACTAGCAGGCACTTGAGATCCAATTTCTTTTCCAGGAGATACTCCTTCACACTAGGGCCAAACACTTCATTGAACCACTCGACGAAAATTTCCCTCGTGACCCATGCCTTACTATTATATTTCCAAAACACAAACAATGGGGAATCAAATTCAAAATGGGAATTGACACAGTTACTTTTTGCTGATGATACTGTGCTTATGGGAGATTCTAAAGAAAAATTGCAAAGGTTAGTGGATGAGTTTGGGAAAGTGTGTAAAGGTAAAAGTTGAAAGTGAACATAGAAAAGAGTAAGGTGATGAGGTGTCAAATGATTTAGATAAAGAAAAATTGGATATCAAATTGGGGAGGAGGGGGTATGGAAGAAGTGAATGTTTTCAGATACTTGGGAGTTGAGTGTCGGCGGATGGATTTATGAAGGATGAGGTTAATCATAGAATTGATGAGGGAAAAAAGGTGAGTGGTGCGTTGAGGTTTTATGTGGAGTCAAAAAAAGTTATCTATGGAGGCAAAGAGGGAATGTATGAAAGTATAGTAGTACCAACACTCTTATATGGTGTGAAACTTGGGGGGTAAATGCAGCAGCGAGGGGGACGGTTGGAGGCAGTGGGGATGTCCTGTTTAAGGGCAATGTGTGGGGGTAAATATTATGCGGAAAATTCGGAGTGTGGAAATTAGGAGAAGGTGTGGAGTTAATAAAAGTATTAGTCAGAGGGCAGGAAAAAGGGGTTGTTGAGGTGGTTTTTGGGCATTTAGAGAGAATGGATCAAAGTAGAATGACATGGAAAGCATTTTAAATCTATAGGGGGAAAGGAAGGCGGGGTAGGGGTCGTCCTCGAAAGGGTTGGAGAGAGGGGGTAAAGGAGGTTTTGTGGGTAAAGGGGGTTGGATTCCAGCAAGCGTGCGTGAGCGTGTTAGATAGGAGTGAATGGAGACGAATGGTACTTGGGACTGACGATCTGTTGGAGTGTGAGCAGGGTAATATTTAGTGAAGGGATTTCAGGGAAACCGGTTATTTTTCATATAGTCGGACATGAGTCCTGGAAATGGGAAGTACAATGCCTGCACTTTAAAGGAGGGGTTTGGGATATTGGCAGTTTGGAGGGATATGTTGTGTATCTTTATATGTGTATGCTTCTAGACTGTTGTATTCTGAGCACCTCTGCAAAAACAGTGATAATGTGCGAGTGTGGTGAAAGTGTTGAATGATGATGAAAGTATTTTCTTTTTGGGGATTTTCTTTCTTTTTTTTGGGTCACCCTGCCTCGGTGGGAGACGGCCGACTTGTTGAAAAAAAAAAAAAAACAAACATTGTTTTTCCTGAACACTCTGGGATTTTCATTAGCACAGAACATTAGCGTCAGCCTGTCTTTCATAGGCTTGTGTCCTGGCATTGCCTTTTCCTCTTGTGTAATGAAGGTCCTCTTTGGCATTTTCTTCCAAAAGAGGCCTGTTTCGTCACAATTGAACACTTTGTTCAGGTTTCAGTCCTTCAGCCTCTATGCACTCCTGGAATTCATGCACATATTTTTCACCGCCTTGTGGTCCAAACTGGCAGCCTCACCATGCCTTACCACACTGTGTATGCCAGTACGGTTCTTAAATTTCTCAAACCAGCCTTTGCTGGCCTTAAATTCACTCACTTCACCATTATTTGCAGGCAATTTCTTTACCAAATCTTCATGCAACTGCCTAGCCTTTTCACAAATAAACGAAGTCATAAGAGTATCTCTGCTAATTGTTTCTCATTTATCCACACCAATAATAACTTCTCAACCTCTTCCAGTACTGGTGATCTCATTTTTGTCAGCATAGTTACTCCCTTTGCAACAACAGCATCCTTTATTTCATTTTTCTTGGCCACTATGGAACATAAGGTTGTGTAGGGTTTCTTATACATCCTGGACAGTTCGGCCACACTTGTACCACTTTCATATTGTTCAATGATGGTTTTCTTAAATTCAATCGTATTTCTCACCTTCTTTACCACAGGCTTGGCACTAGGAGCTTTCTTTGGAGCCATGGTAGCTTATTTAGTACTTTCAAGCACTAAAATAAATGGACGCTGTGGGTACGCGTCCCGGACAAACTACGACTCGCGAGTCAACCTATGAAAAGCGAGTCCATGTTTATACGAAAATACCCCTATGATTGGCGAATTTTACGATTGCCGGGAACTACGAAAAGCGGGGGACCACTGTACTTTATATTGTAAACTAATTTTGATTAATGCCAGTAAAGAATTGAGGAGCAAAGCTGAAATACAGTAATTAGGGTACCCTTCAACAATAAGAATCAGAGAAAGTAAATGATCCTATGGGCAGAGACCAAATAAAGACAGACCGTAAATAAGGAAACCAAACCTGCTTCAGCGATACAATACCATGAAGAAGTTTGTGAACAGACACTGATTAAGACAATTAATATAAACTTGTTTTGTAATGAGTATCACTGGGAAACTTACATACTGAGTACTGTTTAGTTAAACTCTTGATCCAGCACATCAAATAAATGGAAAAATAAGTGACCAGAAATATATCCTGACACCATGAATTAGTTTGTAGACATTGATTTCATTTGTGATATACACTAAAAACTTTTTTCCAAAATGAAATGAGCATTACAGAGGTGGTGTATATTGAGTATGATTATCATTACTGATCCAGCATATATGAAACAATTATTGGGAAAGAAAATAGGAAGAAAGGAGCCAGTGCCAGGAGGCTGACTGATGGGCAATCGCACTAGAAATGCTATACACGTAATGGATGCTGGTACCACAGGAATTTATGTATTACAACAGATTTTATGCAGGTTTGAAATCTGAGAATGGTGTCCACTTTTTTCTGTAGATGAGAAAGAAGTGAACAATACTAATACAGTGGTACCTTGAGTTTCAAACAGCTCCCAACTCAAACAATTATTTGAGTGTATTTTTTAAGTGCTTTTGTAAGTGTATGTTTGGGGGTCTGAAACAGACTAATCTAATTTACATTATTTCTTATGGGAACAAATTCGTTTGGTATCGGCACTTGACCAGCCTTCTGGAATGAATTAACTTTGTAACTCCTTCCCTTTCACACTTTTGCATGACTAGTAATAGTCCAAGTTTGACCAAAACGTAATCCTAAGTTTCATTTTCTTATGTGTGGGTTATTTGTGTTGTGTAAGATCAAATAACTTTCTCAATGAAAGTCAACAATAACAATGCATAATACTGTTTTTGACAACCAAAGCCATCACACCAAATGCCAAAGGAACCGATGGCTCACTAAAGGCACATTTAGATGAATCAACCAGAAACATGACTATGATACTAAGTATAGGCTAAGGCTAGTCTTAACCCCTTGACTGTCGAAACCCCAAATCCTGAGGTGTCTCCTGGTGTCGAAAAATTTTTGAAGAAAAAAAAAAATTATGAAATGATAAGAGAATCCTTTCCCAATGGTGATGACACCAAAAGAACGAAAATTTGATGGGAAACTTACAGAATTACGCTCCTGCGAAGTTAGTGACCTCGGCGATATTTACAAATCGGCGATTTCGCCCATTTGAGCCCTATTTTTGGCTAATTCCATTGTTCCAGTCGACCAAACTCATAGCTAGTTCTTTAGAACTCCATTTGTTCTATCAATTGAGTACAAGAAACTGCCCATTTACTGATTTCAACTGCCCAGTAACGTGGTCAGAAATTTGCAATTTGGCCAATTTCACGCAAATTAAAAAATATGCCAATTTCAAAATAGGATCTAGAATGAACAATGCAGACATTTCTGGCTCTAAAATAATATTTTCTTTGTTTATCAGTCATGTCTCCAGGCCCCTCTGATATTACTCTTGATTTCTATTTTGAATTTTTATTCAAACAAAAAATAGAAGATTTACTGTTATGCAGACTATTGCAATATTGTAATAATTGTATAAATAATGTCAACCCATTCATGACTGCATATAAGAATGGCTAGTTGGACATTTATTGGACAATGACATCATTTGTTAACTTTTGAACATCGGCAAAAATCAAACATGTCCCTACTTTGAGCTCCATTTCAAGGTTCTTTTCATAGTAAAACCAATCAAAACCACTCTACTTCTATAATATGTTTTCCATTCTATCAAATGAGATCAAGAAAACGAAAATACAATCATAAATACTATACAAAAATGCATCACAAAGTCGGCGTTTTAACCCAAAAAAAAAACGGTCGGAGTTTTTTTTTTTCTTTTATGCACTGCATGCTGCAGGATTTTTCTTATATGGTGCACACTGACTACACAAACCCATTCTCTCACTTTGTGGGCCTACCACTTTCTCCTGCTCATTTGAAGCCGCTAAAATTTTGAGTATATATACGTCAAACACGGTGGCTCGTAAGACGTATATATAAAACCGAAACAGTCAAAGGGTTAAATTAAAAAAAAAAACTGCAACACTTTCCAGTCTAACTGGAAAAAAAAAATCTAATAAACAGTTAACAAAAGGCATGCAGCTTGAAAAACTCCAAATATCCCAAGATCAAATAAGGTACCAAAAAATTTAAACATATCCTACTTTTAAAAACTGACCCTTCACTCACAGTTATTGATACAGTAAATAAGCTCAACATATACTTCTCCATCCACGGGGACTAATCAAATTAACATTCCAGACACAACCAAGAAATAGACAATCTACATTCTCCAGCCTAAAAAGTGAACCACAAATCTCAGGCAGTGAAACAAATATGGATACAAGGAATACTGCAGCACTTATGAAGAGGAGACAAGTGCAGAGCTATTAGAGTGAAAAACAATTTGCTGTGTAAAGAAAACCGTCAGTTACTACACCAATGTACCGGTCAATGAATGCAATCAAGGAGTATACAGGAGAGAGGTGTGTATGGACATAATATGTACAAGTTATGGCAACCCATGTTTCAACAAATTTGAAAAAAAAACAACATATACTATAAAAGTATAAGCATTTCACTGATCAAAAAGAGTACAGTATCTCCTCACTTAGCGACGTGCTCATTTACCAACAACTCAACTTACGATGGGATCTCTGACCAGTATGCAAAACCTAAATATTAGAGCTGATTTCCTCTATTCTGTGTATTAAAATATACAGTACACTACTGTATAAACATTTAAAAATATACTAAAAATGTTATAAATTGTGCAAAGGTGACATTAAAATATCAAAGATGGTTGACAAATGCACTACCATTATATTATGCTCCTTGCTTAGCAACAAATTCATTTACCAATGTAGTTTTAGGAATGGAACTCCATCATTAAGTGAAGAGAGGCTGTAGTACCTTCAAACTGTCCATTAGGGCAACTCTGTGTCAGCCTAACTTACATCAACTCTTATTTCAAGCAAACTCTCATTCTATAATCACTCTTTCAATCCAAAAATATTAGGTTTAAAGGGGCACAGATACAACTATAGTGACTTTTTTTTGTGGCAATGTTTTGCTCTCCAGAGTTCTGTCACACGTTACAAAGCTATGGAGAATATCAAATGGTATACAATACCCGACAGGTTGGTAGGTAAGACACATAGGCAACGTTAGGCAACTTTTATTCCGAAACGTTTCGCCTACACAGTAGGCTTCTTCAAATCGAATACAGAAAGTAGGCAGGAAAAGTAAAAGTGTGAAGACGATGTAATCAGTCCATCACCCTTGAAGTCGTAGATTTGAGGTTGTCATCCCTCAGCCTGGAGAAGTTTCAGTTCGATGGTCAGGAACTATCTGAAGATCAAGCAACAGTGCAAGACTTAAATACTGTCGGAAGGAGAGGTGCAGAGTAGTAGTAGTGAGAATGTAGCCACTGAGAGGTCAGGTCCCTCTCAAATCTAACAATTCTCACTTGTAGAAGTTGTTTCCCAAGGTGTTTTCTGTAGCAAGATGCCCTTGTGTTTTCAGTGCTGACAGGAATGAATATCAAAATGGTATACAATACCGACAGGTTGGTAGGTAAGACACATAGGCAACAGTTAGACAACTTTATTCCGAAACGTTTTGCCTACACAGTAGGCTTCTTCAGTCGAATACAGAAAAATAGGCAGGAACATCCTACTGTTCCTGCCTACTTTCTGTATTCGACTGAAGAAGCCTACTGTGTAGGCGAAACATTTCGGAATAAAGTTGCCTAACTGTTGCCCCATGTGTCTTACCTACCAAAGCTATGGAGAGCAAAATGTTGCCCCAATGTCACATTAATTGCATCTGTGTCCATTTTCCTAAAATTTTGTTGATAATTTTACCATTATTACTAATCCAAAAACAGCAATCACAGAAAAGAAAAACTCACCTGGCTAGCAGTGACGAATTTATAAAATACGACAGATTTCAGCTGCCCGGCAGGGAATACGATGGCCCTTTCACAGCCATGAAAAATTGGTGTGATACCTTACTACTGTGGCCCCATAACTTGGCAGCACTGAAGGGAAAGGAAAAAATGGTAATTATTCAACTGTTTCACTATACAGCATATAATTCAGCTTGATTAAAATCATTTTTTTTATTTATTTTTTTTTTTTTTTAACAATATCGGCCGATTCCCACCAAGGCAGGGTTTGCCCGAAAAGAAAAACTTTCATCATCATTCACTCCATCACTGTCTTGTCAGAGGGGTGCTTTACACTACAGTTTATAAAACTGCAACATTAACACCCCCTCCTTCAGAGTGCAGACACTGTACTTCCCTCTCCAGGATCATGTCTGGCCTGCCAGTTTCCCCGAATCCCTTCATAAATGTTACTTTGCTCACACTTCAACAGACATCAAGTATTAATTTGCTCACATTCAACAGCACATCAAGTATAAAAACCATTTGTCCCCATTCACTCCTATCAAATACGCTCACGCATGCTTGCTGAAGTCCAAGCCCCCCGCATGCAAAACCTCCTTTACCCCCTCCCTCCAAACTTTCCTAGGCCCCACCCTACCCACCTTCCCCTCCACACAGATTTATACACTCTCGAAGTCATTCTGTTTCGTTCCATTTCTCTTTCATGTCCGAACCACCTCAACAACCTTCCTCAGCCCTCTGGACAACAGTTTTGGCAATCCCACCCCATCCTCCTAACTTCCAAACTACAATTCTCTGCATTAATAGATTTACACCACCACATTGCCCTCAGACAAGACATATCCACTGCCTCTAGCCTTCTCCTCGCTGCAACATTCATCACCCATGCTTCACACCCATATAAGAGCTTGGTAAAACTAAAACTCTCATACACTGCCCTCTTTGCCTTTCCAAAGGGCAAGTTCTTTGTCTCCAAAAGACTCCTAAGTGCACCACTCACCCTTTTTTTATTATTATTATCACCTAGCCGATTCCCACCAAGGCAGGGTGGCCCGAAAATAGAAAACTTTCACCATCATTCACTCCATCACTCTCTTGCCAGAAGGGGCTTTACCACTAAGTTTTAAAACTGCAACATTAAACCCCTCCTTCAGAGTGCAGGCACTGTACTTCCCATCTCCAGGACTCAAGTCCGGCCTGCCGGTTTCCCTGAACCCCTTCATAAATGTTACTTTGCTCACACTCACCCTTTTCCCCTCATTAATTCTATGATTCACCTCATCTTTCATAGACCCATCCACTGACATATCCACTCCCAAATATCTGAATACATTCACCTCCTCCATACTCTCTCCCTCCAATCTGATATCCAACTTTCATCAACTAATCTTTTTATCCTCATAACCTTACCTTTCCTATATTCACTTTTAATTTTCTTCTTTTACATACCCTACCCAAAATTTATCCACCAACCTCTGCAACTTCTCTTCAGAATCTCCCAAGAGCACAGTGTCACCAGCAAAAAGCAACTGTGACAACTCCCATTTTATGTTTGATTCTTTATCTTTTAAAATCCATGCCCCTTGCCAACACCCTTGCATTCACTTCTCTTACAACCCCATCTATAAATATACTGAACAACCACGGTGACATCACACATCCTTGTCTAAGGCCTACTTTTACTGGGAAATAATCTCCCTCTTTCCTACATACTCTTACTTGAGCCTCACTGTCCTCGTAAAAACTCTTCACTGTTTTCAGTAACCTACCTCCTATACCATACAGCTGCAACATCTGCCACATTGCCCCCCTATCCACCCTGTCATACGCCTTTTCCAAATCCATAAAAATGCCACAAAAACCTCTTTAGTCTTATCTAAATACTGTTCACTTATATGTTTCACTGTAAACACTTGGTCTACACACTCCCTACCTTTCCTAAAGTATCCTTGTTCATCTGCTATCCTACTCTCCTTCTTACTCTTAATTCTTTCAATAATAACTCTACCATACGCTTTACCAGGTATACTCAACAGACTTATCCCCCTATAATTTTTGCACTCTCTTTTGTCCCCTTTACCTTTATACAAAGGAAGTATGCATGCTCTCTGCCATCCCTAGGTACCTAACCCTCTTCCATACATTTATTAAATAATAGCACCAACCACTCCAAAACTATATCCCCACCTGCTTTTAACATTTCTATCTTTATCTCATCAATTTCAGCTGCCTTACCCCCTTTCATTCTACCCACTGCCTCACGAACTTCCCCCACACTCACAACTGGCTCTTCCTCACTCCTACAAGATGTTATTCCTCCTTGCCCTATACACGAAATCACAGCCTCCCTATCTTCATCAACATTTAATAATTCCTCAAAATATTCCCTCCATCTTCCCGATATCTCTAACTCAACATTTAACCCTTTCAGAGTTTCGGACGTACTAGTATGGGTTACGCACCAGGGTTTTTGACGTACTAGTACGCCTAAATTCTAGCGCCCTCAAATCTAGTGAGAGAAAGCTGGTAGGCCTACATATGAAAGAATGGGTCTATGTGGCCAGTGTGCGCAGTATAAAAAAATCCTGCAGCACACAGTGCGTAATGAGATAAAAAAAACTTTGGCCGTGTTTTTGGATTAAAACAGCGATTTTGCACTGTATTTTCATATGGTATTTATTGTTGTATTTTAGTTTTCCTGGTCTCACTTTATAGAATGGAAGACATATTACAGAAATTGAGATGATTTTGACTGGTTTTACAATGAAAAGTACCTTGAAATTGAGCTCAAAGTAGCAGAAATGTTCGATTTTTACCAAAGTTCAAAAGTAAACAAATCATGCTATGCGTCCAATACACGCCAACTGGTGAGTCTAATATTCTCTCACAAGTGCGCTGATATTATTTATACCATTTCTACACTAATGCAATAGTCTGCATAACAGTAAATCTTCTATTTTTTTGTGAGAATAAAAATTCAAAGTGGAAAGCAAAAGAAATGTAAGAGGGGCCTGGGGACGTGACTAATGAACAGAGGAAATGTTATTTTAGTGCCAGGAATGTCTTTCTTGTTTATTCTGGACCCTATTCGGAAATTGACATCTTCTGAAATTTGTGTGAAATTGGCAAAATTGCTAAAATTCTGACCACTTTATTGGATAGTTGAAACGGTAAATGGGTGGTTTCTTGTACTCATCCAATAGAAAAAATGGGGTTCTAGCGAAATAGTTACGATTTTTGTCAACAAGTACACTGGAATTGGCCGAAAATAGGGCTCAAAGTGGGCAAAATCGCCAATGCGTAAACACTGTCGAGACTGCTAACTTCGCTAGGGAATAATTCCATAAGTTTTCCATCAAATTTCATACTTTTGGTGTTATTATGATCGGGAAAAGATTCTCTATCTTTTCAAAAGAAAAAATAGTTTTTTTTTTTTGAAAATTTGGTGACCCTGAGAACAAGTCTCGGAGAGGGCCTGGCGACCCTGAAAGGGTTAATAACTCTCCTCTCCTATTTTTAACTGACAAATCCGTTTGTTCCCTAGGCTTCCACAACTTGTTAATCTCACTCCAAAACTTTTTCTTATTTTCAACAAAATTTGTTGATAACGTCTCACCCACTCTCTCATTTGCTCTCTTTTTACATTGCTTCACCACTCTCTTAACCTCTCTTTTCTTCTCCATATAATCTTCCCTCCTTGCATCACTTCTACTTTGTATAAACCTCTCATATGCTAACTTTTTCTCCCTTACATCATCCCTTTACATCATCATTTCACCAATCACTCCTCTTCCTTCCCGCACCCACTTTCCTGTAACCACAAGCTTCTGCTGAACACTCTAACATACATCTTCGACCCCATTGCCTATACTCTCACTAGCCCATCTATCCTCCAATAGTTGTTTATATCTTACTCTAACTGCCTCCTCTTTTAATTTATAAACCTTCACCTCTCTTTTACCTGATGCTTCTGTTTTCCTTGTATCCCATCTACCTTTTACTCTCACTGTAGCTACAACTAAAAAGTGATCTGATATATCTGTGGCCCCTCTATAAACATGTACATCCTGAAGTCTACTCAACAGTCTTCTATCTACCACTACAGTCCAACAAACTACTGTCATTATGCCCTGCATCATATCTTGTATACTTATTTATCCTCTTTTTCTTAAAATATGTATTACCTATAACTAAACCCCTTTCTATACAAAGTTCAATCAAAGGGCTCCCATTATCATTTACACCTGGCACCCTAAACTTACCTACCACACCCTCTCTAAATGTTTATTCCTACTTTAGCATTTAGGTTCCCTACCACAATTACTCTCTCACTTGGTTCAAAGGTTCCTATACAATCACTTAACATCTCCAAAAATCTCTCTCTCTCCTCTACCACTCCTCTCTTCTCTAGGTGCATACATACTTATTATGACCCACTTTTTGCATCCAACCTTTATTTTAATCCTCATAATCCTTGAATTTACACATTTATATTCTCCTCTTCTTCCATAACTGATCCTTCAACATTATTGCTACCCCTTCCTTAGCTCTAACTCTCTCAGATACTCTGACTTAATCCCATTTATTCTCCCAACCAAAACTCCCCTACCCCCTTCAGCTTTGTTTCGCTCAGGGCCAGGACATCCAACTTCTTTTCATTCATAACATCAGCAATCGTCTCTTTCTTGTCATCCGCACTACATCCACGCATATTCAAGCATCCCAGTTTTATAAAGTTTTTCTTCTTCTCTTTTTTAGTAAATGTTTACAGGAGAAGGGGTTACTAGCCCATTGCTCCCGGCATTTTAGTCGCCTCATACGACACGCATGGCTTACGGAGGAAAAATTATTTTCCACTTCCCCACAGACAACAGACAAAATGAGAATAACAAGAGCTATTTAGAAAAAAGAAGAAAAACCTAGATGTATACATGTATATATATATATATGCATGTGCATGCCTGTGTAGCGAGACCTAAGTGTAAGTAGAAGTATCAAGATATCCCTGTTATCCAGCATGTTTATGAGACAGTATACATTTGGTGTAGGAATAGACAACATGATATTCTGAGTATTTTGGGCAGCCATACAATAGCTTAAAATTACTGGACAATGTATAATCGAGTTTATATTATAAAACATTGCTGTTAAAAAGTTTATATATTCTATAAGCTGAATAAAGTTATAAATATTTATACAGGACATAAAGGAGTAATGCCGAGAAGTATGATTATGAAGACAGTCAGCAGACCAAGCATGTCATTATGATTACATTTCATTTGGGGTTGACCCGAGTTAAATATTCATCAGAGGAATTTTTTTTTTTTTTTTACATGTACATATATACTTGCATTACAAACTTTAAAAAGAAAACTTCTGGTTTTCTTTTTAGGTCACACTGCCTCGGCGGGATACAGCCGGTTGTTAAAAAACATATATATACATGTATATTTATACTTGTTTAATGTGTTGCAAAAATTATATATCGAGTGATGATGTGGGTGGTGTAGGACTGCAACTGGCCTATTGGTCCATTAATTAGGCTTGAAGTCAGATTATTAGCCAAGTGTTTCCCATGCAAATTATTGAATGCCAAGGGTCTTATAACACCATCTTTTCATTTTGGCTCTTTCTAAGCTTGGCAACTTTCCACACCAAAAGATTTGCATGTTTGCATTACGGTTGAAACATAGTGGTGTTTCTGAATTCTGGTGTCTAAGTTCTCCGACTTTCTCCTGTCTTGTTTATCAGTGCACATGGAATGGTATATGCACCAGCACTGCTACTGTTTGGTTGTGTATCCAGGTCTGATAATGTTGCAAATGGTTTTTGATGTATCATTTCTCTTCAATGACTAGATGAGTAGATCTAGGGTGTTTCCCATTAGAAATAAAAGGAACCTATCGAAGTCAAAGTCTTCCTTGGGGGTAGACAGATTTTTCTTGGCCTGAAATATCATAGTTCATCCAAGATTTCTTTCTTGGACGAACTATGATGGAAACTTCAGCGTGTAAGGTGGTGTCACAGTCCTCTAAAAAAATTGGGCTGCACACACCACAAACTCTCAAAAACAAATCAATTAAGACCATTCATTTTGTCTACATGTCATGGTGGAAGAAGCATATAAAATCATTTTTCAATTGGTATACAGTAAACCTTAAATTTAGTTGCTGATCTGTTTAAATAAGCAGGATGTCTAGAAAGGGAAGTGTGTTTTCTCTCTCTTCAATAGTGAACTTTATGGAATGTTCAACAGAGTGAAGACAATTCCTGAGGTTTACAAAGCTGGATCCTCTAGGCATAACAAGGAGGACATCATCCACATAGCATAGCCAAGTGACGACTGATAGGAGGAAAAAAGAAAGAAAACTGTCTCCAGAGAATTTACACAAGTTCACAAGTATGGTACATACTGGGGACCCCATTCCTATGCCAAATGTCTGCCTGCAACATATGATAAAAACGGGTAATGTAGTTGAAATTTAAAGTCTGGCGAGGTCTATAAAAGTTTGTCATGGCAGATCCACATCTGGTCTTGATTTTCTTTGGAGAAAATCTATGGCCTGGTCTGTGGGGATGTTTGTAAAGAGTGATGTGAAGTTGAGACTGGCGAGTTAATGGTTTCTTACGCTGCCATTTCTAACTCGGATAAAATCACCAGAATGCTGAAGGTGAGCATTGCTGATGATGACCAGCAGTTTGGATATGTGCTTGTCTACATTCTAGAGTTTGAGATACTCACTGAGGACACAGACATCAAGATCACAATGCAAATAAGGAAGGAGAAAGTAATCTTGAGCACAAGCTACATACAAACAATGCAGAAACTTCTAGACAGTCACAACACACATGAACAAGTCACACACACTGATTCACCGAACAGAGAATTTGAACCCATGGCAACCCAGTTCTAAAACTAGAAGGGCACTGCATCCTTCAATGTACCATGCTGGATTAATAATAGTATTCATCTGTTTGACAAGTTGTTCACAATGCTGTCATTAAGATTTCGTGAATCACACAAACCAAGTTGTAAAAAACATACAAAATGGTCTAAACAGAGAAAGATTCTGTTCTACCTTATTCCTGATCCTAGACCATACAAAATGTATGAACAATCTAAAACCCATGAAGTGAACATTCCTATGAAACTAACACAACATCTAGTATTGGCAGTGCTCCACAGAGCCTAGCAGGTACTCTATCCAAGCACATGTTCAAACTACTGGACACCATCAAAAATACTCACCTTCAGCATTACCTGCTTAACAGGGTTAGAAACATCAACACAAGCATGAAACATGCCAAACTCAGCAACACATCACTATGTACTAACGTCCCTACAGACTACGCCACAGATTTACTCCCCCCTTCCCCCCCCCCCCCAAAAAAAAAAAAAAATTGAGACCAGCTATGGCTCTTCCCTTATTTTTATAAACCTCTCCAAACTCTTCTCAAATTTCAATTACTGTACAGTAAACCCTTAATTTAACTGACTAACAAAAGGGAGAAGGTGACCAACAATGGTGACAGTAGTGAAGTGACAGAATTCTTTTGCTGTGATCATAAGAGATGTCAGTAATAAGTCGACTTCGTCCATCGTTTTTCAATTAAATAACCCGGCAGGTTTTGTCCCGCATTTCCAAAATTATTAACCCTTAAATGGTCCAAACGTATATATACATTTTTTCAACATTTGAAAGTATGTAAAAAAATGTAGATCACCTTTTTTTTTTTCATTTGAAAATGAAAATGAAAATGAAAATGAAAATGAGGGAGAATACTTCCCGGTAAAAGTAGGTCTTAGACAGGGATGTGTAATGTCACCATGGTTGTTTAATATATTTATAGATGGGGTTGTAAAAGAAGTAAATGCTAGGGTGTTCGGGAGAGGGGTGGGATTAAATTATGGGGAATCAAATTTAAAATGGGAATTGACACAGTTACTTTTTGCTGATGATACTGTGCTTATGGGAGATTCTAAAGAAAAATTGCAAAGGTTAGTGGATGAGTTTCGGAGTGTGTGTAAAGGTAGAAAGTTGAAAGTGAACATAGAAAAGAGTAAGGTGATGAGGGTATCAAATGATATAGATAAAGAAAAATTGGATATCAAATTGGGGAGGAGGATATGGAAGAAGTGAATGTTTTCAGATACTTGGGAGTTGACGTGTCGGCGAATGGATTTATGAAGGATGAGGTTAATCATAGAATTGATGAGGGAAAAAAGGTGAGTGGTGCGTTGAGGTATATGTGGAGTCAAAAAACGTTATCTATGGAGGCAAAGAAGGGAATGTATGAAAGTATAGTAGTACCAACACTCTTATATGGATGTGAAGCTTGGGTGGTAAATGTAGCAGCGAGGAGACGGTTGGAGGCAGTGGAGATGTCCTGTCTAAGGGCAATGTGTGGTGTAAATATTATGCAGAAAATTCGGAGTGTGGAAATTAGGAGAAGGTGTGGAGTTAATAAAAGCATTAGTCAGAGGGCAGAAGAGGGGTTGTTGAGGTGGTTTGGTCATTTAGAGAGAATGGATCAAAGTAGAATGACATGGAAAGCATATAAATCTATAGGGGAAGGAAAGAGGGGTAGGGGTCGTCCTCGAAAGGGTTGGAAAGAGGGGTAAAGGAGGTTTTGTGGGTGAGGGGCTTGGACTTCCAGCAAGCGTGCATGAGCGTGTTAGATAGGAGTGAATGGAGACGAATGATACTTGGGACCTGACGATCTGTTGGAGTGTGAGCAGGGTAATATTTAGTGAAGGGATTCAGGGAAACCGGTTATTTTCATATAGTCGGACTTGAGTCCTGGAAATGGGAAGTACAATGCCTGCACTTTAAAGGAGGGGTTTGGGATATTGGCAGTTTGGAGGGATATGTTGTGTATCTCTATACGTATATGCTTCTAAACTGTTATATTCTGAGCACCTCTGCAAAAGCAGTGATAATGTGTGAGTGTGGTGAAAGTGTTGAATGATGATGAAAGTATTTTCTTTTTGGGGATTTTCTTTCTTTTTTTTGGGTCACCCTGCCTCGGTGGGAGACGACCGACTTGTTGAAAAAAAAAAAAAAAATTGAAAATGTGTAAAAAAACTTTTACCTACGTTTGTTTTTTTGTTATGTTTGAAAATATGTAAAAAAAAAACGTAGATCTACGTTTGGAGCACTATGGATTTGAACGTCAATCTGTCTGGACCGTTTAAGGGTTAAACTGAGGGTTTACTATTCTCTTATAATTTTTTTTTTTCAACAAACCGGCAGTATCCCACCAACGCAGGGTGGCCCAAAAAGAAAAACGAAAGTTTCTCTTTTTAAATTTAGTAATTTATATGGGAGAAGGGGTTACTAGCCCCTTGCTCCCGGCATTTTAGTTGCCTCTTACGACATGCATGGCTTACAGAGGAAGAATTCTGTTCCACTTACCCATGGAGATAAGGGGAAATAAAACAAGAACTAGAAAGAAAATAGAAGAAAACCCAGAAGGGTATGTATATTATGCTTGTACATGTATGTGTAGTGTGACCTAAGTGTAAGTAGAAGTAGCAAGACGTACCTGAAACCTTGCATGTGCACAAGACAGTAAAATGGACACCAGCAATCCTACCATCATGTAAAACAATTACAGGCTTTTGTTTCACACTCACTTGGCAGGACGGTAATACCTCCCTGGGCGGTTGCTGTCTACCAACCTACTACCTAGATCTATTATAACATTATCTGTTATAAACAACTTTGCCATGGCAACAGGGGTCCCCAAAAGTGCTATAGTATTTGCAAACCTCTACATAAAGTTCCTGTGAGATATTTGTCTGACATCATTCCAGCAACACAGTGAACAACATCCTCTTTACTAAACCAAGAAAATTCAATTTTAAAAACCTCGGAAAATGTTAACTCTGCTGACTCTTCCATACACAGCTCACTTCCTTTTCTTGACTTCCTAGTTCTTAAAATACAGTAGATTAATAACTAAAACTTAAGATTTACCATAAACTCACTAAAAAACAATCTTATGCATTTCATTTCCCATCATGACAAAGACAAGTTGAGGGGTTTCAATTAGCTTCTTTTCCTGAGAGCTTATAGTGTGTGAGAAATGTGAAATGAATAACATCTTTTCTTTTTTTTCTGTACTACAATTCTCATCAATTTATCAAGAGACTGCAAACAGAGGGGGCCCAGAAAATCATATCTACTCCCAAAGAAGACAATGACTTTAGACAGGAGCCTAATACTACTGAGTGACCAGCTTTACTCTTACTGTGGCTTACTTTATAAAAAAAATTAGTATTCTTACAGCAAGCCTAAAAATACATTCAAAAAATCTATGCACAACTATACTCACATGCACCAAATCTCACCACACCAAGGACAGATGCCATTGTCACAAGCATGAACCACCATTTGCCAAATTGATGTTCGGAGTGAGGATCCTCATGTAACATTCGAAATCCCCACAAGGCAGAAAGGGCCAGTACAAAGTCTGATACCGCTGTTGAAAACTGTCTTTTCATCATGGCCACCTGTAAATACAGTAGAGTGATTATACAGTTAGCAGAAAAGCTTGTCCTAAGGCTCCTCTGAAAGAGCAGAACTAAAAAAATTAAAAAACAAAACCAGGTAAATTGCAATCATTTTTTTTAAATGTGCCTAATTCAACATTTTATTTAACAACCTTTTTTTTGGGGAGATGGAGGGTAACATTATTAAAAATAGTGTATTTTCTTAAATACATAATCAAATTTTTACCAATAGTAAAAACAATTCCAAATTTCTGAGATTCCAAAAAAAAAAAAAAAAAAAAATTATTTGGCAGAGTTCAGAATATGGGCATTTTGAAGATAGAAATAAGTTTTGAAGGTAAAACAAAGTGAATTTCATTGTCAAATAAATTGTGTGCTATATACATAAAGCAGTTCCAAACATCTGAACTGCACATTTACTTGAATTCCAGGATAAAATTCCTTTCAATATTGTTGATTTTTTTTTATGCATTGCATTTATGGATTTAGAAAAGGCATATGATAGAGTGGATAGGGAAGCAATTTGGCAGATGTTGCAAGTATATGGAATAGGTACAGTAGTAAGTTACTAAATGCTGTAAAGAATTTTTATGAGGATAGTGAGGCTCAGGTTAGGGTGTGTAGGAGAGAGGGAGATTACTTCTCGGTAAAAGTAGGTCTTGATAAATTAGACACATGTGCAACACTTGGGTATCTTTAATGAGGAAATGTTGCACCACACAGTGGCTTCATCAGTCCATACAAAGGAGAATCGTGAAGAACTGGAGGAGTTTGAGGTAATCAGTCCCTCAGCCTTGAGTCGATGTAATCAGTCCATCAATCTTGAAAAGAATACAGCACATGTGTGAAGAAGTGGCTTATATATTGTAGGCAGATGATGAGGTGCAGCAGTCGTAGGTGGTAACACATTTGTCCAATGTGGAAGTAGGTTTTGCCCAAGGGTTAGGCAAGTGAAGAATTCCCAAGTATTAAGATCCCAACAAGTTGCAGTGTCAGACAGGACTGTAGATGAATGATTCAGAGAACCGACAAGTTGATAAATTAAGACATGTGCAACACTTGGGTGTGGCGAAACGTTTCCTCATTAAAGATACGCAAGTGTTGCACATGTGTCTAATTTGTCAACTTGTCAGTTCTCTGAACCATTCATCTACAATCCTGTCTGACACTGTAACTTGTTGGGATCTTAATACTTGGGAATTCTTCACTTGCCTAACCCTTGGGCAAGACCTACTTCCACACTGGACAAATGTGTTACCACCTACGACCGCTGCATCTCATCATCTGCCTACAGTATATAAGCCACGTCTTCACACATATGCTGTATTCTTTTCAAGATTGATGGACTGATTACATCGACTCAAGGCTGAGGGACTGATTACCTCAAACTCCTCCTGTTCTTCACGATTCTCCTTTGTATGGACTGATGAAGCCACTGTGTAGCAAAACATTTCTTCATTAAAGATACCCAAGTGTTGCATATGTGTCCAATTTATCAACTTGTCGGTTCTCTGAACCATTCATCTACAAAAGTAGGTCTTAGACAGGGATGTGTAATGTCACCATGGTTGTTTAACATATTTATAGATGGGGTTGTAAAAAGTAAATGCTAGGGTGTTGGGGAAAGGGGTGGGATTAAATTATAGGGAATCAAATACAAAATGGGCATTGACACAGTTACTTTCTGCTGATTATACTGTGCTTTTGGGGGATTCTAAAGAAAAGTTACAAAGGCTAGTGGACAAGTTTAGGAGGGTGTGTAAAGGTAGAAAGTTGAGAGTGAACATAGATAAGAGTAAGGTGATGAGGGTATCAAACAATTTAGATAAAGAAAAACTGGATATCACATTGGAGGGAGGGAGTATGGAAGAAATGAATGTTTTCAGATACAGTGGACCCCCGCATAACGATCACCTCCGAATGCGACCAATTATGTAAGTGTATTTATGTAAGTGCGTTTGTACGTGTATGTTTGGGGCTCTGAAATGGACTAATCTACTTCACAATATTCCTTATGGGAACAAATTCGGTCAGTACTGGCACCTGAACATACTTCCGGAGTGAAAAAATATCGTTAACCGGGGGTCCACTGTATTTGGGAGTTGACTTGTCAGCAGATGGGTTTATGAAGAATGAGGCTAACTAAAGAACTGATGAAGGAAAAAAGGCGAGTTGTGCATTGGGGTATCTGTGGAGATGAAAATCATTATTCCATGGAGGCAAAGAAGGGAATGTACAAGAGTATAGTGGTACCAACACTTTTATACGGGTGTGAAGCATGGGCTGTAAATGCTGCAGTAAGGAGGCAGCTGGAGGCAGTGGGGATGTCCTGTCTAAGGGTAATGTGTGGTGTAAATATTATGCAGAGAATTCGTAGTGTGGAAATTAGGAGGAGGTGTGGAGTTACTAAAAGTGTTAGTCAGAGGGCTGAAGAGGGGCTGTTGAGATGGTTTAGTCATTTAGAGACTGGAACAAAGTAAAATGATTTGGAGAACATATAAATCTGTAGGGGAAGGAAGGCTGGAGGGAGGGGTTAGAGGAAACTTTGTGGGCAAGGTGCTTGGGCTTCCAGCAAGCATGCGTGAGCATGTTATAGATAGGAATGGTATAAACCTTGGTAATAAATACCGACAAGTTGGTTTAGAAAGACATGTAAGCAAACACTATAACATATTTATTAGAAAACGTTTCGGTCCTGGGACCTTGATCACTTCTAACATACAGAGGTAGAAAGACATTATATACATATGCGGAGAGCGAGATGTGACGCACGTGACCTGAGGAATGTCATAAGAACATAAGAATGGAGGAACACTGTAGACGGTCTACTGGCTGATGCGAGGCAGGTCTTTATCAAAACAACCTCTACTTATGATGAGGACGGGTAGACGATGAAATCATGTGACTCAGGAGTCAAATTTCTGGGAAATAAACAACTATTTGTGTTGTACACAGTGTTTATCCTAAACCTTACAGTATAAAATACAGCACTAGCAGCATAAAAAGTAAAGTAAAACATGAAATACCAAAATAAAACAATAAAATAAAGTCATTACAAAAATGTGATGTTGATATTCAGTAGTAAAGCTCGACTTATGTCCATTTTGACTTGCGAACGGTTTCTCAGAACCGAACTTGGTCATAAGTCGGATGGCACCTGTACTTTAGACCTTATATTCACTAATTATGAAGACCTGGTTTGGGACTATGAAGTGTCAAAGACAGTAAACTCAGACTACAACCTAAAAGAAATTCAGACATGCATACCCACTAGTCATAATCAGCAAAGATAATGAGTAACAAAGCTCCTCAAAGGTGTCCTGTGGCTCAGTTGGCAGCGCACTCAACTCACACTGAGTGTCCGGGGTTCGATTTCTGGCCTGATGGAAACATTGGGCATGTTTCACTGCACCTGCTGTCCATGTTCGCCTACCAATAAACAGGTATGTACCTGGGTGTTAGCCAACTGATTAAGGTCACATCCTGGGGGGTGGTAGTGTACCTTAGATAGGGCTGGGCTTTGAAATGAGCTGAGGTAGGATAACAGCTCTTAGCCTGTAAAATTTATTTGTGTAAGAAAAAGAAAAGGCAGCAGACACTCTGAAGAACAAAAAGAAACACTGGCTAGAGAATTAGAAAATGTTGATTTCAAATCATCACAGAATCCATCAGAAACAGGGACTAAAATTTTAGTCATAAGTGAAAGTGAGAGAAATCCAAAATACTTCTTGTATGCAAAATCCAGGTCAAAAACATCTAGTATTGGGCCTTTAATTAAAGGAGATGAAACATACACCAATGGCAATAAAGAACTGAGTGAAATACTTAAGTCTAAGTATGATTCAGTGTTCAATGAGCCACTAATCAGCCTAAAAATTGATGACCTAAACTAGTTCTTCACGAATGAGACATAAAATGCTGCATACATCTCCCTAATTTCTGATGTAACTAACCCCACTTGACTTTGAAGAAGCCAGACTGTATGCCCATGCATTCTGCCCCAGGTCCAGACTTGTAGAGCTCAGTATTTGTCAAGAACTGCATGAAATGCCTATCATATGCTATGGAGAAGCCTAGACAATGGAGTCATCCTAGATATTAAAAACCACTGATACTGCCCCACTCCACAAAGGTGGTAGTAAGCAATGCAAAATTTATAGACTAACAACCCTAACATCCTACATTATCAAGATTTTTGAAGGGGTTTTAAGAAGCAAAATAATCAATCATGCTACATTATCAAGATTTTTGAAGGGGTTTTAAGAAGCAAAATAATCAGTCATGCTGCTGTGTATATAAATGATGATTAGGAAACATCCCCCCCCCACAACTAGAGGAGCACCTTGATGCAAGTAAGAGGATCTTGGTCCAAGGAACTGGACTTTTCCTCTCATCCCTGAAAGCCTCTCATTCCCCAAGCATTATATAACCCATATGGTACACCATTCAAGTGGTGCTGTACTACTTATGCTTATAAATTAAACCTATACCTAAGCTAATAACTGATAGCCTACTCTAGGTGTAGCCTCCACATTATCTGTAAATTTGCTCAAGCTATGAGCCTGACTGCTATGCAGTCAGGTGTAAGGAGGCTTTGTATAAGTCTTCCTGAAGATGTCAGTATGAAATATGTCAAAAATAAGACTATTCAAATTAGTAGCTTGGATAACCCAAGAAAGCCACTTCCCTACGATGGGAATCACAAGAGTCTGCTAACACCCAGGCACCTACTTACTGTTCTGCTAAGTAAACAGGGGTGACAAGTGTAAGGAAACATACCAAAAGCTTCTACTTGTCCCAGGATCAAATCTGGGTCCTTCAACTGTGGCCAAAGCTGCTTCCACTTAGTCACTTCAGCATAAAGACCTAATTTTTGGGGGTTATCCTATGTAATTTGCACATATGCTAAACTATGTATGATAATTGTACTTACATGTACCTGTACCTAAATAAACTTACAAGGTAGGTATAATACTACCCACTTAAGCCCAAAATGCTGTGTATACTATGGGGCTTTCAAATTATGTTTGTATGTTGATTTGAAGTGAAAATATTAATTATTATTATCACAATAAAACCTCTGAAAGGTTTGATATGTGCCTCAAAGCCAGTGAAAGTCTTGTTATCCAAGGACCAGGACCTATCCCCCTCTTCCTTGGATCAAACCTGATTTCCCATTCCCCAGATGCTGTATGACCCTTCAGTATTTAACACTTCCCCACTGATTATATGTTAAAACTGACCTAATTCCACAGCAAATTTAGTATACATATTTGTATTACAAACTTGTGGGAGCCCTAAACCCACAAGGGATCATTCAGCACTGGGTGAGTGGAAGGCAACCCAGTTTGATCCAAGGAAACTGACCAAAATCCTACTTCAAACCAAAACAAAATTTTATTTCTTTGCAAAGGTTACAATGTGTGATTTACATTTTATAAAGTGTTGTTAAGTACAAAGGAAGCCACTAACATGCCGGGGCATTCCTAATGCTTAGACTACTTAAAACTAGACATGGGTTATTGGGTGGTAAATTTTAATTATTCAATACTTTACCTTATTAATAAGGTCCCTCTAGACTCCCTCACCAGCACCAAGGAGCCCCATGGAGGTACAAGGACCCCAATGAAAATAAATCATTGACTTGTTGGGGGTTATTGCTGGCAATTTGTTACATAAGAATTGCAACCATGCAGACACTCCCAGGAAGTTTTTTCAGGTACAGGTACACATAAGTAGTTATACAAATTTAGATTGCAATTATCATGCATAGTAACCTAGGATAACCCAAGAAAGTCAAGAACCCCTAACGGGATGGGCACCGCACTCTCCTCATACACCAAGTGTCCATGGTTCAATCCCCAGCACAGGTGGAAACAATGGGCATGTTTCTTAATACCAGTTTCTCTGTTCATCTAGCAGTAAGTACGTACCTGGGTCTTAGTCCACTGGTGTGGGTGGCATCCTGGGGGGCAAGACTGAAGGATTACAATGGAAATAAGACAAGATAGTGCTGGATAACACACTGACTTTCTTGGTTATCCTGGGTGGCTAACCTTACCCCAGGGTTAAAAATCCCAACAAAATTTTATCTCTTATCTTAACCTAATTGTATCTATGATTATAATCAAGGGGGAGGTGCTAAACCCGTACTGGTGTGTACTTGTACCTAAATATACTTCCACTGTGGTCGATGGGGTTAGTAAATTTATTTAGGCACATCATTATTATAATAAAAAAGAAGCGCTCAACCACAAGGGCTATACAGCATATTTAGGCACAAGTACAATTGTCCTACCGTGTAAATTACCTAGGATAACCCCTAAAATTTCAAAAAGTGACTTATTTCCATTGGTGTCCTTGTTGGGTAGCCATGCTTCCCAGCACACCGTGTCTACACACCCAGGTGTAGTATTAACAGGTGACCTTACCTCCTTATTAACCCCATATGACAACCAGTCACACACTTAACAACTACGAGAGAGAGAACAATCTCCGGAGGCGCGAGGTGGAGGTCCTAGTGCTTGTTTTTACGGTTATTCTGGGCCACCAAAAATGACGCTTTATTGAGCCCTTCCAAACCGGAGTTCGGGGGAAAAATATTCCCCAAATATAGTCGAGAATGAGAACAGATTTTGGTCGGATTTTTAACCCCGGAGGGTTAGCCATCCAGGATAACCCAAAAAAAAAAGGCAGTACGTCATCGAGGACTTGTTTCCACTGGGGTCCTCAATCTTGTCCTCCAGGATGCGACCCACACCAGTCCACTAACACCCAGGTACCTAGTTGCTAGGTGATCAGGACAACAGGTGTAATGAAAAGCGTCGAATGTTTCCACCCTGCCGGAAATCGAACCCGGACCCTCAGCGTGTGAAGCGAAAGCTTCGCCAGCCAGGCCAAGAGAAAGAGGAACATTAATTCCCCAACTTAGTTTTGGTGGACTCCAGACCTGAACACCAGGAGTCAGGACACTCTCAGTGTTGCCATTATTATTATTATAATCAAGGGGAAGCGCTAAACCCGAAGGATTATACAGCGCCTAGGGGGGGATGTGGAAGGCATTCGGGTTTAATTCGGGGAACTGGAGCACAGATCCAATTCCCTAAATCAAGAGCCCCTCCCCCTCAAGGAAGGTTCCTTGATGTTGGTGAGGGCTCTTGATTTAGGGAATTGGATCTGTGCTCCAGTTCCCCGAATTAAGCCTGAATGCCTTCCACATCCCCCCCTAGGCGCTGTATAATCCTCCGGGTTTAGCGCTTCCCCCTTGATTATAATAATAATAATAAAGAGCCCCTCACCAACATCAAGGAACCTTCCTTGAGGGGTTCAGTGTTGCTAGATGATACTGATGCAAATTACGTATAACTCGAAGTACAATAATTTAAGATTTTTTTTTTCGGATTTTTAACCCAACATTAAAGTTAGCCACCCAGGATAACCTAGTATAGTCAGTGCTTCATCAGTGACTGTCTTGTCACTCCTATTTCTATTGTGGTCTTTCAATCTTGTCCCCCAGGATGCCACCCACAACAGTTAACACCTGGGTACCTACTTACTGCTAGGTAAACAGGGACAGCAGGTGTAAGGAAACATATTCAGTTTCCACCCATGCCGGGTGTGAAAATTTGTGTGGACTGCCTCCAAGTGAGTCGCCTACCCTGGCAAACTCTGTTGACACCGAGCTCTGAGGTCGGTACCTTTCACCTCAAAAGGGGTTATAGGACAGATTTTCAAAATGATTGAGTTGGGGGCCCCCGGGTTCGATTCCGGGGGTGGAAATTCCGACACGTTTCCTTACACCTATTGTCCTGTTCACCTAGCAGCAAATAGGTACCGGGGTGTTAGTCGACTGGTGGGGGGTGCATCCTGGGGGACAAGATTAAGGCCCCCAATGGAAATAATTTTAGACAGCCCTCGATGACGCCTGACTTTCTTGGGTTACCCCTGGGTGGTTAACCCCCCGGGGGTTAAAAACCCGACGAAATTTTACTTATTTATCTTGCAAGAAAATCGCCTGCAGCACGTATAAAGGACTAACTTATTTGGTGTTGCAGCTTTTCCCCTGATTTTTCATTTCCCCCTAAGCTTCCCTTAGCCCCTTTGGATTTCCCTCAAAACCCCACTTTGCAACGGGAGCCTTAATTCTGCAATATTCAATCGAAATTTAGTGTCCTGCCTGCACCTCAAAAATTTTCCCTATTCCAAGGGGGTAGTACCCCCCTATTTTAAACTTGCAGACTCAAGACACTAGCTTCCAGACTGCTCTGAGACACAGGTATTTACGGGGGCATGCTCCCACTGCAACACGGGCCCCACAGATCAACTCACTCACAACTCCCCAGACATCCAGAAATCTACGAATAAAAGTGGAGGTTTGTCTTACTGTAGGGGCCTGAGGGAGGTCATTACGGTACACGAGGTGCCTCTACCAGTTTTCCCCAGGTCTCAGATGTGAAGCCATGGGGGCGCCGTCTGCTGATCAGGCATCTTGTCTATTGGTGTTTTCTTAAGAAGGACGCTTTTCTGTCTTTGTGACCTCGCTTCGTCTTCAAGCTGGGCTGCCATTTCTCCCTAGAAACTTTCCTAGGTTTCCCTACATTATCGGCCTATTACTCCCTTTTTAAGGTCTTAGGTAAACATTTTTATATCTACAGTTGTCCAATAATCCTAATATTAGGTACTAACCAGTAAAACTACCTACTCCTTCCCTGAAGAGTAAATCTTAAATTAAATAACCTTACCAACAATCCATGCCAACGAGAGAGAATGTTTTTTTGTTTGGGTGGGGTAAAAGGGTCATCCAGCTCACCGTCCCGACGCCATGCTGGATCTGCCCTGTGGAACTTTAGGGCCCAAATAAATTTCCCACATCCCCCCACCAGCGAAGGTGGTGCTAAGTCTAATAAAGTTCACCTTTCCCCCGGGCCCCCAAGGGGCCCTGGACACGAGGCCGCCCGGCCACTCTCGTCGAGCGGGACCCGGCTAATTTAAACCGTCCAGTTTCCCGTGTGGACCCTGGGGGTGTAAACTTTTGGTTCCAGTGGTCTTAGCACCCCTTTCCTTTTAAATTTGGGGTCTTTGTATGTCTATTTGCTGAGTGGTCCTCTTTCCCCCAGGGGCCCACATCCCTTTGGTACCTTTCCCCCCCATGTTACGAGGTTCCCTGGATTTAATAGAAATCTATCCCCTCTTTACGTACTTGTAAAAGTTTTTTCCCCCAAGGTGGCCGAGGTGTTCGTCACACCAAATGGTTCAGCCCCCCTGGGGTTTCATAGGTTTACTGGTATTCATTATCACCTCCCCCGCTATCGGGGGGACAGCTTCCTCTTCTGGGTGGCGGGGAAATTAGGGGGAATCCTGCCCCCTATGATGTATCCTACTGGGAATCTGTATAAACCATTCCTTCCTTAAAGTCCCGTTGTAGACGGGGAAGTCTTTATATGTTTGGGCTCCACCAGGATCCCTTAAAAATTTTGCTGTGTCGTGGTAATTCCCCTGGTCTCCCAGCTTACGTCAAGGTCTTTCAATCGCCTGCTGCTGCAGAAAAGCCTCTCGCTGTAATTGCCCGGGTAAGCTCTCCCACCAAGGCTGTAATTCTCTGCGATGTCCCCAATTTTGACTTGACATCCCCACATAAAGTTTGGGGGGGAAATTGATTACCCCCCCCAACATCATACTAATTTTTTTGTGGCCTCAATTTTAAAATTTACCCACCAACTTTTTTGTTTCAAGGATACTTGTGTCCTGGGTAAAGAATAATCGGGTTGTTTCGGACCTGTGCCCCCCAAAAAACCTTTTGCCAGACGTAGGTAGGGCACCCCTCCTGATTTCACTCGGATTAGAGACTTCACCCCCCATAATCAGCTGGTACCATTTCGGGCCCGGGACTCATTTTCATCTCTACCTGAAGATATCCCTACTAGCTTGGGGTTCCTTAAATTTTGGGGAAAATAGTGCATTTATGGGTTTCCTTTGCAAAGACCGACACTCACTGAGTGGGTGCCACAGTCTTCTGCAAGTTTTCCCCCCACAACCTTGAAGCAGAGTCTCAACTCCCTTATTCTGTTGCCTACTGCTCAGTGTTGTATACCCCGGGGCAACTCGTGCTAGATTGTTCGCCTTTCGCGAAACAGCATTTCTGGATGAGTGCCTCTAAGGTTCTGCTTAGGGTTCTTCCTTAGACACCTTTTTACCATAGCACACTCCAACGTTGTCGTACGAGCTTGCTGATCTTGAGATCTTTGAGTGACTGTTGGGTTTTATTGCGATGGTGGTACTCTTCTTAACCATACCAAAAGAAACGAAACTCCCAACCCCTCAACGATTTGTTGTATCTGAACCAATCGTAAGATTTTTTAAAGTGAAACTCATGCACGGTGCACCCAGTTTCCTCTGAATCACCTGACTGATGAACCTTTCCCGACTTACCCAACCCCGAAATCTTTAAGACTATTCGTCAAACTCATAATTTCGATGGGAACTTCCTAGGCTCTGACGATCATGGCGACAAGCCTCTAGATCCAACAACCGAAAAAGTATAGTCCCTTTTATCCCTCAGTGTTGCCAAAGTGTCCTTTATTTGGTCTTTAGCATTTTGGTAATTGGTGTCGGTGGTTTGGTAATGCCGGCCCAAGCCAAGGTTTTTTCCCTTGAGCTGAAAAATTAAAATTGAATTTGACGGCATCTACAAATCGTCTCTGTCATCTTCGGGGCTTTAAACGACCCCAGAAAGCATTGTACTCTTTTTAAGGTTCGCGAACTTTGGAAAATTCAACTGGGGAAATCTGGGCAAACATAACAGGCGTGCTGTTGTTCATGTTCCTTTTTAAACATTTGCTGCCCCTGCTGTACCACCTTCAAGTCTTTAACGCCTGCAGAGTTCTCCTGCTTTACACTCTGCCCTTCATTCGTCATAGTCCCTCCGTGTACTTCGACTGTATATTCAGACTCACCTGTAGTATAGGCCTCTGTCTCAAAAGGTAAAAGATCTCTCAAAGGCCCCCAGTCTTTTCTCCAAAGGTTTCAGGCAAAACTACTGTTTCCCCCCAGTCTACGTCCGATCTTGCCTGCCGTACGACACTCCTAAATGCTTTGCTCAGGCGCCCCCATAGGCTCCCTAGACCCCTTTTTTAAATTTATTAGAGCGGGACAGCTGGTACTCTTTCACCCACCATAGTTCGGTTTATTAAGATACGGTACTAATTTGTACTTCAATTAGCCCCCCCCACAGCACGAACGGTATTAGGGAAGAATGAACGAGTCTTAAGGGGTTTTCCCAAAAAGCTTAAAATCCCTTTATTTTATTGACTTAAATCTGAATAAAAATGTACACTGTTTGCTCTCAAATCCCAATTGAAATGGTATCGAGTGAAAGCTTAACCTAGAATTTCTGTACAATGTAAGCAAAAATTACGGATTAACCCAGTCTCAGGTACAATTCCAAATCCCCCCTTTAAAAAGAAACAAAGACAATGAAAAAACACAATAAAAAATGCAGTATACAAATTAAAATCACTTGGTAAACACAAGTAAATTCAACAATTAAAATTGTGAAACAGTAAATGAAAATGATTAAATAGCTTGGCCCAATGCCCAATTTACTTGTCTAGGTGGATGGGTTTGGGTAAAGGGAAATCCTAACCTAATAGTGGATATCTTAATTTTTTCCCAGCTTTAGAAATCCCTGTAAATAATAACTAGGTTAAAATTTTTCCCCAGCTATATAACTGTTGTAAATATTTTTATAAGCCAGCCAAACGTGGCTACCTTTAAAAACCCCTGTAAGTAATTGAACCAAATTCCTACTCTGGATTACTTGAACCTGTAAATAAATTTAAAACAAAGCTTCTCTAGCCTACCTGGCCTGCCCGTAAATTAATGCAAATAACAACTTCTGTGTTAGTCAGCTTGGCCCAGCCTCTGTGAAAATTTGGGCCGGGGGGTGCAACTTAACCTAATTTTTTAAAAATGGTTCCCAAATGTGGCTAGCTTTACATTTTTTAAACCAATATTCCACTCCGGTTTTTGAAGGACCCCCTTTTTTGGGAAAAATTTTTGTGGGCTGCCTCCAAGGGTCGCCTACCTGGGAAACTCTGTTGACACCGAGCTCTGAGGTCGGTACCTCAGCCCCACAAGTGGCTTTTAGGCAGATTTTCACAAATGATTGATGTTCAAAAAACTGCGCTGCCGTATAAAAGGGCTAAATTACTTGGGTGCAGATATATCCTGATTTTTATTCCCAAGCTTAGCCTTAGCCCCTTTGGATTCCCCCCGAAACCCCCATGCAACCGGGGCCTTAATTCCTGCAATATTCAATCCAAATTAGTGTCTGCCTGCCCTCAGAAATTCCTATATCCCGAGGGGATGTATCCCCTGTATAACTATGCAACTCAGACACTAGCTTCCAGGGCTGTCTGAGACCTGGACTTCTGGGGTGCTCTGCCGCGCAACACAGGCCCACAGATCAAATCACTCACAATCTCCCCCGACACTGGCCAGAAATCTACGAGAAATAAAATGGGGGTCTTTCTTACTGTATGGGCCTGACGGAGGTCATTTTCGGTTCATCGAGGGCCTCTACCAATTTCCCAGGTCTCAGATGTGAAGACACGTGGGGGGCGCCGTCGCTGATCTGGCACGTCTTGTCCAGTTGGTTCTTCTTAAGAAGGGGCGCTATTTGTCTTTGTGACCTGCGCCTCGTCATTAAGCTAGGGTGCCAGTTCTCCCAGTAATTTCCTTGGGGTTTTCCTACATTATCGGCCTATTATACCTTGTTAAGGTCTTTAGGTTAATTTATTATTATCTTTCAGTTGTCTCAATAATCCTAATATTTGGTACTACCACAAAACTACCTATCCTTCCCCGAAGAGTAAATCTATAAATTAAATAACCTTCCCAACAATCTGCCAACGAGAAGAATGTATTTGTTTGGGTGGGGATAAAAAGGGGCCCTCCAGTCACCATCCCCCTTTTTTCGGCCCTGCTGGATCTGTCCTCTGGAACTTTAGGGACCACGCATTAGAAACCCCTCGTTTACACAACCCAGGGGAACGGGTTTAGAAAAGGTCGCTCCTGTCTGTCTCAAAATTGGACCAATCAAAGGGCCCAATGCACTAGAAGACAAAAAAAATGCAGATGAATTATACCCGTTTGAAAAAACCTTCGACAAATGTGACCAGGGGGTAATAGCGCACAAAAAAACGTGCTAAGGAAAACAGGAAAAGCGGCGATGGATCTTAAAAATTTCCCACAAAAAAAAACAAGGGTTTGTCGTCAACAGAGTAAAGTCCCGGGGAGCTACGGGGAAAAGCTCTGTTCCCCAAAGGCACAGTACTCGCTCCCTCTTTTTCCTCATCCTTATATCCCACTAGACAAGGATGTCAGCCCAGCACCGTGCTTCCTTTGCAGATGACACCCCCAATTGCATGACAGTGTCTTCATTGCAGACACTAAGCTCCAGGCCCGACATCAACCAAATCTTTCAGTGGGCTGAGAAAACAATATGAAGTTTTAAAGATGAGAAATTTCAATTCTCAGATTGGTAAACATGAGGAAAATTTAAATCTTCATCAGAGTACAAAAAAAATTTGGCCACAAAATAAGCGAACCCAACTAAAAACCTGGGGTGATGTCGGAGGTCTCACCCTTTAAGGCCATAACATTTTATCAAACGCATCTGCTAGAAAAAAAACAGGATGGAAATGAGAACCTTCAAAACTAGGGGGCCAAGCCCATGATGAAACCCTTAGGTCACTTGTTTATCTGGCTGGAAAATTGCTGCACATAACAGCACCTTTCAAGGCAGGGAAATTGCCCACCTAGAAAATGTACAGAGAAATTTCCGGGCGATAACGGGGATAAAACACCCCAATTATTTGGGGGCCTTGAGGTTTCCTAAACCTGTATTCCCCCGGAACGCAGGGGGGAGAGATACATGATTATACACCCGGAAAAACCAGGGGACAGTACCGAACTTGAACGAAAATCACCCCCCCGAAACAAAAAAACTTGGCAGACGATGCACCATCCCCCCAATGAAAAGCAGGGGTTTTTCCTAGCACGTTAAGAGACCATACAATAAGGTCAGGGGCCCCAACTGTTCAAATGCCCCCCAGCACACAAAAGGGGGGTTACCAACAGACCCCCGGGAGTCTTCAAGCTGGCACTGGCAAAGCACCAAAGTCATTCCCGGGTCAGCCGGGCGTGGCTCGTATGTTGGTTTGCGTGCGCCAGCAGCAACAGCCTGGTTGATCAGGCCTGTCCACCGGGGGCCTGGTCCAGACCGGGCCGCGGGGGCGTTGACCCCCGGAACTCTCTCCAGGTAAACTCCAGGTAAACACCGGGGACTGAACATGAGGTGAGTGCATTGCCGACCGAACCATGAGACACCAAAATGTCCTTTACCAAAAAAATTTTTATCTTTATAAGAGCATTTTGATGCATGCACACTTCAAAAATTTTTTGCAATTTCAGAATTGGACATATTGTGGAAAATTGCATTTATCTGAATGTAACTAATTATGTATATAACAGTAAATGATAACAAAGATAATTATTATTTATCAATGTTACATACACAAGTAGGAATTTGGGACACTTAGGTCGCAAAAAATGTCCCCCTTCGATACCTACCACTGTCATAACCACAAGTTGCTCTGAACCTATTAATTAAATGAAATATACATACACCAGGAATACTGGTAAATATATAAATTTGTGGACTCTATATTAAAAATAATAAATGGTTATATATATACACAATTACATAACAGAAGGAAAATATATCTTAATATCACTCACCAATTTGACTGGAGATTAATGTGTATCATACTCAGAAAACCTCACTCTAACTAAATCTATGAAAATAATGCTGGCCAGAATTACACACAAATCTAGAGAGCTTATCTGACGTTCTGGAGCTGTCTTGTCCAGTCGTCTGATATCTCAAGTTATGCAGGAATGCACATCCACCAATTTCGCCTCCTATTTGAGAGGTGTCAACACAATTTTAACCTCTAGAGCACGAAAAATTCTTCCCATTACACCAACGTTTGTACAAAATTCAAAACCAAGATGGCGAGTCTCCTGCCCAGACGCAGGCTTTCCGTTTTCTATGACAAATATTATTAAATATAGTATAGGCCATCTATTTACCTATAAATTACCGTATTTCCGGAAAATATATACAGTATTTTCCACACATATTGCTCGGATGAGTTCAAGTATGTGTTCAACAGTTCTATAGATAAATCATGCTAAAAGATAATAATTATAATCAAATAATAAAGCGCTAAACCGACAAGGGTCATGCAGTGCTAATAGATAAATGCTGCCAATCTAATGTCACTTTCTTTCAGGACGTATGTAAAGTAAAAGGACACAAGTGCAACTAATGTGACATTTTTATTGTGGCAACGTTTCGCTCTCCAGGAGCTTTATCAAGCCGTTACAAACAGTACATGGACACAGAGGATATATATAGGCTCAGAGTGAGGTGCAATACTAGTGGTAGTAGTAGTAGTAGTAGTAGTAGTAGTAGTGAGATAAGTAGTAGTAGTAGTAGTAATACAATATGTAGAACAATTGACTCGTAGATGAATGGTTCAGAGAACCGACATGTTTATAAATTAGACACATGTGCAACTCCTGGGTATCTTTATTGAGGAAACGTTTCGCCACACAGTGACTCGCACAAGAGTAAAAGGATATAAAAGCTATAACTTGGGGAACATAAAAATAGGTTAGACAAATATTTCTATTGGAGGCTGGATAGAGAAGGCCTGTTTTAATTTAATGTGTTATGTGTATTATTAACAGGAGAGACTATGTGATGGCAGGGTTTACTGTTTTCAGGAGGATTCTTGCTAAGACTTCAGAGATGGTGAAGCTGCCTTTTTGTTTAATTGTATTAGAAACAGTTATTTTTGTTACCCAAGTTACAGCTTTTATATCCTTTTACTCTTATGCGAGTAAATTGTTCTACATATTGTATTATACTACTACTACTACAACTTATCTCACTACTACTACCACTATTATTGCACCTCACTCTGAGCCTATATATACCCTCTGTGTCCATGTACTGTTTGTACCAGCATCACAGTCCAGCACCACGTGGACAGACACATGGCTTCTGCCGAAAGGAAGAGGTCACAATGTTCTAGGGACACGACGGATGACTCGGATTTAGAAATGTGGAGCGCAGTCCTAGCGAAGAAGTTGCAAGACCACTCCGTGCCATCAGAGGAAAAGTTTCCAGTTCTGACAAGCCTAACCATGCAGCCAGAGAATACGGAGGATGGATCAATGTGAACAGTAAGGCACGCCGTCCCTCCAAGGAGCAGGTAAACCAGCTCAAATCACCTTCCAGATTCAAAGTAAAGGCTTATGGGGAACACAAAACCCTCTATGGCGTGGTTACACACCTGGAAACATGGCACAAACTGAGGTTCAAGATATGGTTCAACCTGAGGGGAGAACCAATACTGACTCCTATCAACAGGGAAATGCATATCACCTTGAAGAAAGTCATGGAGACAGACCGCTCCTTCCCCCTGGAGGAACTGGATTCTCGGCAGAAGGTCACCAAGGGTGTAGTGATGCGATACCCACTGATGATGCCCATCGAGGCAGTAGCAGCTCACCCCAGTGTCGTGTCAGCTCAGCGTCTCAAGGCAAAATCGGCAGGCAACGCACCAACCCGGCAGGTCCTCACTCAGCATGTAGGACCACTGCCATCCCAGCTGGACCTCGGTTCTTGGGGCAGGTACGATGTCAGGACCTTCACGGCAGAACCAGTTCGCTGTTTCAAGTGCCAGCGTTACGGACACCTGGGTGCACTCTGTCCGAACAGAGTAATCTGCGGTGTCTGCAGCCAGCCCCACCCTACAGAGGAATGCATCACCAAGCTGAAGAATGCATTGCCACCCACTCCACGATGCCCGAATTGCAGGCAGAAACACCATGCCTGAAACTCTCGATGCTCTGAGAGGCTCACTAGAATTCGTGAGGCCTGGAAGACACCAACGACGAGACAGCAGGCTACAGCAGAGCATCACCCTCAGCAGACGATGGGTGCAGAGAATCCTGCCATACTGCAGGCAACCCAACTCAATGCCCAGGAATTTCCGGCCCTTGAAGACTCAACCAGGCGTCATGAACAGAAGCATCCTCCCCCACTACCGCAACGAAGAAACAAAAACATTAGGAACAAGCGGCGCCAACAGGAAACATCTGGGCAATGCAATCAGTAGACAGCACTTCACGAGCCCCCACCGGCCTCCTTGCCAGGCACAGCCACTATGCGGGCTGTGGCTGCACTTCATCAGCAGATGCCGGGTACACAACTTGGCATACAGCAACAGGCCACGGTGTGCACAGTGAAGAAATACAACCCTCAGCAGTCCCCACGGATTACAACAGCCCAGATAATATCCACTGCTTCGAACCCACCGACAACGCAGGCCCTCAACAGAGAGGATCTCTTAACACTCATCAAGGCATTCACGGATATTATCTGCAACACAATCACCTCCACGGAACAACAGAGCATGTTCCGGCAGATGATCAGCACACTCCTGAGGGTGTGCTTACTGACAGAGCAGGAAACATTGGATGCCATGAATCTGCAGATTATCAGAGCGGACAGAGCCCAGTCCCCAGCTCAGGAAACAGCTGAGATGGAGTAACCTCAGTCTCTTATGAGGCACACTAGCTGAACTGTCCGGAACAGTGCTTGAGCAGCATATGCTGCAACAGTGAAGAATCAATTCTTCAGGAGCCAGAGACGGGTCATTTCAAGATTAAGACCCGTGCCAGGACCCTGGTCTTGGCGAACATTATACATACATACATGTACTGTTTGTAACGGCTTGATAAAGCTCCTGGAGAGCAAAACGTTGCCACAATAAAAATGTCACATTAGTTGCACTTGTGTCCTTTTACTTTACATATTGTCGGTAATTCTACCAACTTTATTACATTCTTTCAGGACATCATCCTTTTCTTTCTGCCACTTACTGAAGGCATGTTAAGCAAAGTAGGTTATATTTTCAGTGCAGCAGTTTTGAATATATTTTCTTCCAACTGAATGTTTGTGCCTCTTTTTTTTCCAGAACTAACAGAAATATTACCATTGCAAGCACTACAATATTTTTTACAGCGGCGACCCTTTTGAGGATGGACTTGAGCCATCCTTCGAAGTCTGGCCGATTCCAGGATCCTTGTAT